>VWZN01013662.1:1031365-1109858 GCA_013396955.1 Regulus satrapa
TTCTTTTTCCTCCTCTCCCTATTCATGCTAATTTTCTGTTTCTAGGAGCTTCATTGGTCTCATTTGAAAGTGTCTGGAGAAAATGAAAGCAGCTGTTTATTTCTACTGTGTGTTCATAAATTTCACTTGCACTATGCATGACTCTTTAACAACAGACTCTGTATTGGGGAGTGTAGACAGAAAAGAATGTGTGTAGGTTTGGGGTGTTATAATCTTGCGATACTCTTTGTGTTGAGGTTTTTTGTGTTCTTGATATTTTACTGCCTGGTGTGAGGTGTGGTCACTCAGTGAAGGATAACTCCAGATTACAAAGGGGTTTATATCAAAGACTATTTGTCCTTTTCATTGATGTGCTACTGGGAGGGGAGCTTACTATCCAAAGAAAGAAAGACTTATGAGGCTGTAGTGTTATTGTGTATCTGCTTACTTAAAGGGCAAGGCATGTTTCTAGTGATAGTAAAGATAAGATATCTTTTCATAGAGGTAAATAAATAATGAAGTTTGTCTGGTTCATAGCTCCTGTTTCAGCTTTGCTGCCGCAGCAAGTTTGGGTCAGGCTGTGATGGTGGCTCAGTAGAGGTGCTCCCCTCTGTTCACATGGCCAAAATGTGCCATCTTTGGGAAGGAGGAGACAGCTCTTCCTCCGTGCTGCAGAGCTTTCTGCCCTTGGCCATGGGTCTCACAGAGGAGAAATCTGAACTGGAGTAACTGAAGGGGCCCTGGTGGACAGGGGAGTGTTTGAGGTGGAGCCAGGAGGTTTTCAGGAACTCTTCACCAAGCTTTGTGCGTGTTCACGCTTTCTGTGTGGTGCTTTGAAAAAGAGAGTTTTGAAGGATTCCTGTCAGTCGAGAAGGGCGATGCAGAGAGGAATTTCATCTGGTATTTAGTGTTCACACATACTTTGTCTAGAGCAGCCACGCGGCAATGTTGGGCTGTTGTCACAAGACTTAGGAATTGTGGAGGGGAATTCCATTTGTTTATATCAAGATAAGCAAAAGAGAGCTTTAACATAATGTCTGCTTCCTCTGAGATTTGTTGACATCGGTCATTTCCAAAGGAGAATTGTACTACTGCTGTAATATTAACGATGTTGAGATGATATGGAACAAAAATAAAATAAATAACCCCACTCTGGCTGGAGTGGAAGTGAGTGAGTAGGAGGGGAAAGGGTTTTCAGTCTTTATCTGCTTTATCAAATTAAATTCAGTTGGCAAAAATGAGTCCCCAATCCTTGAGATTTTTTTTTTCATGGTAGCCTTTGGTAGCTATGATGAAAGGAAGATGACAATAAATACACTTGAAATACTACCTAAAAGCATTGCTAATAATGGGACAAGCAGAATGTTGCAGTGGGATTGTCCCACCTCTGAGTTATTCTGGCTACTGGAAAGCATTTCCCAAAAAGATTGGGATTGTTGCCCTTAAACACGGTGCCACTTCTGTTCTCATCTGTCAGAATACGTGAGAGATGACCCTGGCTCCTGGCTGCTGCTGCGCTGGGAGTCTCTGCTGGCAGGAGCACAGGGCAGCCCTGGGCCACTCGGTGTTGCTGCTCTTTTCTCCCTGCCCTTCTGGCTGACCTGTCTCTGATGAGGACATCGAGTGGAGCCCAAGGCACGGCGTGCCTGGAATTCCTGACTCCAGGAAGGCCGGGGGGCCGCGCTGCCTCTGGACTCATCTGCTGCCAGTCTCAGGAGGTGTCTTGGCACTTGCTGTTGTGCTCTTTCTCGAGAGTGGAAAAATGCCCTGCCTGCACTCATTGCTGTGTTTTTAGGGCAGTGCTTACAGGAAATTTCTCCTCTTCAGCTGTTGGAAGCACCTTCCTGTTCCCCAAACCCGCTTGTTTCCCCTTTTGGCTGCTTCCATAATTAATAAATTAACTAATGTGCTAAACACACGTAGGTTCTTGGTCTGTCCTGTTTCAATAAAGGCAAAACTTTTCCACAAGGATGATTAATATCCTTTTGTGTTTAATCCAAAGAGAAATTCCCTCAAGAGCCATGCTCCATGGAAACCTAGTAGAATTATTTTTGTGTTTGGACAAGCTGATCTCTTATGTTTGAACTGTTTGGGCTTTTTTTTTTTTTTTTTTCTTCTGTGAACTAACATAGCTGAATAACTTTATAAGAAGTTGCTCATGTCAAAAGCACTATGATGAAAAATTGAAAGCCACTGTAGAGTTCAATGGGTCTCATTGGTGGTGGAAACAACTGGTATGGTACTGCTTGAGAGTTCTAGTAGGGTTTTCTTGAGGAGAAGTTCTTATTTCCATATGTGCCTCTCTGCCATTTGCCTAGCACATGTGATGTGTGCAATTAATTTTTCACAAAAATTTCAAATCACTTCAGCAAATGAAAAATTCTGAGTCATTTCCCTGCCTTCAGGTCCCAGTGTTGCAGATCACAGTAGTTTGCAGAATTTAGGTGTGTAAATATACTCAAATTTAGTTGGTAAATTTCCTTTTACTAAGGAAAAGCATAGTAGAGCCTCTGGAGCGAGCTGTGTTTAAACACCCACGGGCTGCTCTTAAGCCAGAGAGTTGCAAGGAAAATAGAGTCAGCTTTTGGATTGCGAATCCAAATTGAGCCTGAGCTCGTGTGTGAACTGAAAGATGCAATATTCTATTTCATGGCTTTCTCTGTCTCCCCCCTTCACTCCCCAGTACTCCAGAGGCACCGTGACAGCCTTCGCTCCTTTCGATGCCAGAGCTGATGCAGAAGCCCTTCGTAAGGCCATGAAGGGAATGGGTAAGGATAGTTTATATTTTACAAGAAAGAAAAGGCTCTTCCCCTTTGCAAACATCCTTTCTGATCCGTGTGTTTGTCTCAGTAGATGAGAGTAGGACGTGTGTCTACATGCCATGGAATAACAGCCCCAGAACTGCAGTGGTCTGGGTGTGTCCTGGTTGTGACAGCAAAGCTCTCAAGGATGTTTATTTTTGGGTTAGCTTGAGGGGAAAAAATAAGGGGGTTACACATTCCCCACTAAGGAATGGATGCTCCACACGCTGTTCTGGGCACACAGAAGTTTGACAGTGCAGTAGCTCTGGACTTAGGGGGACAGCTGTGAAGAATGACAGCAGCGTGGCAGGAGCTGTGCACAGAAAATCCTCGAGTGTGTGAGCACAGTGCAGTGAGTGGGGCAAGGAATGGGAGCACACAGAGTAAATGCACTCTAGGAGGGGTCTGTAAACCCACACCGGAGCTTTCTGTCCCAGAGCGCTCTGGGACAACAAACCCCGATGTGCTGCTTGCTCTGAAGCCACCTACAGCAAACTCAGCAGGGCTGGGAAGGTGCTGTGCTGGGAGGACCTACCTTGCCAGCTTTGTCCATAAAATGGATAATAGCTCCACGCTGCTGCCCTCTGAGATTGCTGGACTGAGTTTTCCTGGGAGCTGGCAGCTGCTTGATGAGCTCAAAGGCAAGACCTTTCTGTGGAATACACACTGTGACCACATGTTCTGGTGCTTGGAGCAGAGCGCTGATGGAGAACAAACAGCATGTGAAGTCCTCCAGTCCTGTTTTTGCACCAAGCTTGGTGGCTCAGCTTGGGGTACAGTGACATTTGTTTTTTTAAATGCTTCTGCTGTTTGCCAGCAGGCTGTTGCTGTCAAAGCCTCTTTCTCTGCCTTTTGAGTTGGTGCCACTGCAGTTTGTTTTTCAGAGTGTGTTTGTAACTCGTTGTGCTTTCTGGCTTCAGGGACGGATGAAGAAACCGTGCTGACGATCCTCGCCACCAGAAACAACGCTCAGCGTCAAGAAATAGCTTCTGCCTTTAAAACCTTATTTGGCAGGGTAAGAAGAATAAGAAATACCTGTGCAAATGAGCTGGTTCTGGCTTACAACGGTTATTTTAAAATATGAGGCACACTGACTGTATTCCCTGTAAAACATTCATTGCAAGAAAATCTACTTTTGCATTTATCTCCCTCTCTCTTCCACCCTACCTTGTACTAAAGAGACTTACAATGTGCTTCAGGCTTTCCAAATGCCTGTTTATCCTTTTCTCCTGCCCTTATTTGTTTCATTTGGGGACCAATTAAAACAAAAAGAGAGGGTCCCTTGTGTTTTTTGCTGTGTCTCCACAGCCTTTCAGCTTGCTCATGTGCCTCCTTTCACAATGCTTAGTCCTTGTTCATCACAGCACTGTTTGTTCTGCACTAGGATCTCGTGGATGACCTGAAATCAGAACTTACTGGCAAGTTTGAAACCTTGATGGTGTCTCTGATGAGACCAGCATATATTTTTGATGCTCATGCACTGAAGCATGCCATCAAGGTAAGAGGAATTAATGTAATGAAATGATCAGTGCTTTTGGTTGATTTAAAAAAAAAATTATCCAAGTTGTTCAAACACCTGCTGATGTCATGGTTTTTCCTTTTTAAAAAAATCCTAATAACTCAGAGGCAGTTTAGAAATCTCCACAGCATAGGAATTGTTCCTTCTGGTTTAAATACAATGAGTAGATGTGCATGTTGGTTTCAAATTCTTTTTGCTGTTCGAGTGCAGTGCTGAAGTCCAGAGAGTTCTGGATTTTTCTGCTGTGAGCAGCCAAGGTTTTATAGCTACACAGCTGTATGAAAATTAGTTCAGAGCATTTAATGGAAGTGTGGTGCTCTTTGTTTCTTCTTGGCTGTTATTTAAGCTACACAGTGTGTTACCTCTGATGGATTGCAGTGCAAGCCCAAAATTGATGAGCTTGTGTAAACAGGTGTCCAGCAAAATTATGAGCAGGTATTGTCTGTAGTATTGAAAGTGCTCTAAAAACTGCCTTCAGTAACACAGAGGGAATAATTGATGGGCCCGTCAGTGTTGCTCTTCTAAATTTTTCTCTTTAGTGAGTGCGTTTAGTGCCTTTCTGGACAGGCCAGGTAAATCAACAATTTACAATGTGGATGTGTAGAAATTTCAGTCTCTTTTGTTCTGCCTCTGTCACACCTGTGGAATGTCAGGAATTGGATGTCCCTGGACTATTGACAGTATTGATCAAACCAGAGAACGCTGACCTTGACTCTGGTGTGAGGTAGTGCACAGTGGAATGACACTTTTTCCATGGGAACTCCCAAGATCCTGGATGAGCAGCTGGTTAATGTGTAGGCTGCAGCCAACTGTGCAAGCAAGTGCTCGTGCACCTGTGACCCAGCAAACAGTCCCTCAGACAGAAACTTCGTTCCTGGAGGTTTTCTGTAATGCCTTTATGTGCTCTGGGGGAAGGGAAGATGGTATGTGGCAGAGAAACTGATAAAGACATTGATTATTAATTAAAAAAAAGGTGTGTTCCCAAGTTCCTCTTATTGATTTAGCAATCAAAGACTGACAGGGAAACGACAGAACAGATGTGTGTAGGAGGCAAAGTAGAGATAGTGGAACAAGAGTGGTTTTGTTCTTGTCACTTACAAAAAAAAAAGGTATTAAACCTAAGACCAGGGAATTTCAGTGTCTGCACAGGAAAGGATGTCAGTACTGGCTGCAGTTCAGCCAAGGGGGGAACACTGCAGCAGATGTGGTGGCAGGGACTTGAGTGCCAGATAAGTCAGCTAAGAGCTTTAACTCTGTGCTGAAGGCTGTCCCAGGAATTTTCACTGCTGCAGCTTGGATTAGAGCGAGTTTAACCGAGCCTGCCTCCCTCGTTGGGCAGGCACGTTCCTCAAGCCATCTGCATTTTGGAGATGATGGCCTGTAACCCGGCAGGTTTCCATTCTGGATGCTTTTGTGCGCGGCTGCATCTCTTTGTGTGTGTTGAGTATTGAGTGCTTTCCTCACAGGAAAGGTTGTAAATAACATGGAGAAGCGCAGAATGCCCAGTATTGCATTTCAGTGCTGCTCCTGTGAAATGACCCCTTTGTGTGCGCGAAGAGCGGTGGATTATTCCTGCAAACAAAGTGGGCTTAGACTTGTGGAAACAAGATCTTGGCCGGGCTTTTGTAAGGTTTATCCTTGTAAAAGTGAAAGAGCGGCTGTTGTTTGTGCTGTCATGAAGAAGTGCAGGATTGCTGGAACCACCTGGGTTAGCAGTTCTGCTGTACAGGGTGCTTGCAGAGGAAGAAGGGTTTTGTTTAACAGCACCGTCCACAGCAGGGTGCAGATCTGAGCAGGGTGGCTCTGATCTCTGTCCTGGCTGGTGGCAGACACTGTGTGAAGTAGAGCTAAGATGCAAACTTAGTCCATTTGACTTCTCTTGATGTCCTTGATTGTAATGGCAAAGAGCTGAGGCACACCTGCCTGTGCTCGGGCATGGAAGGGCATGAATCCTGCAGCACTGGGCTCTTAGAAAGGGTTGGGGTGGTTTTGAAAACAATCAAGACAGAACTGGAAGAAATTATCTTCAAAACCACCAGAGTATAGAAGGAAGATAAAAATACTTTGTGTTTATTTGGTCCAAATGTATAAGTTTGTGCTTGGTTTTGGTTGTCGAAGGGAATTCTTGTTTTCCTTTTGTTACTCCATCTACTGATTCATACTTGCACCCCTGCAGGGAGCAGGAACCAATGAGAAAGTGTTGACTGAAATTCTTGCCTCCAGAACACCTGCAGAAGTGCAGAATATTAAACAGGTTTATCAGCAAGGTAACTTTCTGTATAAAATAAGGGTCTCTGTTCAGTTCCTTTAACATGATTTTAGCTCATCTTTCAGATAAGGTCTATCTCTGCACTGATGGATGTGTTCAATAAGAGGGACTTCTTTCTGCTGTGTTGCAAAACTTCTAATGGGAAGGAACTAGAATTTGAATTGTAAACTGAAATAGACTTTATTTTAGTTTTATGACTGCGGGTTGTGGTGATTTGTGCTTTATAGGTAGAATTGTTTCAAAAGCATTTCCTTCCTCATCCCATTATTTTCATCCCTTTGACTGAAAGGTGATTTTCAGTAATTGGAAACAAGAAAACTGATACCACATCAAAAAGCAGAAGTGGTTTTTATTTTATTGCCTTTTGCTCTATGTTGTGTTCAAGTGCACTTATGCTAAAGCAGGTGCAGCTTTTGGCTGTCCACAGGAGTAGAAGCTTTTGCCCTGTGATTGTGGGGTTGTTTTTCAGGGCGATGTTTAGCTAAATAAATTTCTTTTAGCCCTATGCAGATTCCTGCCACACAATAAATGCTTAACATTTTAACAAATTTTGAGCCCAAACACAGAGTCTCCAGGGGAAAAATTTATTAGTAGCAGACTTTTCTGGGCTCACAGTTTTTGTACAGTGACACTGCCATATTTTAGCATGACTTCATGACCGTATCCCCTTCAGTTCCTTAAGGAGCTGAATCCATGCACGTCACCTTGTGCTTCAAATTATCGTGAGTAATCTGTTCCTGACATGAGGTGTGAGGTGCTGCATTTTCCTCTATTTAGAGTAGTGTTATGTTGTAAGTGAAAGCAGAATATGTCCTGAGTGTTAAAGATGTTTCTGATAGACGATTCTACAAATTGTGAGCCAAGTCAACTTCTTGCCTTTTCTTGCTTTCTCCTCAAAACAGCCTGTCAGGTGGTGAGTGGGTGTTGCTCTTTTTGCAGAGTATGAAGCCAACTTGGAGGATAAGATCACGGGAGAAACCTCAGGCCATTTCCAGAGGCTGCTGGTGGTGCTGCTGCAGGTGGGTGTCCTGTGCTGTGCTCTCACATCTGGGTGCACTCAGCACTCGGTGCTTCCTCCGCTGGGTTCTGCGTGGGCCCGATGCTGGCAGGATTGGCTCTGGAGCTATGAGGTGCAGGGTCAGCCTCGGGCTCTCTCCTGAGTCATTTCCATATCCCTGAAGCAGGAAACTTCTGTGCTGCCCGGGGGTGTAGCAGGTGATGCTCCGTGGGGTTTTGAGGGCCAGATGGGAAGAGGACACTTATTTCACACAGGCACGTGCAAGCAAAAAGGGAAAACAAAGTTCTTTTGGAGAAGATGCATTAGTAACTTACAGGCTCAGTGTAAGGGAGAAATGGTTTTTCGACTTATCTTCCAAGTCTTCAGTTTAACAACTTCTGAATTTCTGTTTAGGCCAACAGAGATCCTGATGTTGGAGTTGATGAGGCTCTTGTTGAGCAGGATGCTCAGGTGGGTGAATGCCTTGGGGTTTGGGGCATCTCTACAACTTATCTCACAAAGATGGTGTGCAGCTAGAATTCAAATGTGAAAGAGTGATAATTAAGGCTTCTCTGTGTTTTTAAATGTTTTTATGAACTTTACTATGTTCTGGACAAAAGAAGCATCAAAACCTGAAATACTAGGATCAAAATTTTTGGCACTTTCACATCTCAGTTTTGATTCTTGCTAGTGTTTGACCTGAATGGAACAGTAATCATTAGAAGAGAGGCTGAGGCTTGGTGATGCTGAGGGACTCAGATGTTACCTGTTCATTCCTTCATACCTGACCTGAACTTCCCTCTGAGTTGAATCCTTGTCTGTGACTGCTCCTGAACCCTGTGCCCTGGGTGGAAGGGAGTGCCAGCAGTTACTTGGTGTCCTTGCCAGTCTCTTGCTGGGTGCCATTCTCTTGGTTGGAGTGATGGTCAATATTTCAGCTGTTTGATTACAGCTCATTTAATACATGTTTCTTCTCAGTTACTTCAGACAATGCTGCATGGGATATTTTTCTCTTATAAATTGGCTGTTGAGATGAAGGAAATGCAGGGGTTGTTCAAGGTGACACAGAGTAAACACAGAATATCAGATCAATAAAACATTCTCCTGACAGCAAGATGGAGAGACAGATTGGCAAAATACATTTTACAGGCACAGGCCTATCCTTTGTCGCTTCAATTCAGAAAGCTTTGTTGTTCTGCTGTTAAAGTTAATTTCCTGTGACAATTACAGCTGGAAAATTAGAGGAGCAAACTTTGGAATTGTGTTGGTTTCATGAAATTTTCAGTCTTGCTTTTAGCTGGGCTTATTGATTGAGGAAACCTGTGAAGCACTGACCCTGAAAGGTAGACAGATTTCTTTTGTCTCTTTTAATTCGGTTTAAATGAGCAGCTAAATTTAGGAGACACCAAACCCAGCTGTTGAAAAGATCCTGCTTTTCCAAACAGTCTGTGGTTTGCTGCATACATTTTCCTCGAGTCCTCGAGTCAATGGACTTTCCATTCCCCACCCAACATGGCTGAGGCAGATTCAGTCATTTTCTAATCGCTGTTGCCAGGTACAGATGGTCACAACTGAGGTACATGACTGTGCACATGGAGGAATATTTTTGGCTTCCCAATGTTTTTTCTAGAGTCATATACTCTGGAAAGAAAATGATGCGTTCAGTAGAAGGCAAACTTTGCTCAGTGGTGTTTTTAAAAATTTTTTGTGTCTACAATTTCTAAATGTTAATTCAAAGCAGTTGTGAGACTTTTCTGAGAATGCCTGAAGGAGAAAATGTGAAGTTTTGGAAGAGATTTTGTGATATCACTTCTTTAAAATTATACACTTGAGGTACATTTTGTGCATTGCCCAGTGGCAAGGCAAGTAAAAACTTAAAGCCAACATAAAGTTCTATTTACAACTTTCAGCATGTCTAAATAAATCTTTTGCTGGTATTTCTAAATGCTCTACTGAGACTTCTCATTTGCTACTGAATGGAGAGTGCTGGTATTCATTTGGAGGGCTTAGCATATGTTATTTGTAATAAATATCCTGCAGTGAGTGCCTTGAGAGCTTTTTCCTCTCCACCTTTTTTTATCCTGTACCATTAATATTAAAAAGAGCATTTATACTGCAATGTGTATAAACTCTTTCGGAGTGTTTAGCACACAGTTTGGGATAAGGCAAAGTTCTTGACTGTCAGGAAAAAGAACTTGTTTCGTTTTCCAAATTTCTGTTTCTTTCTCATTTTCTCCTGGCTCTTGCTGATTCCAACTTTTTGAAGTGCTTTCCTTTCCTGGTGCTGTAAATGCACCCAGGTCTTTGTCTGCATCAAAGGCAGACTTACCTGAAAAGCCACAACTGTGCTGAAACCATGATTAAAATCAGGTTTCAAACAACTAAGAATTTATCAGCCCTCTCCTCTTTCTGAGAGTTTCTAGGCCCATCTTCTCCTCCTTGGAAAAATTCCTCCTGGGTGGAGTTGGCTTGGTTCTGCTGTTGAAGAGATCTCATGTAACAATTTTTTGCTGCTATCTTTGAAAAAGGAAAGGGAAAAAAGGGCAGGAAAGGCAGTACTGTGAATAGATTTTATCTGCTGTATTATTGCAGTTGCAGGAAACTTCAGGCTTATGAAGAGGACTATGCACAATTTCAGGGCCTGAAAGTACATTATTCATGGAAATGCCTTTACAGTCAATTTCAGGTTTTTTTTTTCATTTATTTCTAAGATGAGTTCAGTATGTGGCAATTTTATTACATTTTTTCCCTTCAGCTATAGCTTGTTAGTAAATTTAATGCTCCTTACAGTGGGGCAAACAGCTTTTCAGCAGGATGCATGGACACCAAACAAATGCTGTGGTTTTGATCCCTTGAATTGGTAACAGGTTTTGTTCAGAGCTGGGGAGCTGAAGTGGGGAACGGATGAAGAGAAGTTCATCACCATCTTGGGAACCCGCAGCGTTTCCCACTTGAGGAGGGGTAGGTGCTGTGGCTCATGAGGGCCTGCAGAAGCTCTGCCCGTGCCCAGGTGCCTGTTTTATGAGCTGCTCTGGAGGGAGGACACCTCTTCCCCTGCTCCTTGCCCTCCATGAGCCTCTGTTGCCCATCTGTGTGTGCCACTGGGAGCAGTGCTCGGGGCTGTCCCTGCCAGGTGCAGGGAGGGATTGCACAGGGGGCACCTGCTGGGAAATGGGCGCTCAGAACAGGACAGCGAGTGGCACCTGAGCTGTGGGTGATGACACACAGCTCTGTCCTGAGCTGAGGGGCTCTTCCCTGACCGAGCATACTTTGTTTTGCAGTGTTTGACAAGTACATGACCATTTCTGGCTTCCAGATTGAAGAGACCATTGACCGGGAGACCTCTGGTGATCTGGAGAAGCTGCTTCTGGCAGTGGGTAATGGAGCCCTAACGTGTCTAGCACTAGGCTGCTTTTGCTTACTCCCAGGCCTCCTTAAATTGCAGTTTTCACAGAGGCTGGCATGAAAACAGGGTTCCTTTAGGAAGGTAACCAATCACCTGGGATCTGTTGTTATATCTAGAGAAGAGGAGGTGAACTGCATTCTGTTTGGTCATGTGCACCTCTGCCAGAGCTGAGGCTGAGCTCTGCCTTCCCCTGGCAGCTTACCCAGGACAGTGCTGTAGAGCTGGACGAGTGAAGTCTCTCTGCTATCAGAAATGAATGTTTGCTCTAAATCCCAGAGAGGATGTACCAGAGGAGCAGAGCTGGTGGCACCACTGGAGAGAATAACCCAGCACGACAGCCCTTGTCTTGGCAATCAAATAGTGCCCTGTGTTTAACAGCAGTCAGTAATTCTGTCATTTGGCTTTCTGCAGTGAAATGCATCCGAAGTGTGCCTGCCTATTTTGCCGAGACCCTGTATTATTCCATGAAGGTATGTAAATGTTTTCCCTTTGTCACTTTCCATCTCCTCCAGCTGCAATTCCTCTCCCTTTAGCTTGTTCTTAATTTCTTCTGCCGCTGTAAATGCTGACAGGATACTGTAAAAGTATCTGCAAAAGGTTCAGGGAGTGCAGGGCTGGGAGAGGATGCAAACAATTAATGGTTTCCTTGTAGTTCTTAGTGGGTTTGTCAGACCATAGAGGTTTCATAGTTATCAGCTGGTTTTTTTATTTGATCTTATTACACTGGAAAATACCTGGCAAGATCCTCTGGGTGCTTCCAGCTGATTAAACTGCAGTGGCTTGAGGTGTGGTGGAAAGGAAAGAATTATAAATTGTGCATATTTTAGTGCTGTTTGATTTGGAGGTGAGTATTTACAGACATTTAGCTTTGAAACACATTTAGGTTAATATCCATCCTATTTTGAGAAGCAAAAGAAACTCAGCAGGGGAAAGGCTTAAACAGCAGCAAGAGGTGACACAGGAGAATTGCATCAGCAGTGCATCCATGTTGGATTCACCGTCTCTTGGGTGGCAAGAGATAAGCAGGGAAAGCTGCAATTTTTAACTCCCAGTGGGTAATATTAATTAAACTAGAGGCAGATAGTCTGTTGTTTTCAGGCAAGTTATCAGCTTCCTTGAGGAATTCCTTCCTTCCCCTTGCTGGAGAGCCCTCAAGCATGTTTGTCAGAAGATGAGGTGACAGCTGGAGAGTTAGTGATGAGACACAAAATGATAGCTTAATTTTTACAAGTCCTTTACTGCTTTTATGGATACCAATGTAGAATAAGGTTCAGGTGAAAAATACAAAATGTTGGTACCAGTAGGCTGAGCTGTCTGAGGAGGATTACTTTTTTCTTCATTATTAATTTTTATTTTTTAAATAATCAAATTTTCCTGTAGGCTTTAGATTCTTACACACTTGTATTATGAGGAGCCTGTGCCAGTGTCTGCTGGTGAGATCCCCATTTTTTTTTTAAATAGAAATAAAAATCATTAAGCACTTCAGATAAGAAAACTATTTGTCAATTATTCATTTGACAGAGGAGTTTGTACTTCTAATTAACCAGCTTGACGTGACAAGGTTCTTCACCGAGCAGAGTTTGCTTTCATGATTAGGTGGGGCAGAGTTTGGCTTTTATTCCTCAGAAACCACTGGACTCATGGCATAACTTTTGAGCAGCCTCAGGGCATTTTTAGGTGTAATCCAAGAATATTGCACCCAGAAGGATTGAGTGGCCCTGGACGTTAGGGTGAAGATGACCATGGGGGCTCTGCCAAGTCCTTCCCTGAGGTGCATCCGCAGGTCAGCACGTGAAAGTTTCTATGGCTTCAGCTTGTGTGGAGTCTGCCTTGTCTGAGCAGAGGGGCAGGGCCTGGTCTGCACAGCCATGTGGAATGTGTCAAGCACTGAAGATGACAGAGTGGGGCGTGTTTGTGTGCTTGGAAAAGGTTTGTGCTGTTGGCCCCCGTAAGAACCAGCTCGTGGGGTGAGCTGCTGTGCCTGTGTGGGATGGTCCTTTGTGCCAGTCACCCCCAGACTGAGGTACCCAGGTCCAGAACTGACTGCAGGGGGATTCACGCCTGATCCCAATGGTGGTGAGCAGCTGTGCTCCTGTGTGAGCTTGGAGCTGGGTTCTTCTCAATTTGCGTGGGCATTCACAGTTGAAGAATCATGAACTATGAGGCCTGAGCATCTGGCACTTGATAGAGATCCAGGGGTTAGAGCACCCTGCACGGTCAGCCCTCTGTTCTCCACATTTTGGTGTGAATGTCTTGCGATTCTGTCCCAAATAGTCTCCGTTTTGGGGCTGAACTCTAATGCAGGAGTGGTTTGACGTGCCACTTGTTGCTTTCGTGTTGTACCACAGTTGTTTGTGCTTCACGTTTTGTTGTGACACCTGTTCAAAACCAACTCATATCTGGAAGTTATTTGATCTTTTCTCTTTAGGGGGCTGGCACTGATGATGACACCCTGATCAGAGTCATGGTTTCAAGAAGTGAAGTTGATCTGCTGGATATTAGACAAGAATTCAGAAAGAATTTTGCTAAATCATTGTATCAGATGATTCAGGTAAAATTCCTGTTCCATTCTCAGGGAATGCAGAGATGTCACTGTGTTCACTGTTGTTTTTCTTGGCAGAGGGTGGGTGTGGATAGAGCTTGGTGACCTGGGCTCTGAGATTGAGGAGTTCCTCTGCAGTTTTGGCATGGCATTGCTTAAGTGGGGGACACTTCCTATGGAAAAATGATTCCTTCCAATGTTTACTAGGCCAGATTGTGTGGTTTTCTGAAATTACAATTACTCACACACCATTTTTAGCTACTGCATCATTTCCTTGTTCTTGTCTGGGTTCCTTATTGTGCAGTGCTCCAGAGAGGGTGCTGGCTCCAGAGAGATAACACTGGGGCTGGGAGTCTGAGTTATCATGAGGTTGAAGTTTAGATTTTGGGTTGCAGTGTCGAACCCTTTGCAACATTTCCAAGTGGAAAGGGTTTCACTGTGGAACCACTGAGTCATGATTTCCTTGGAGTGCATGGGAAGGAGCAGGAAGAGAAGGAGCCAGCAAGGGACCCGGAGCCAGCTGTTGCTGCTATGTTAAGCCAAAAGGCTTTTTATCCCCCCCCTCCTTTTTTATTTTCAAAATGCTGCTTTTTATGATTTTTCTATTGACATTCCTGACATTATGCTCCCTTAGGCTGAGTGGAGTTGCTTTTTGGCACTGCCTGTCAGGCCCACGGGGATTTTGTAGCAGAGCTTTTCACTGATCACAGGGAGCAGAGCTGGTGCCCTTCTGGCCAGTGGCAGGTGCACTTGGCCCATCTCTTGCTTTTAGTGCCGCCTCAGGTTTCTCCTTTGGACTTTCCCCTGCAGGCAAATGCATCAAATGCCTAACAGAGGCAGCTCAGTTTTCTAGTAAAGCTTTAGGAGGCTTTTTCTCCCTGGCAGTCGGTCTGTGGAAACAGAACTCTCATGTAAGAGGCAGAGAATTTCCTCGTGTCATTCCTGAGCGCAGAGTCATCCGTGTGGATTTCCTGTGGGTGGGAGGGATGTGTAATGTGCTGGGGCCCTCCTTGGCAGCTGCTGGGGTGACTCACGGTGCTGCTGTGCTGCCTTGACAGAAAGACACGTCCGGGGACTACAGGAAGGCGCTGCTGCTCCTCTGCGGCGGGGACGACGACTGACGGGCAGGGCACACGCAGAGCGCCCGCCCTGCTCCGGCTTTGCGGCCCTTCCTTAGCATGTCTGCCCCAGGTTTTTGTATCTTAATGCTTCGTGGCTGCTTGAGTTTATACTAGGATTGCACTTAGCAAACAAAAAAAAGGAGAGCGTTGTTATTCCTCCTCTTCCCCAGCTTCTGGGAGTTTCAAGTGCCTTCTGTGAGTCTGCGAGAGTCACCTTTGTGGAAGGTGGGTGCTGAGCACAGAGCCCGGTTCCTTACAGGTGTTTTGCTGAAATAGGAAGAAATAATCATGCATTTCACAATAAATTCAAGGTTATCCTTTTTTGCTTTTATTCTTTACGTCTTCACCGAGTGTTAAGCTTGTTCTAACACGGCCAACAAGGAAATCCTTTGTATGTAATATTCAAATGAATTTGCTGAACGTGTTACAAGCAATCATTGGAAATCTAAAGGACCAATAAATTTTTCCCCTCTCATCATAGTTGTATGTGGTTTTTAATCTAATTTAATCTTTTTTAATCCATTTTCCCTTTGATATGATTTCACTGCCTCAGACTCATGGTGCATATTTCCTCCCATTATTGAGGTTTTGAAGTATCTGTGGTGTTTTGCATGTCTATCCAAGGATGTGGCTGTTGTGGTGATACCACTGTTCAGTACAGTTGGAAAACCAAAGTGCTGATGCTTGCTGGGCATTGCATTCTCATTTTGTGCTGCTTTGTGTTTTTCTTCTCTAAAGCTAGGGCAGGGAAGGAAGGAGTCACTGTGCAGGGCCAAAGTAGAGCAGATGTGCTGCACTCTAGGACTGCTCAACAATGGCTGGGATGGAAGCAGGTGAGGAAGAAAGATCTGTTCTTCAGGCATCTTGGGAGAAAAGAGGATGGGTGCAGCATCCCTCCCCTCAGGTCATCAGAGTGAGAGAAGCACCAGCCTGGTTTTTGTGGGCTGCCTTGAATTCTCTGCGTTGGATCCAGCATTTGTGACTGGATCTGAAAATCAAATTGACGTGTGTGAAGGAGAATAAAGAGGCTGCTCTTTCATGCCTTGGTGAGGTTTGAGCACCGTGGCTCTAAACTTGGCAGTCACATACATCAGCATGAAAATACACCTTTTAATAGTCCCCCTGAAATTGATTCTTCAAAGGTTATTAAGAGCTTTAAAACTTTCATGTTGAATAAATGCAAAGTTTTAATTTTTTACATTGTAATTCTGAATTAGTACTGTCATGATCTCTTCCTACAAAGTGCTTTGTTTTCAGTGTAAAATATGCAGAAGAAAAAAGATACATTGTGTTGGGCTTTAAGGAAGATTCCCTTTCCTGAAATGAGTTGTCAGTGTTTGTCAGTTTTGCTTTTTGTGGAGCCTTTACAAATGTGTTAGCAAGGATTGTTAATTTACAGCTGCCTATACTGGAATGACGTGGCCAGCTGCACACATTGCAAGCTTGGCATGACCACCAGCCTGGAAATACCTTGGGCTAACAGGAGGTTTTGGAGATTTTTAGTGATTTTGGTTTTAATTTTTTTTTTTTCTAATATTTTCATATTTACCAAGGCAAATTCATGCACAAAAATCTTTAAGGCACTGCTTTCTATTGCTTCAGAGATTAGACACTATATTCAATTTTTCAACTTCCTTCAGTTTTTTTTTTTTAACTTTTAGGAAAGTACCACCTGATCTTCAAGATTTGTTTTCAATTCTTCAGTAGATTTTTGGTTCACATGAGAAGCTATTCCAGCAGAGTCTGACCTTGTCACAAACCTGATGCTTATGATGTAAATGATCCAAATTACTTGCAGAATTTGTAAGTAATGACTCTGACCAGGAGTTGTTAGGGGTCAGTATAGCATCTGTCATCTGCAAAAATTTTTAAGATGCAGATGGGAAAAACCATTTGGATTTCCCTTTTGAAATAATTAAACAGAGAAAATAAAGTCTGAGAACCCTTCTTACTCTAAGAGGTGTAATGAACATGTAAAGAAGTTAATTGAATTGCAATATTTGTAGTATTTACTGTGTAACATCCCTTTAGGAATACAGGGTTTGGAATCTTCAGTGCCCTTCTAAGAGAGCTTTAAATTACAGCTGCCAATTAACTGATTGCTTCCTCTCTGGCATTAGCTAATTGTTGGTGTGTTCGACTTTTTCCTCCATCTTTGGATTTTGAGTCATGGAAATTTGTGTTACGTTCATTTTGTCACAATTCAGAGGTGTTGAGAAATCCTCTCCATCTCAGCAAAGTCAGTTTGCAAAGATTTGAGCGTGAGCACTCAAGTCAGCCCTCTTTACCCGTGAACAATCTGTTTGAAAGCAAACTTCAGTAAGTACAGGATTGTTGGGCTTCCCCGAAGAGCTGCTGTCCCTTCCTGCTCTGTTTCTCTTCCCTCCACAGCGAAATGCTTGGGGGCTCCTGCTGTTTACTGAAGCAACCCCCCTACATGTGCACCACTCCAATTTACTGCTAGAGGTATCATATTCTTTATTTGCTTTCCTCACCATGAGTTTATCTTTGCAGTATTGAACACAGTATATGGGGGAAAAGAGAATTATTAGTTTCTTTACTCGATTTCTTTTCCCTCAGTTTTGTTATTCATGCATTTCAAGTTGTGGTTTTGCTTGGTTTAGACTCATGATAAGTGCTATTCATATTTGTTTCTTTATCCCACTTCAGCTCCCTGACAGCTGGGATTGCTGTGGGCATCCAATTACTCAAATATGTGCTGAAAGCAGTAATTTATGAACAAGGCAATGTTATGCATGGAAAGCCTAAGCAATAACTCTGCTTTTTGGTTGAGTGTTGAATTCATCTCCAAGTCAGAGAACTGGTGAGTCACTGCAGTGAGGAGTGGTGGGTCCCAGCTGTTGTGGGGCTGTTTCTGCTGTCCTCTGGAAATGTCTCTTGATAGCTCACCTGCACTAAGAACGTGCAGTGTGACAGCATTTTGTAGGTAACTTCTCTGCCTGATCTCTGTACTTCATCCTGACACTGCATTTCTGACTTGAAAAGGAGAAGGCTTCACCTCTTTGGCTCAGGAAACCTTTTTAGCATCGTGGTTTTGTTCCTGTCCCAGCAAAGCATCTGCAGAAGCACTGAAACCTCGTGGAGTGGCTGCACATGAACCACCCAAGGCTTTTTCTAGCCATGCCCTCGAGAAGCATCGCTGTAATCAGCAAACAGAGCTAAGAGGAAAGCCTGGTGTCATCTTCGAGGGCCTGCAGTTACTGCTCTGGTTCCTCTGGTGTCGGTGGAGTGAGGTGAATTCTCACCTCTCATTTTCTCCAGGCCTGTGCCATTTGCCATGTGGGCAGGGGATGGTGCTGTTGTTCCAAGTAATCTCACTCGGGCTGTGGTGGTGCTCAAATTCTCTCATGCTCTCTTGAATCACTTCGTGAATTTTTAAAATTTTTTTTTGGGTACCTTTTTCAGGTTGCTTTATCTGGTTTCCTTGACCTAAAGCATGAGTCAGACAATTGAATTCTTTGTTCCGTTTTCAGAATCTTTTAATGTGATCTTGTGTCCACAATGAAATGTGAGAGCACTGAACAAAATACTTTATTGGAAATAGAAGCTGGTTTATGCACATGACATTTTTATTAATGTTAAGCTTTTACCTGCTACAGTCTGAGCATAGACGATATCCACTCTTACTCCCCAGCTATGGGAAATGAGAATATATGTTTTTGTTCAACTCCTGCATTTACCATTGGGGAATTTAGTGGAACAGGTTTTTCTGTGCAGTGTTATTTGATTTACAGAGATTTCTAACCTGCAAGCCCTGAATTACTGCTGAGTCTTAGTAAGCCTGGGGTGTTATTTCATATCATTCAAGCACCAGCATAACTGGCCTGCACTCTCCAAATAAATTGGAAGGCCGTGGAGGATCTGATGTTTTAGAAAGAACTGTGAAATTTGCAAGAAATCTCATGGGGCAGAAAGGACATGAGAGATGTTTTGACCTTTTTTTTTTTCCAAACAGTTGTGTTAGCAGAGGTGGCATTTCTAGGATGACATGACACATTCCTAGAGCAGGAGAGGGGAAGGATGTTGTAAGGCACAAACTCATCTGGGCTGCTACCACAGGAAAAAAATGGCTGAAGTAATCTTCCATTGATATCTGTGGGAAACGGGCTCATAAATCCTCCTGGATCTAAGAGCATACGGGAATAGAATTTCATCCACAGAATCATCTGATAGCGTGCCCTCCATTTCAATAGGTAGCAGAATGGAATAACAAAAGGTCCAAGTCTTGGTCATTGTTACACACATCTGTGAAATGTGTCATGATGCGAGGGAACCTGAAGGAAGGAAAGAGCCGCCTTGTGTAGGTGATTATTTCCACACACTAAATGTGCTTTCCTCTTCCCCTTCCTGTTCTCAAGGGCTCTTTCAATGAGCTGCATGGAATGAGGCAGGGTAGAATCTCTGAAATCCAGTGAAAATGTCATTAGAAGTCTTGCTCTGTATCACTTGCCAAGTATTCATCACCTGTTCTGTTCTTTCACACTGATTGCTTTGTCTTTGTATGCAGAGCTATTAAATCAGGGAGGTTACTCTGTGGCTGCCTCTGTAGCTTTGTTAACTACTTTACCTATTTATCTCTGCTCATCCTTCTGCTGCTTGAGGTTTACTTTCAGAAAATAATCTTCTGGTGATAAGGATGACTGGAGGAAATTAAGAGTTTATACATCCTGACTGTGCTGGCAACACAGAGTGAATATGAATGATAAAATAAGAAAAATAAAAAAGGCCCATTCATTTTTTGATGAGTTTCAGCAGTGGCAGCTTAGCAAGACAACTGGCTTTACACCATGGCCATCCACTGCTCCTAATAAATAAGTTCAGGCAGGCAGAGTTTTGTCACTCCTTATCATATTCATCATCTCAGCAGCTCTGCTTGCAGCACGGGCAGTCCCACACGTGGGCCTCACTTGAAATGGTCTATCAGAGCTTGTTCCCTGGTGGACACAGCCAAAATTTTCCTTAGCAATCGTACAGACATGGCTGGCATGACCTGTGAAGACAGGAATGATGCTGGGGTATTTTAGTTTTGGTTTTGGAGTTCTTTTCTCCTACACCCCCTCCCCTTTTCCTTCCTGTTTTATGCTTAGATGTTAAAACGTTTTATAGATGTTGTTACCTGCCAGTAATCTGACTTGCTGCTGCATGAGAAGCATACACAGTGATTCCCCCATGCAGCTGGGTATAAAGCATCTGTTCACCTTAAGGGCACAACAGAGCCACCACCTCATAATGCTATTTACAGTGAGTAAAAATACACTGTGATCCATCACAGGCATCCCCTGGCTAGAGGAAACAAAACCCAGGCAAAATGACTGCCTAATTATTTAACCTGTTTATGTTGTGTTTTGCCTTGGCTCGGCACCTACTGTGTCCCCATCCCTCCACACTGATGTATCATCCTGTGTATTAATTTGGAGCCTCCTTCTGCTTATTTCATCTGTCTTAGCAGGCTCTTGTGTTGCAGATAAGGATCCAACCTGGCATGGCTCGAGTGAACACCAAATTTAAACAAAAAATCACTTGTCACACTTGGCTTCAGTGTCCAGGTGCAGGTAGAACCTCGATGTTATGGTGACCTATGGAGTGTATATGTCGCCTGGAGTCTGAAAATGCCTGGGGGGAAGGACTGTTTGTAGAGGACTACAAACTGATGAATGACCAGGAGAGGAGTCATCATTATTTCCTGTTCTCAGCCTAGGAAAACCGGGAGACTCCAGCAATATTGCCAGGTAGGAAGTTTAGAAACAAAATGAAAGGAAGAAAGTGTCATGACATGATTAAATTACAGAGTTTGTTGCTTCAAGGCACTGTTGTTGCTACAAATGACACTTAGAAGCTAACAAGAGCAGTTCATGCAGAGGTGGGTGCATGGGTAAGTTCTAAACCAGATGCAGAGTGTAGCTCACACTGTTCCCAGCTGCTTTTCCTGGGAGCCAGCAGGGACCCCTGTTTGTGATGGATTCAGGACTGTCACTGCTGGCAGCCAGTTATTGGATTAAATTGCCCATCCCCTACCTGGGTGCCAGGTTTTATTTCCCTCCCTGGCCAGCAGGGTACTTTGTCTTCCTTGTAGCTGCCTGCCGAGCCACAGGGTGAAACTGCAAACTATTCCTGTAAGACTTTCTCTACACAAGAAACTGCTGATTTAGTCGGGAGGCTGTTAATTAATAGCCTCTTGGGACTGACCTTGATGAGTTTGACCTCAGCCGAGATGATCTGAAGCCATTCAGTAGAGACCAGTCTGTCAGGAGTGTTGTAGGAGAGGAGAAGATGGGGCAGTGTTTTCCAAGCTGTTTTGGTTGAAGAATCACCTAAACATTTTTGAAAAATGAAACAAAAATCAAAGCAAATGAAGGAAAGCTTTGAACATGCATCTGTTTCTCTCTAACCCCCTCTACTTTAATTCATTTGTACAGGATATGTGTTGCGTGTGGAGGTGAACGAGACCTCTCTGGTAAATATTTGCAATGGTTTGTAAGGCTGTGTGCTCAAGGAGTTTTGTTTTAAGCAGACTTCTGCTGTTTCCTAGTCTTGGAAGCAGTGGAGGAGGAGAGGTATCCCACCTCGCTGCTCTCCAGGCTGTGCATGCCTGCAGCAATGCCACTCTGATGGACAGCAGGGATCTGACACCAACAGAAGCAGCTGTGCCTCTTTCTTCTTGTTTATTTATTTCATAATAAATTAATTCAGAGTGCCCACAGCTCGCAGTGCAGGACACTGAACCTGGCCTGTAACAACCACACCAGGCAGAAACGGACAGACCAAATTCTATTTGCCATTGCCAGTGGGAGCAGCCACACTTCTGTTTGTCCACGTGTGTTAAAAGCTGCCACTGTTCCACTCCAGATGCATTCCCTTCTTTCTGCACAAACTGCTTACTCAGAACAAGTTTACTTTTGAAGGCCTGACAATTAACAGTTGGGGTTTTGAAGTCCCTTCCTCAAGTTGGTCAACTCAGCCTCCCCAGTAACAGCAAGGGAAAGGTCAAATAGGCAACAGCATAAAGCTTTCCAAGCATACTGAGGCAAGGCACTTTTTTATTTTTAAAATGAGAACACTAAACCCACAGATGTGAAACTTGTGTAGACAGAAATGTCTTATTTCAGGATTGGCTTTAGAGTATCTTTGATGGTGTTGGTAACACTTAAAGTTGTCATTGCAGCAGATTGGTGTAATACAGTCAAGTTTATACCTGACCACATCCAAGTCTGTGATTTTTTTTTTTTCACTCTAAAGCCACTGTTTTGAACATACAGTCTATGTTTTCAGTATGAAATACTAAGTGGTTAGAAAGGAGAGAGGCATGATTGTATTGTAGAGCCCAATCCCTCTCTGCTCGGCTGAGAGCCCCCTGTCACTTCTGACAGGGATTTCCCTCCAGCTGCAGCGTTCTGCTCTCTAAACCATGGTGCTGTGTACAAAACCTGCTCCCTGAAGCAGTGGGGCTTGCTGTACCAGGGCATTGCTTCAACAGGCCTGTTTCACCAACAAGCCCCTGCAGGCTGGGCCTGCCCTGATATCTCTTGGTGGGTATTCTGAAGGTCCTTTCTGTTCCTGGTGGGTGGTGAGTAAACCCATCTTTTCCAAGACTCCATTCCAGTAGTGGCTGATATTTCCCTGGCAAGTGAGAGGCAGGAGGGGCTGCCTGCCCATGTGTCCCAGTGGGCCAGTGACACAAGAAGGGGGCGCATGGCCTCGTACGAGTTCCCCAAAATTACTGAGAATCCTGTGTACGTCGATTGCAACAGTGGAAAGCTTTTTACAAAACCTGTTCTTTCCCTGTCTGGCAGTCCTTGTGGATTTAAGCACACACAAGAGCTCTGTTGGAAGAGCTGGATGCAGTTCAGGCTTTAAGGCTCTTGTTACAGAGTCCCCTGTTGGAAACAGCAGTCAGGCTGCAACATGCATTAAAGAAACGGGATTAAAGTTGGGGCTTTGGTTAGGGCACTCCATCAGAGGGGCTCTGAGGACTCCACGGCCGAGTGCATTTGCAGTGGATTGACAAATTCTACAGAGTACCTCTGCAATTGTTACATTTCTTTCCATTTGACAAAGCCTGGACATTTTTTTTTCTGCAGGAGCTGTAATCTCAGCATTCTCTGAGTGCAGGTGTAACAGGCTTTCACAGCAGCGGTTCCAGAGGCAAGCTGGAAAAGAAGTGACCTTGCTGGTTTGCTGGTCAGAAGTTTTGTTCTTTTCTCCTCTGGTGAAGTCAAAACCTTTCCTGCAAGTTCAAAATTGGCCGTTGTCCATAAAAAGAATTTTGAATGTGTTTAACTGCACTTTTCTTTCCCATAGAATGTCTTGCAAGGTTATGGGGTTTTGTCTATGAAAAGAATGTAATTTCCTATACTGTCAGTGTTCTATCCACTGTGATTGAGAAGTGGAATGAACAGAGCCATATAGAGTGAAGGATTATTCCTCTCTAAATTCTGGAAGTACAAATTGGTTTTATCCTTGGATCACATCAGTTAGGGTCTTGGGGATATTATGAAGTGATCCTGGGAAACACTGACCTGGTGCTATTTCATTCCTTCCCTGAGGTCCCATTGCCCCAAGGAGCAGTTTGTTCATTTGTTCCTGGCTTGCACAGAGAAATTGGACAGATGAGGGGGGGTGGTTTTGATTCCATAAATGTGCTGTCAGTCCTGGACAAAGCAGCGTGGCAAAGGGGTTACGGGGAGAGAGCTGTGATTAGGGTTAAACTGTGTCAAGTCACAGCCACTAAAAAGCTGCAATGTGGGCAGGTTTCTGACTAAAGTGATGGGAAGAAATCAAGGTTTTATGGCTCTTTGAAAACAATTTTTGATTGCCTTTCATTCTCATTTGATGCTCACGTAATGAAAACTTTGCAGAACACCATGGCTGGCCTGAAAAAATTTTCTTTCCATCCCAGACTGCGTAAGCTTATTTTTTCCCTGTTTTTTCTAGCGAGTGTTACAGTAACCAAGTATGTTATAGAAACACAGTGAAGGGAATAGGCAGGAACAAAATCCATCCTGAGCTGCCATTTATTCAGAAATGGGCTGGTTAGATTTAGTACCTAGAAAACAGAACCTCACACAGCCTTTGGCGCTGGGAGCCTGTTGCCATGTTTTTTTCTAATGAGGGATTTAGTTAACAGAGCTTTGAATAGTCAGAGCTGCTTTAGAGATGCACTGCAGAACATGATGACACTGAAGATTTTGTTGCAATTTCCATTTGGGAGAGCTCCTGTAAGGTTGGTGCACTTCTGGGCATGCCCCAAATCAGACATGAAATGTTTAAGCAGCTTCGCTGTAGGTTTGCAGTACTTAGGTTTTGTCTGCCTAATGATGACTGACTGGTATTTTCTGAACTTAACTCTGTCTCTCACCGAAACCCAAAGGGAATTAGCGACAAGGATGTCCTTTACCCATCTGCTTAACCCACAAGAGAGCCTTTTGCAAATGAAGATGGAATTTTGTCACTTTTGGGGTAGGGAAAATGGAAGTTAAAGGACAAATATTTGTCCAGATTCAACACAGCAAGTCAGTGATGGTTCCCCCTTTGTCTGAGATGATTGTTGTTAAATCAACAAAATGCTCAAAAAGCTGCAGAAATGTTAATTGATGACTCCTGGGGTGCTGATGGTTGCTTGCCAGTGGGAACTCTGATTGGATGTACAGGAGATTTAAAGTTTTGTCATCTTATCCATCATTTTAACGGCACAAGAATTACGCACAGATGAGGAGAAAAGTATCTACTGAGCTGGAAAATGTACTGAACCTTTTCCTGCATGAAGCCAAATTCAGCTGTTGACTCACTTTTGCTATCTGTTCATCTGGCTTTATGAAGATACGTTAATTTCGTTCCCTACATGTAATGTATTTGATAAAGCAAAATGGATATTCTATTTTATGGGTCTCTGCTGAGTAGAACTGGAAAAGGTTTTAGTTAAGTGTTGAATAAACTCATAAATCCCCCAACAGAGAGTTCTGTAGATGCTTGAATTTTGTCATGCTTTTCCCAGCAGAGAGGAGTATTGAAAACAGGGCACTGGCATAACATTTCCTTAGGAAATGGCTTGTAGAAGTTACTCTGTTAATGTGGAAAAACAGCAGAGAGGCAGAGAAGAGCTTTCATTATCCATCTCTGCCAGAGACCTGCATATTTGCAGATTCACTGCAGTGAGGGTAAAAATCTCTTAGTGAGCTCTGAAAATTGATGGTGAGTTCTGAAGCTGTGAAGACAGATGTGCTTTACCAAGAAATCGTGCACCTTAATGTCTTTAGGCTTCAGAAACTTCCAGAAATATCTTAGATGGGGGCTTTCAGTAGCACTGACAGCTGGAAAATCTGACCTTAACAGAGTACCAGATGCAAGCAAGCAAGTACCAGATACCAGCACTGCGTTACACGGGTACGTGCTCAGGTGTAAGTTGTGATGGATCACATCTAGAAAGATCCCACAGTCTCGTAATGCCACGGAGATGACTGAGACCTTGGCATCTTGTAGGGGAAATGTGTGGCTTTACCCACGTTTGAGCAGGCCCCTCCAGCAAAGCCTTTTTGCAAGGGGTTCTTCCAGTCACTGTTCCGTTTGGTCATTGAGCTTTTCCTGACTTCAGACTGCCTGCAGCTTTCCTTCCCCTGGCTCTGGGCAGGCCCAGAGGGGCTCCTAGCTCTTGGCTCCTTGCTTGGGGCTGCACTGGCTCTACCAGCCTTGCCTTTGCTTGTCTCTGCCCTGTGCTGTGTGGGGCTCTAGGATACCTGGGATCTTCTTCTCTGCTCAGACTCGGATTTTATTTCGCTTATTGTGAGTTCAGGGACGGCTCTTTCTGCCCTATGTGGTTTTTGGCCTCAGAGCACTCAAGAGCCAGACAAAATGATCTCAAATGTGATGATGACTTGGGAAAATCTGTGAGAATCTGTGGCTATCTGGAACAGTGGCCTTCTCACCGTAATTGATGGCAGAAATTTAGCCTGAGAGACCCCCATCATAGGGAATTTACACTTAAAGCATGGCATGAAGTACAGACATGGCTTTCTGTGAAAAGTAAGTGCAGAGAATCAATAAGGCCTTTCCTGGCTGATAGCTGAATTCAATATCTTTTCTATGGCTTCTAATATGCGCTCACAAATTATAGTTTGTGAGATTAAAAAAAAAAAAAAAGAAAAAAAAAGAAGTGATTTTAGGCTGTAACAAAACGTTCTTGTTCAAATATATGGTTATTTCCTGCAGAAAGGAAAGGGAAGGGAATGAGAGAAGAGATGAAAGTGGTGAAGGAGGAGGGAACCTGGAACACCTTCAGTTTTCCATGGGGTTGAGAGGCTCATAAGCAAAAAAAAAAAACGTGTCCCCCTTGGGAGGCTGGTGAGGAGCCAGGGGGAGAGGAGTGCCAGGGAAGAGCTCTGCCTTCCCAAAGCAGAGCTGAGAAAGCAAGGCAGGAATGATAATCCCACATTATTCTATGGCAGCCTCGCTCTCAAAATGTATTTCCAATGGCAGCATTGAACAGCTGCTTTATTTTGAGGGGTAAAATATTTTCTGGGCAGAGGGTAGGAAAAAAGCTTAATGCAGGCATTTGCTTTAAGTCTGAAAATTGTGGTTGAGTAATAAATCAGCGTTGTCTTTTTTTGCTTGTTTGTTTTGATGCATGTGATGTGTTTTCCACTCTAGTAATCTCTACAAGTTCCTGTGAAATACGTGAGGCTGTCTGGTGGTACCACAAGAGACTTATATTCTTTAGCTTACAGCCCAGTGGAACTCTGAAAAAAAGAAATGATTTCAAGGGTGACAGATATTTAGCCTGCTCTTTGAGGCCTGGCTCAATAAAAAAGTACAGAGAAAAATGAGAGTGGGGACTACGGAAAATGTGATGTCTTTTTGAGTGAGAAGTGTTAGAAAAATGTTAGGAGATATTGTTTTTTCTAGATGGTTATATAAAACCCGCTGAAACAAATGCTCGGAAAATGAAATGCTAATATGCTGGTACAAAAAGTAAGATTAAATTACTTTTTGTGATTAAACTTACGTATATTAAAACAGTGTATATTAACAAAGTCCTTGGAAATCAAAGACTGAAAGTTTTTCATAATGTTAAAAGACAGAACATGATACCCTTGGGCTATTTAATTTCTTGCATCTACTGAGGTTTGAAAAATATGACTTTTTTGTTGTTGATGTTTTTTGGGTTTGTCTTAATTTATATTTCTGGAAAAAAAGTGTTTGGTTTGGTTCTGTTTTGTTTTTGTTTGTTTTGTTTTTTGTTTGTTTGTTTGTTTGTTTTTGAGGGGGAGTGGTATAAATTGGGAAGTGTTGTTTTTCTCTTTCCATGATTTAGATGAGAAAAAATAATGGAAATAAAACCAGAACACTGAGGGGTATTTCTCAGCCAGAATCTCAGTGGTGAATTAAGCACTCAGTAGACCAGAGCAAATGGGTTTGTTGGCTTGCATATATCTGAACAGCCAAGTGTTGGATATTTTTGGACCTGGCTATATGGTAAACGAATGCAGATGGATTAATTAATTGTTAACACTTACTGAAGAGTGAGCCCAGGATCTAAGAAAGGGTTTGAAGCAATGACTTTTACAAAATAACAATTTGTTTGTAGTGATGGCATAAATGCAAAATTACTTTATGACCTTTACTAGAGTTATTCAGTACCAGCTGGTTCACAAGCCTATAACTTAAGGGTCCAAAAGGCTAAAAATTGGAAAATTGAACAGAAAAGCTATGAGAAAAAGCATCTAAAATTTCTTGAGTCACATCCTAGCTCTGAAGTACCACACCAAAATGGGAACCTTCTCTTTCTAGTGGGGACTCCAATCACTACTTTATTGAAAAGCAGACAAATCCCCATTTGAAAGAAGTACTTAAAAATCATGTGCAGCAGAAGGAAAACCTTCATTAAGTTTTGTGTTTGTGTGGATGGATTTGTGTTCCTCAAGTGTAAGCCCCAAAGCACCTCTGTCCTCCTCAGTGGTGACACAGGGTCTCACTCTTCGACCTATAGGAGACTTAAGTGCCTTAGGAGATGGAAGTGTTTTTGGTGGGCTTTTCTTTCTATTTTATAAAATTCTAGGCATTTACCGAGACACAGCAAGTCGCAAAGGAAGTTGGCACGTGAGGAGATGAATCAGCATATGTACACGGGTTAAATGCACCTTCTCCTGCCCAGTATTTTTTCCTTTGATGCACTCAGGGATGCTTTTATCCTGTCTGCCTTACCTCTTGCCTCAGAGATGCGGCCTACCTGCTCTGCCAGTCCCTTTTCAGCTACATTTCATTCAGGAAGAAGGCCTTAGGCAGGGAAAGAGGAATGTTGTAAAGCATTTCATGACAGAGCCATCTACTCTAATGGTGTGCTCTGGTTGCCTCCAGCTGTGTGACTGCTCAGTGCGTGTCAATGGTTATATTTATTTTGAAACACTTCGAAATATGATTAGCCCTGAGCCCTCTATCACACGTTGGCTCAGTTGTTTCCAAAGTTGTTGCAGGTTTGGGAGAAGGTGGCAAGAAGCAATGGTCGAACAAGCAGCATGGAATTGCATGGCTAATGCTTCATTTCCACAAGGCTGGTAAGTAAAAAATTGATTCGGGGTATATATCTCCAAACACTTGAAGGCACAAGCTGACAATAAATACCCGGTCTTCGATCTGGCACTAAATTTACATTGAAAGGGAGCTTTGGAAGTTGTACAGTCCATCCCAAGATGAACTTTAAAGTGAGGTCTGGCTCTTCAGGGGCTTGTCCAGCCAAGTTTTGAATATCTCCAGGAATATCCTCCAGCTTTGCTGAGCAGTCTGTTCCAGTGCTTAGCTGCTGTCACTGTAAATATTTGTTTTCATATTGCTAGTCAAAGTTTTCCTTGCTGCAGCTTGTGCCAATTAGTATTAATCTCTTTTACATCCAAGTTGATGGCTGCATTACAAGCACACAGAGACAGCTGAGGAGCAGAAGAGCAAACTCTAGCTTTGGCTTCTTTATTATGCTGTTACAAATGAAAAGACATTTCATTTGGATGTGAGCAAATGTCATGAAACAGTGGGGTTTTTTCTCATGAGAAGAGAAACAATCCAAATGTTTTGCTTGGAAAACGCGTAAGCAGATAAGTTTGATGAAGGAAAAAAAAATAAATCCATGCATCCTAAGTAGGAGGTGGAGCTGTACAAGTGGGATGAGTCCCACGAGGTGCCCCACCTTGTGATTTTATTTGCACGCTCTGTCTCTCTTGATCTCATCCCAGGCCCTTTGCGTCGGGTTATGAGACAGAGACTTTGTATAATTGACATTTAATGCCACTTAAAATTGTACCTTTGTGTTACCCTTAAGGCTTTTTTGATTCCAAGCTTTCTGAAAGGGAATGGATTCTGGCGAAAGTTCGAAATAGTCGCATGAGGAAATTCTGAATCTTGGAGCAGGGAAAACAAAGCATTACAGAAAAGGGACTTGATCCCAGTTCTCTCATGTCCCCAGTGCTGCTGTGAGGATTTTGTACGTGGGTTTGCAACTGCTTAGAGGAAGACAAAGTGTTCCATACTTTTAATGGAATAACCGGGCTTCTTTTATGGAATATCCCCGGGCTTCTTGGCTGTCTCAGTGTTACGGGTGCCACATGAAGCAATGAGGAATATTGTAGTGATAGCAGAGAAAGAGAAAGTGGGGAGAAAGAAATATGGTGGTCACAATTTCCATGTGCATTCTGGAAAAGCTCTCACTCTGAGAAGGGGAAAAGCTGTTTGGTTCCTTCCCACATCCCTGCTTGCTCCCTTCAAAAGGGTCTGGCTCCATCTTGGTTTTTCTCCATGTGAGCAAAAAGACGTCAAATACAAAAGTGTCAATAGTAGCTTCTGTTGCTTCATATTGACTGAGCAGGGAGAAGCCAAGCTTCAGTGAGCATTATTAATGAAAAGAGAGAGATGACTTCCTGCTTGGTGTGTATCCCAGGCAAACTGCAAATAGCAGGGAGCATTTGATTTCATTTTCTTTCCCCATCCCCTCCCCCTGAATGTTGTTAAATAACTTGTCACAGATTTGTGCAGTTGCTGTAATGAAACTGGACACCAATGATACAAGTTATTACTGATGCCAATGCAGGCTGCTGATTTGGAGGGTGTAAAGAGAAGTAACCAACATATGGCTCTAAATTACACTGTACCCTCACCATAAATTGCAGACCATTAGGATTTTTTTTTATTTTTTAATCCCAGTCTATTTCTTGAACTTTTTCTCTTAAACCTGATTGTATTAAGGAAATTTCTAGGATATCTGCCAAGGAATTACTGGCTGGTTTTCCTTTCTGTAGCTGCCCCCAAATTCCATGTTGTGCCATGCTCAATTCTCTTATTGTTGCTGTGCTGCTGGCAATTCCTACCCAGTTGTAATGGATAATCCAAAATTAAATTCCAGGCAAAGAAATCAGTTTCTTTTGGGCTGTATGTAAAGGCAGCTGTTGTGGTGTTTCATTTCAAGAAGACACTGTAGAGAATTTATTTTGGAATTTGCTGGTTGGAATGGAACAGGCTTAAAGAGATGAGGACAGAAATGTCTTGGGGACTCTGCAGGAGTTAATGGGGTTGGTCTGAAAGGATGTGACACAGTTCCAGCATTTCATAGAGCAGTGAGCAGCCTGCCCAGTTATCTGTTTGCCTGCATCTGCTGTGAAAAGTGCAGATTTTCCCTTGTGCTCCTCTCCCTTGCCACAGGCTTTTTGTAGAATCTGTTTCAGTTCTGCACAAAGATGCAAAGACAACATTGACTGAAGTGCTGCTCTCTGAATGGATGTGCTTCTGTGGTTCTTGATCAGCAAAACTTTGAATGTAGGGGGGTTGGTTTCCCCTGGAATTTCAAGTCTGGTGCATGATTTTACAGAAAGCTGCTCTGGAAAATGGTTATTCATTAATAACCATTATAATATATACATATAATTTACATTATATATTAATAATTTTAATATTTTGTATATTATATACATGATATATTTATAATAATATTTTTTATAAGTATGGTCATTTAAGGGAAGCAGTATTTTGGGGAGCATTTTCTGTTAGGCTTACTGGAAATGTCACCCCTGCTGGTGTGAGATCAGTATGGAGTCAACAGCCTCTTGCTAATTTAGATATTTTCTATATCCTGCTTTTGCTTTCTAATACAGGAAGGAGAGACTTGTGAATCTCTGGCAGGTCTCTGTTTTGCATATGGCTCAAAATAAGACTGAAATAAATTATTTAGTAGCCACCTAATCAAGGGAATGTGTTTTCTGAGCCTGTAGAACGCTGTCATCAAACATTGCAAGGAAACTGGTTTGTCAGCACTGCAGAACAGAAGGAGAGGGGCTTTACACTTGAAAACTGCTCCTTGGAGTTTGCATGAGAGCATCCCTGAGCTCTTTATGTAATTCAGTAAATGACTTACACGGCTCAGTTACCTCCAGCGAACGTCAGAGTAAACCTGTCTGTAAAGGACAGCCGTCCAGGTGGGGACTGCTGCTTTAGGAAGGGACAAATGCTGCCAGCGTGCTGTGCTCTCTGAGGTGGGCTTCAGGAGACCGAGCTTCCCTGCATGCAAATATCTGGCAAAAGGCTTTTTTGCTCCAGATTTGCCCATTACTGGCTGTCATGATATCGCAGTGTTAGCCTGCATTGGGCTCTTGCAGGGATCGGGGCACCTGGGGAAATTCACCTGTGGGGTATCTGAAGGTATTAGGAACAAGTCAAGGTTTGAATGAAAGCAGTCAAAAGGAAGGAATTATTTGTATCAGAAATTGTTTTGTGCTGCAGAGGTTTGGAACAGTTCTCAGCTACTGTGTGCCTTAGAGAAAGCCTCTTAGACCAGGAGTGATGATGAAAATAGAACTATACACATTTTGGGGGAGCACATCCTGGCTGAGGTCTCTTGGAGATTCTTGATCTAATGAGGAAACAGTCACAGGGTTGCTTCAGAGATTTCTGGTTAGAAAACACTCCAAGCATAAAACTCTGCAAAATAGGATGTAACTCAGGCTCAGGAGATACCAACCTAATGGGAAACCTGGAACATGTTGTGTGTTTATTACTCTTTAAAGGTACCTGCAGTGAAGCATGGAATTAGAGGCCAAACTTCAGCCTCATGGATATAAGTCCTTGTGCCTTCAAGAAACAAAAGGTGGAAAAAACGAGGCATCAAATCTATTGCTTAAACATCTTTCCAGGATTTTTCCAACTGTTGTCCCCAAAACGTCTGTCACAGCACCATTCAAAATCTTGTGATTGTGTGAACCACTCATCCCCTGGGTGTCGATTAAGCTGCAGACACTTTGCATAGCAAACAAAGAGAGGGTTTTTTTGCCCTGTGGCTCCAGTTATCTGCTGTGATGCATAAAGGGGCAAAACTCCTTTGGTGTAAAGTAGTGTTGCCGTTTTATACAGGCTTAATTAAAAAAACCCAAACCCTAAACAACCAAAATCCCAGCCTGAAACTCAGTTCCTATCTGTGCATCTTGGAGGAGAGATTTCTGAATGCAAATGTGCCATGAAAGCCACATCCAGTCACATCCTAGTAAGGCATGCCTACAAACCAGGAGACAGGCACATCACAGATTTTCATAAACAGAGGCAATCAGACTTTGGATGCAGATCCCTTTTCAGGTTTATGATGTGCATCACTCCCTTGTGTGCAGGTTTAAACTGTCTTGTCATGATTGTGGCCTTGGTTACCTGTTGCCATGCCATCCGTAAGAGCTGCCAGCTCCGGAATTATTTGGTCTGGCCAAAGTGGTGTTTATTACTTCGTTGTGATGTGCAAATCCCTTAATCTGCTCCTTTGCCGTTCCTCTGGCAGCCTGCTCAGGGATCAGGACCACTGGTGGCTGGAGATTAGGTGACCCTGGCCACTCTGGTTGGTGTAACACAGCATTTGGGATGTAATGTGGGCCCTTGAGAAAAGCTCTGCACTGATCCAATGTGAGAGCTGGGCTGCAGCACGTTATCCTGCATAGCTTTCTGAAGTGGGAGTTTGATTTCCATTCTGGCTCTTGACCTTCGGGCTGCCATCTGTGCGGAGAGCAACGGGGAAACGCAGCGAAGTGTTTTCTGCAGCCTTGGCAGGCTGAATGCAGCCCTGGGGATGTGGGTGGAAAGGCTCTGTGGAGAGAGCTGAGGGGTCGCTGCTGCTCAAGTGCAAGTGCAGCCTCGGAGTGCCAGGCTGCTGCAGAACAAACAGCTTTTCTGTGCTGCGCCAGAGCGGGATACTCTTGGAGCTGGCTCCTGTGCTGGGCACGGTGCTGGCACCCCAGGGTATGCTCTAGGGCTGCGTTCCTATGTGTGGGATGAGACCTCAGCCTTTGGGGCAAACTTACCAAGATCTGTTCCGTGAGAGCAAACTGAAAAGAGATTAATAGATTTAAAAGTCAGAATATCACAGATTTTTCTTCTCCTGCTTAAAGGAAGGAGGATTTGTAAGGCTGTCTTCCTATGTCCTACCACAGTGGTGGTTCTGCATTTGTTCTGAGAACTTCTTGTTGACAAATCCTGCTGAAACCCTTCAGACACCTGAATCTGAGTGTGCTTTTCTCTTTCCCAGGCTCCACTTGTGCTGCTGGCTGAATTTCAGTCTCTTTCCCAGCCTGAATTTATTCTGGTCTTGAAAAGTTCTTTCTGTGGTGCTTGCGGAGATGATGCCAAAACTGATCTGCCTAATCCTTTCCTTCTGGAGTGGAGTTCCTTCCACACCTTTAGCCAGGACTTGGGCAAAGCATGACTTATTTTGCTGCTTAGTGGTGGTGTTTACAAGAAACCTTGTTCCGTGACTTAAACCAAACAAATGGAATGCAATTTAATGATTGATGGATCCACACATAGCAACCCATGTGTCCCGAGAAGAAATAAACTGTGTAACAGAAAGAAGAGAGGTAGAAGTATAAGAAGCTTATTTTGCCTGCTGTTATCACTCTGCAGGAGGTTGGTGCTTTTTATCTTGATTTTTGTATGTCTAAAGTAATTTCATCATGTTTAGCAATTACTTAGCTCCCAGCTGTTGGGGTTGGAGGGAAAATTCAGCTTATCCTCCTTAGCTGTTCTGCTCTTTCAGAAAAATATCTGTGGTTTTTCTGAGTGGATAAATACAGGATCCTTAACACCTGCAAGATTTTCTGAATTCAGATGGGGGGATTATTTTTTTTAGGTACTTGTAGTGAGCAGTTTCCTGCCATCCCACCAGGTCAGTGTGCTCTTGGTTTTGGGGAATACTCTGGGGAGCAGGTAAGGGATCTTCTAGTACCCATTCATATGTGCTTGGTTGCAGAGAGACGTACAATATTCAGCATTTCCTTATGTGTTGGGACTCTCTCACTTGATGTGTTAGAGAAACAGGAGCAGCTTTGAAATGGAAGACCTTGTCTTAGAAGAAGAATATTGACGAAAAATCGTAGTGTCCATTTTGTTGACTCGTTGAAATATAGAAAATTTTACTTTTAATATGGAAAAGATGAAACTGTTTGGCTTTTTAATTTACTGCTTACTGATAAGAGGTGTGTACATGCTTCTGGCTGCGGGGGGACTGCCAGCTTGCAAAGCTAATTTATGTGTAAAAAATCACTTCTAGATAGGAGTAATAGCTCAGGGCCAGAGATCTCACTGTGTGGTCAGAAAAAAAATTATAGTTAACTAGGAAAAGTGCAAACTAGCACATAAACAGGAAAAAATAATCCAAGTGGTTTAGATGAGAGATCTGGGGCAGAAATGTGGAAAATAAAGCAAATTTAAGAAAGAAGAAAAAAAAAGAAAATAATGAGAAACTTGAGGATGGGTGAGTAGATGGCAGCTGTGGTGTCAGTAACTACAACAGGAGCCATTCTGGCTGGTCTGAGGAACCCTGTCACCAAGAAGTGAGCAAAACCTTATTCTGCTTGCAGTTCAGGGCACTGGATTTTAGAGATCCTCCAGACAAAGATTTTGGGCAAACAAGATGGAGTCTTAACAGCAATTGGAAGGTAATGAAAGAACTGATGTGTTATGAACATTAGGCAGAAGACAGGTGAAGAATTTATTTATTTGGCTACAGCCAAAGTAATGGGGTGAAATCAAGGCAGGTACAGCATTTAGGATGAAACATTTTGGTGGAACATTTAGGAGTAGCTCTCATGGTGAGATTGTGAGTGGATTCCTGGGAAACACTGAACCCTCATTGCTGGGACGGTTTCAGAACCTGTAGGGATGAAAAGCTGCTAAAGATCCAATAAAGGAAACCAACCTTTATTAAGAGAGAGGGATGCTGTAGCTCCATGATGAGGACTTTTTCCTGCTTAGGACAGTCAAGGAGCTTTCCAGTAGCCTAAATGAGGAATGCTCTGTTGGGTCAGTCTTATTCCTTCGTTGCTCCATGAGTTCATCTTCAGAGATGTCTGGAGCAGAAAGGCCCCGTGCAGTGACCACTGTGAGGCTGCCAGAGCTGGGCCTGAGCACCAGCCCCAGGAGGTGCCAGCAGCCCAAGGCCTTCCTACAGGGACTCCTGGACATCTCGGGGGGGAAGATTGTTTATGCAGCTCTAACAAAGATCACAGTAAAAATCTGTAACCTTGGATACTCGTTACCAGATCTCATTTCAGAATTGTGCTTGTGCTCCTTGTGCTGGTTCTTGCAAACCCTGATGCTGGAAGCCTGTTTTTAACACACAGCGAATGTGTCTGTTGGGAAGATTCTCACTTGCAAGCTCTGCTGGAGGTGATGAGTGGCTGTGTCACCAATTAAATTGATCAAGTGGGTAATTGTGTAATTTTGAAAGCTGACTTGGACCTCACAATGTTTCTCTGGAATGAAGTGATAGTCCTTCCAAACAAGTATTTTATTACCAGCATACTGAGGGGTATTTTAGTGATATGACATTTGTGACTCTTTAAACTTAGGGCAGTGATCTCCTGATAGTATCCAGGCTATCTTCCTTTAGGGCCATCTTTCTGGGAAGCTCATTGATGGTGCATTCAGAATGCACCAAAGCTGAAACTCTTTTCAGTTCCTCTGTTCTAGAACTTTCCTTCTCCTTGTGTTCCAGTATTTTCCTCTCAAGCTCTGTTTCACAGAAGTGATGTTTTCCTTTGCTGTAACTGTAAGCACAAAGCCTGTACCTGGTGCAGGAATGTAAACAGCCCCACAGTTTACAGTTCCAGCTTCAGTTCTGGAAGTTGGAATGCTTCCCCAGGGCTGCAGTAATATGATTTGAACAGTCATTAAGATGGTCTATACTTCTTCTTTTCCTTTTTAGCCCCTCTTGGGAAGATCCAGCAATCTGTGAACATACGTCCCTTTGCACCATACAGCAGTTTGTTGATTATGTTATACTTGTTCTGTTTTTTGCAGAAAACTGTGTGTATAATTTTACTTAGCTGGGCTATTCTATCCTTGAGGGAGAACGCTTTGAATTATTGAATTATTTGCTGGATGAATCTCAAGGTGTGTTTTTAATTCAAGTCCCATGTTTAATTTAATACTAGGTATCTTAGCTTGCAGACTTTAAAATAAAAGGAAATTTTGGGTTTCTTTTTCAAAGAGTGGTTCTCAGCATGCATTTGGTATTCTTGCCTCCAAAGCCCATGCCTCTCCCTCGTTTCTTCTGGGTTTTTTTTCCGTTGTAGGTGATACAAGGGAAAAAACCAGAAACTAAATCATAGAATCACAGAATGGCCTACAAGGGACCTTAAAGATCGTCTTGTTCCACCCCCTGCCATGGCAGGGACACCTCCCACTGTCCCAGGCTGCTCAGAGCCCCATCCAGCCTGGCCTTGGCCACTGCCAGGGATGGGGCACCCACAGCTTCTCTGGGCAACCTGTGCCAGTGCCTCACCACCCTCACAGGGAACAATTCCTTCCTAATATCTATCTAAACCTATTTTCTGTTAGATTGAAGCAATTCTCCCTTGTCCTGTCACTTCAGACCCTTGTAAAAAATCCCTCCCCAGCTTTCTTGTAGGCTCTGTTCAGGTACTGGGAAAGTCTCAATCAGGTAATCCCTAAACCTTCTTGTCTCCAAGCTGAAAAATCCTGGTTCTCTTTTGCCTTCCTCCCAGGAGAGCCGTTCCATCCCTCTAATCATCTTGCTGACTGGCTCCAACAGGTCCTCTTCTGTTCTGGGGACCCCAGAGCTGGATGCAGCTCTGCAGGTGAGTCTCACCAGAGCAGATCAGGAGGCTTTTGTTGCATCCGAGGAAACAGCTCATTAGTTTGTGATACTTAAGCGTGGTTTGTGATTTGCATGGGCCACAAAAGGAAGGGCTAGATCTGACTGGGGCATAAGTGTGCCTTGGGCATGCATTCTGCTGCAGGCAGCGCCGAGGGTGAAGCCCTGTGGCGCCGAGCCCGTGCCAGGCAGTGATCTCTGCTTATCAGCCAGGCATGGCTCCCTTGGCTTTGACTTTGGTGCCGTTTCAACGTGCATTTCACAGAGCAGCTGTCCTCCTTGCCACCTCTGGCTGTAAATACTGAGAGAGGAAGAGCAGAGGAGGAAGGCAGGTGGTCCCAGACTGCTGGCTCTCACTGCCTTGGGGCTGCTGTTACGAATCACAATCCATGTGGCTTGGCACATGGCCCTAATCTGAAGCGGGCTGTTACCTTGCAGTAATTGCCTAAAATGAATTTAAAAGGAATGTGCCCAAGGTAACTGAAATGTTCCTCTGGAAGCCCTAGAAAGCCCTTCTTTAGTCTTGCTGTAATATTCTGATAATGCATTGAGCAGGGCTGGTTGTGTGAAGAGTTTGCCCAGGCCCCCAAGGGTGCCCTGAGAACCTTATTTACAATGAGGTGATGAGGGTGGTTTCTGCATATATTTCCTTCCAGGCTGGAGGCTGACCTGGAGTTCTGCCACTCAGCTTTGCCATGAGAGAGAATCTCTTGCTGAGGGTGAGTTTGGTGAGTCCCAGCACTTTTTCTGTCCCCTTCAGGCAAGTGATTCAGAGTTCTCTGAAAGCGTGATGAGCTGCGTTTCCCTGGTCAGTGCCAGTGTTAGAGTGAGATTTGCAGCAGACCCAGCCTTAAAGGTTATGGACAGCTGCTAGAGCCAAGCCTGGGATGGGAAAGGGGAGTGGGACACCTGCTGCATTCAGTTCAGACTCTTGGGGAGTCTCCTGTGTATGGAAAGCCTGAACATGGAATGTAAACTATCTCTGACACCCATTCATCCCCGCAGGTTTAGCCCTCCTCTGCTGATGTTCAAATAGAACGTGGGAAGGAGAGGGGCTGCCTGATGAGCATTTCCCAAAGGATTCAGTCTTCTTCACAGGATTTTATTGGTTCCACTGAGTTTGAAAATGGTTGCATCCTCCCAAAAAGCCAGAGGCTCCTGGTGTTGTGCGTTAGGCTCTGTACAAAACCCAAATGCCCCGGGGCTGCCTCTGGCTGGGGATATTGTCACAGGGCATTAAAAATTCTGCCTGGGAGTGCTTGAAAGGGAAGCAAGAGATGGTGCCTGCTAAGAATAGGGAGAGAATTTAAAGTAGGGAAAATTTAAGCACCAATTTTTGATTGAGAATGATGAGCTCTGGAAGAAGTGGGGGGGAGGGGGGAGTTTAGGAGTGCGGGTGGTTGAAATATTTATATCAATAATGCATTATTTATGTGAAAAGAAACAAATTGGATGTTTTTGGTTTTTTTTTTTTTTTTCAGTAGCTGAAACCCCTCAACGATTTCTCAGGCTGTGTTCAATGCTGCCTGCTGAGTCAGGACGACAGCCTAAGTGGCAGAGGATATTTGCAGTTTGTGGGGAAAATCCAAGGGGCTTCAGAGCACCTGTCCTCTTACAGTAAGACAAGAAGAGATCTGCTTTCCCTGCACGTGAGAGGTGGGTGGTCCCTTTCCAGAGCTTTCAAACAAGAGGCAGGGGAGGAAAGGGAGCCTACGTACCCTGTGACTAAAGAAAAGAAGCTAATGAGCATTCATGGAGGGAGCCATGGGGTTAGATTTACCCTGTTTTCAAAGCAGCTGTTTAGGTTTTGTTCTCTTTCACTTAAACTCATGGGTTGCTGTGATTAATCCCAGGCTTTTTGCTCTGCTCAATGCCCTAATAAACATATAAATTAGCTCATTCCCTCAAATGTTCCTTCATTAGCAATGAGCTCAGTTAAATAAAAAGTTCAAATACGTGTTCACTTGGAGCCTCTGTTGCTCACTCTAGGACTGCTCAGCTTCCAGGGTGGGAATTGCTCACCATCTGCCGAGATGTGATTGATACACAGCAGGATCTGCTCCAGAGCTGCACTTGATGCATTTCTTGCTTTTTTTTTTGCATCATTGTAGACTCTGAGGTACCACATAGCTTGGAGGAGCTGGAGTTAAGCTGTCCAGGTGGCAGAAGCAGGGTTGTGAGGGCACTCCTCGAGGGCCCTGCTGAGAGCTGGGGAACCGTGAAGCCCGAATGCCGTGTCTCCCTGAGCTGAAATTCCCAAAAAGCACGGCTCTCATGTTTTCAACCTTGCCAATCACTTCCTCAGTGCCCAGTTAGCCATCCCTCTGTACTCCCTGTACCGATTTCCACTTGTGCAGTGTGCCTGTAAAACGTCTCAGCTCTTTATGGTTTGTAAATATTGACACAGGCTACAGAGAAGTGGAGAACTGGGACAAAATGTGTGTCATTCCTCCCGCTGTGCTGGGGCTGCCAGGTTAGGTAGATAAACCTGAGGTTAGAATTTGGATTGGTTTTGTCCTGTGTTTATAGTGAAACATGATGGGAAAAGAAATCAGTGGAACAGATTGCGAACTCTTGCTCTTGTAAAAACAAACAAAATGTTTTGTGGGATCTGTCAGTCTTAGAACCTGGTTTCATCTAAATTATGTTGAAATAGCCTTGTTCTGTTTTTGTTTTTTGGTTTGTTTTTTTTTCCCTATTCTATGTAATCTTAAATAATTTTCAGTTACTTTGTATCCACTTCTATATACCAAATTTCCTCGCTAGTAAAAGGAAATCCACAATCCAATCCACAGTTCTGAATTGAAATAATAGTTCAGTGCTTCTGAAAAAAGACTGAGGCATTTCTTTTGAGATGGGGGTGTGTGTTTGTTTGGCTGCTGCCGACATTTTAATTCAGAACAGAAAAAAACCCAAAAATTACTCTTGGATTTTCCCATATGGCAGAAGATCCATCTTTTTAAACAACTGAAGTACTTATTTAACCTTTCAATTAAGAATCTCGGAATATTGCAGTTATCAATTGTGACGCTTAGTGTTGGTGGTGCATCTTTTAAAAATGGATAACGGGGATCTTCTCAATTACATTTTAATTGAAATGAATGTGGAGATGCCTACATGAAGGGCATGGTGAAATATCCTTCCCAAGGCTGCCCTTTGCTCGTAGCCAAATAGAGGTTAGCAGGTGCTTTGGCTGGAACAGCAGTGAAAGCCACTAGTGGTGAGCAAAGCTGAGGGATGCAGAGTTCCCTCATGGTAGAGCAGGGCCTGCTCTTCCATGCCTCACTTTTTCTCTGTACAAGCACAAGTCTGTGTTTCTTGCCATTTCAAATCTTGAGTATTTTATGTATGGAGCTTGTTTTTCTCTCATTATTCTATTCGGAGTAGAATATCTTATTCCAAGTAGAACATTGTATTTGGAAAAGCCAAACAGAAGGGCTGCAAATTCTGACCTGTGACTTCTCCATCATTTTTGCATCGTGCAATCCTTTATATTTTCAAAAAAAGGCAGAGTAGAATGATGCCTAATACATATGTAGCGGGCTGTATAATTTTGGCATAAATAGGTGATGTGCAAGGAATGTAAAAATCCAGCTTGTGTTTGCCACCTAAACGCTTTCATGTATGTGGTGCTTCCTCTTTATAGCATGTTTAACCTTTGTCTTCAGTGCCATGCAAGTATTTAATTTCAAAAAGCAGAATTTAACAGGGGTGGGCCGGAATTATGTTTATAATCAAGCTCCAATATTAAATATTGAGTATTTAATGGCTGAGGTCAACATGACCATTTTCAGTACTAATTGTTCTAGTAATCTGTAAGACGAATCCCTGTACGTGTGATCTCTTAGTCCGTGTTCCTGGTACCTCTGCCTGCTCTTCATAACCACACCTCAGAACCAACTGCTTGGAAATGCTGCTGGTCACACTCCGGAATTGGGATGGCATTTTTTCATTGCTAATTACATTTCGTCAGCCCCCAGGTCTCACTTTCTCCTCTCTGGCGTAGTTCTGTCACTGACATGTTCAGGAATCTGATTTTCATGTCTTTACTTCCGCCCTGTGGGCAGCTGGTTTAGCCTCAATTTACATTTTGCATAATTAATTCTGAGCTTTGAGGGCGCTGAGCAATTCATTCATGTGGCAGATGCCACTTTTCAGAACACGGGCACTTGGCTGGCACGGAGCTCATGTTCTGCTCATCCGGGGGTTCAGCAGCCCCAGTCCCAGTGCTGCAAGAGGTTGGAGGGGTGGAGGCTGAGGTTTGGGAGCGTTGGAGTGTGAGGAGGCTGCTGCTGGTAGGGAAGAGGGATCAGTGCCTGGTGCCTGACCTGACAGGCAGCAGACGAGGCACAGGGGTACAGCTTGGTGCTCGAGGAGAGACAGGATTTGGGAGCTAACAGCATCCCAGGTGTGTGTTTAAAGGCTTGCTGGATTCTGGAAAACAAAACGAGCACAGTACTGCAGGTCTGCAGGGTTACAGGTAAACCCAGAGATAAATGCAGGAGTGTTGTCAGAGGCTGTGGAACGGGGGCTATGTAGTCCCAAGATTTTATTTCATATTGCTATCTGTCTCCTGGTGGTTCAGATAAAAGTGACACCTGTCCTTGAAAATCATTTCCAGCAGAAACAGTAAACTAACAGAAAAACCTGACTGCTCAGTGCAGCACCTGTGTGCATCACATCCCTCGTGTCACAGTAAAGAGGAACTGCTCCCTATTTTCTGTGGGCTTTGAGGGTGTGAAGGGGCAGGAGGGAACAGCAGCAGGACTCCTGGGCTTTCTTTCTGCCTGCCTCAGTGCAATGCCCTGTGAGGAGCCACGAGCCTCCTTCCAACCTAAGGCACAGCCTTGTGAGCTCAGCAATGACATTTTCCACGAGCATCTGCCCGAGTGGGTCCTGTGGTGGCTGCAGAAGAGGAAATTGGCTCTTCTGGCTCAATCCAGTGCCTCTGACATGGGTGCATGAACATTTTCAATGCACGGAGTAATGACAACTTGCTGCTCCTTCTGAGCTTTGGGATCAAGTGGCAGGAGTACATGAAAAGACAGAAATGAATTTGCAAGCTTCAGAGAGATTTACAAGTGAAATGATTTGTAAGTTATTTGTAATTGTTTGGGTTAAAATCTATTTTGAAAGGACTTAACACAATCTATGCCTACTCTGCTGTGAGCATTCCTAAGTTTTTGTCTGGCTTCCAGTAAGAAAGGTCATGTGTAATTATAATTAGGAATTATTCTAGGTTGCTATTAATAATTTAGTAACCTGTGGTAACTGTGAGCATCTCCAGATCCTGTTTACTGACATCCTTGTGTTTATTAGCTCATGTCAACTGTGAAAATAACTGGCTTTGTCATTTCACTTCTGAGTTGGTGAGCAATAAGAAATTGGTCTTTCCAAAAACTGAGCAGTGGATGCTGAAACATGCTTTATATATCTAATTTCACCTGATCTCTGAGGATGAAGTGATGCATCTGTTCAATTAGCTCCAGTCAGGTCTGGTCACCTCGTTCTTGCTTTCTAAAATTTAAGACTGAAGGATGGAAGCATTATGTAAGGAGTGAATGCAAACAAGGTTTCAGTACCACAAAAAGCCAGTGTTGCTTCTCAGAGAGACTGAAGAGCAAGGCAAAATGAGAGCATGAAAATGTAAAGTGAGATAAGCTACAAATTTCAACGCTATCAAATTTTGTTCTCCTGACATATTCCAGCATTTGCAAGAAGATAAAACAAAATCTCAATTTCAAGTTATGCAAGAGATTCAGAAGCGATAATTCAGAGGCAGCACATTTCAATGAATTGATTTCCAGCCAGGCTGTCTCTAACCATAAACCACAGTCAGATACAGGATAGATTTTGGCTTCTTCTTGCATTGATTTTTGATAGCTTTGTTTTGTTTTGTTTTTAATAGTAAACCAAAGGCACTTTTATCAGTTTGAAGTGTGGTGTGCAGAGTTTGAAGTCAATATCCAGCAATTGATCTTGTCAAAGCTCAGTAAAGTCTTGAATTTTATAGAAGTTCTGGTATTCCAGCAACCCATTTAAAGAGGATACTGGAAATAAAGTAGCCTTATGACCGGAGTATGCGGTGTTACCATCTGTGTGAGCCAAAAAATAAATGTGCTTAAGTAGTTGCCATGGATATGCTGTGGATCAGCTTGGGCCTGGGCAAGAGGTTGGACCCAAACAGGGGCTGGCACTCCCTCTGAAGAGTGTGAATACATAGAGCTGCAGATTTTTTCTGTACTTCAGAACTGAAAGTAGCTTCCAGTACTCCTCAAGTACGGTTGGCCTCGTCTCGCTTCAACTTGCTGTTGAAAAATCTGTTGCACGTGGAATATGGTAATATATTTCTTCAAGAAAAGAGAATTAAACTAGAAAATACAGCATTAAGAGTTGATTTTTGTTCAGGAAGGCTAATAAATGTGCCCGTTGTCTTCTCCTGTGCATAGCTGGTAGAAATTCCACACATTTGAATCCTACCCATGAGATTTTCTTGTGCTGTAATGCTGAGAATTTGCTTTCCTACTCCCAGACCTTCACTGTGGGAGCGGCGGCACTGGCTGCTCTCAGGGCTGGCATCTGCAATTCCAGTCAAGGGGAGCTGAAATTGTCTCTCATTGTGTTAATTTGGCTTTGTAGTTTGCTGACTGACACTTAAAAAGCTAAAACTCAACACAGCAGAAGAGGGAGAGGAACTCGTGAAACGTGAATTGAGACTGTCCCATAGACAGCAATGGGAATAAATTATTTGTTTGATGCAGCTAATTGGTGTTTCTGTGAGGTATTTCTGCACCGATTGAAATGTTGAAAGGGAAACGCTGTAATTGAGATGGTTTTGTCTTTATCTGCCAAATCACTCGTTGCTTTGCAGCCTGCTTCAGGAATGCTGCTCTCCCACACCTGGAGTTTGCACTTTAGTGGTACCTCTCTGTGTATTTTTAAATTTGTATCTTACCCAAACATTTCTTCCTTGTTTTATGTCTATTCTCAACATCACGGGATTAAAAAAGATGTCCTGGATGACCAAGTCCTGAGCCTTCCTGTCATAGGCAGCACATCCTACAATCCTCTTTGTAAATGAATTTATTCTATCTCAAAACTGGCTTACTCATCTCCATTTCCTCTTGTCCTGACTGTCCCAGGACATCATTGCTCTACTGATCCTCCCAATCTTCAGTTTAAAATCAGCCATTGTATTCCCAGTTCTTGGGATTTCTTTCATCTTGAGCAGCACTTACTCCTCACAGGATTTTCATGTAGGAAGCAGTCACGTCCTGCCTCCCAGTCCCTAATTTACCAGGCTGACTGCACGAGGGCAATCTTGAACTTTCTTGGTGAGGTGGCTGCTCTGCTTTCCACTCCTATTCACCATTTCAACTTGGATTTTTTTTTTTTTTTTAATGGATGGTCAGAACTGCGGAGTGCCAGCTCGAAAAGGACAGCAAAAATCAAATTGTCTTTGATTTCTAAACATTCTTGGAATGCCCTGTCTTCCAGTATTTACTAATATTGCCAGGGATTTGTAAGCTGCTGAGGGAAAATGTGTGTGTCATGGGAAGTAGGTGCATGGCTTGTTGCTGAGATGTGAGATAGAATTTCCTTTATGCATTAAAGGGGGGGAGCAGAAAATGTAAAACCTGCAATGTGTAATTGGAATGACACAGCTGTGTAAATGTGAAATGTGGGTAAAAGTGAAATATAATCTGTGTCATCGGTGAGCTTTCAAATGACAATTTTAGCCATTGAAGGTGATAACAGCTTTTCTTAAGATAGAATTGAAAGTGTGGTTTTATCTCTAGCTCGCCAGATAAAGCTGAGTACCTGATGCCCTGGAATTCCTGTTTTCAGAAATATCACCTGGCTTCTCAGCCGTGTTCTTTGCAGCAGTGGTGGTGTTGGGGGAAGGCCAGTCAGGAGCTCACCCACCAGCCAAATCATGTCAAAGAAATGCTTCTTCCCCTGCTTCACAAACTTCAGTTTCTCGGGTTTCTGAGATTCCACGTAAGATAAGCTTATCTTATTGCTGCAGCAGTGTTTTCTTTTACGCTTCCATTTACGAATTTAAAACAACAACAACAAAAATCACTTAGCCCTGCTAGGCCTTGAAAACAAAGGTTTGATTTTTAAAGAGAAGTGTCTCTGCTTTCCCAACAATATGCAGCCCCTCTTCCTCAGAGCCCAGGCTAGGCCCAGATTACCAGATTATAGTAAGGAATTATTTGTCAATAAGCAAGTACTGAAGCTGTCTCTGAAAACAATCTCATCAGTACAAAAAAACCTCCACCAAATCCCAAAAGGGACCCCCTCAACAAAGAGAACAACAACAAAAAAATGTCCCCAAGCCCCGCTGATAGGATGAACGCACAACTAGAAAAATAACAGCTACAACATTTCTCTGAGTAGATCACTTAGGTGCACTTCATGAAGGAAGTTTTCAGTAACTTCATGCATTTTCTCCAGATTTCCTGTCTGATTTGTGGCAAAAGCATGACTGAAGTTAACCTGGGGCTGGTCTGCTGATTCCCTCAGAGGCACTGTGAGCAAACTCTCTCTCCTCAGGCTCTGTAACTTCGTGCTCCCGTGTGATTTTCTGTACCACAACATCAGGATGAGTCACAAGAAGTAAAACAGATAAACCTGAACTGAACCCAGTCACGAAGATAAATTCAGCTCCTTTTATAGCAATAGAATAGAATCCCTCTGTGATAGGAAGGATTAAGATGGCTTAGATACAGCACTAGTGCTTTCTGTTTAGTAGTTAATTTCTGTAATTCCCTAACACTGCAAACATATGAGTGTTCAACGTATGAAGGAAAAAAAAAACCAGATGAAAGGGTGGTAAGTGGTTATTACCTGCACTCCAGTTTTCTCTGAGCAAAAATGTCTCCAATGGTTATTAAAAAGTACAGAGCTTTATCAGCTGACAATCGCATGCTGGTAAAGTATTAAAATAATTATTCTGACAACAATATTCAGAAATAAGGCATTCTTTGGTCCATCATGTTAGGGGGTATTGGGATTTGTTTTTCTTGGGCTTTAATTTTTTTATTTTATTTTTTTTAATTTAACCTTGAGAAATGAATTCTCAAAATCCTCACGTAGTTTTTTGCTTCCTTAGTGGTTATGGGCCGGCTTTCCATGACTGTAATGAGGGCTGAAATAGCCTGGAATAATGGAAAGGAATGAGCCATTTGTTCTGTGAAAACTGCTTGTGGTGGCTGCATTTCTGTGAGCAGCCAGCCATTCTCTTTACAGGGTTCATTTTGATGTTGTCCCAGCCAGTTCCATACAGCATTAGTAGTTCTACCTTTTCTTCCAAACTTAGGGAATCTGATCATCCTTATGCTGATTTTTGGATAAGTTTTGGTGAAATGAATTCTAATTTATGCATTGCTCTGTAATCTAGTTGATGCTTTTCTCAAATGCCATTAAAGAATTTAAGGGATTTGCTATCTGAGCTGGGTAATCTCCGCAGTGTGATTGATTTCTTTTTCATTATTTTTATCACATCAGCTCAGCTACAGAACATACATTCATATCATAAACTTTTAAAAAATGGTTTTTGAGCTTATTAATGAAATAGCATTTTGGGATGCTCTTGGAATGATTTCTAGAAGAAGTAAGATGGATTTTATGTCTCTGAGAAGAGAGGAAGCAGTCCCCAGTAGGATTGTCTGTTGCATAAAGCTCTGTTCTGGGTGGGATTCTGAACTATAGCCAAGGAACCACTTTTCAGAAATTGCTTTTAATTTGTGTTGTGTTTGGAATTCATACTCTAAAGAGTATTACCTGCTACCTATCTATTGCCTGATTACCTGCTTCTGGCAACTGCTAAGTTTTGAATAAGATCATTTTCAGAACATTTTTTTCAACAGAATAAACGTCATTAATTTTTTACAACCCAGCTGCTGATTCAATGTCAGTTTTTAAGCATGGGGGCTCCAGCTCTACAGGCAGATTTGTGGCAGCTGTGGAACAGCAGCTATAGATCGTTCCCACTGATGAAAACCCAAGAAGCTGAGGGGAACCCACGGATAAAAACCCAAGAACCTGACATGGGAACACAGGGTCAATCTTTGTTGTTCTTTTAAAAACTTTCTTGCTTTCCTTTTGCCTAGAAAATGTAATATAAATGGTTGTCAGTGTAAAGGCTTCTACATATCTTGCACAAAGATGCAAGGCCAGTTTCATTCTTGCTCTGAATTTTAATTAACTTGGGTTGCAATATGGAAAATACAGGTAAGATTTAAAATGTTTTCTAAATCGCTTTCTATGTTTTACATTGGATTAATTTTCTTCAGTTATTGGATGGGTGGAAAATTACTTATATCTGTAAAATTTAGAACTATGTGGCATAGAGCAGAAAAAAACCAAACCTGCTCAGAGGAACACAAAAATTGAGCAAGATAAATATTGATAAATCACTGAAAATCAATTTTTCATTTGATTATATGCAAAAAAAAAAAAAAGACTATATAGCCAGTCTACCACTGTTCTGCTATAGTGTTTTTAATTAAAGAATATGTCATTCACAACATTTTACAATTAAAACCGACGTTACATCCCAAAACCACAGAATTTGCTCCCTTTAGTGAGGAATACAACACAAAGCTGTGTTGCCATTATCCTTAGCTGTGAGCTTCTCTGCCCTTTACAACATGGAATTTGGGAGAGCAATGTGCTTTTAAGCAGAGAGACCATTTGGAGCCTATTTTTGTCAATACAGGGAAATTCTGTTGTGAGCAGATGAAGGGAAAAGTCTGCTAAATCCACGGAGGATGTTGTTCCTTGAATTTTAGAGAGCGTGCTATAAAATGTGCACCTCTAACAAGAAAAACACCTGAGGCTTTCCAATACTAGGAAGTACTAAGTGTTGTAAGGCCCTAAAGTTTTCTTTCAGATGAATTCGATAATAAATTACCTCTTGGTTTGCTGTGGTCAGAAAAAGATGAATCGATGGTGGCTGAAGCAGCAGCCAAATTACAGAGTAAGAGCTGCCACGAGGCAAATCCCTGTCTCTCCCTTCTCCTGGGGTTAGCTTTGTTTGGTACATGTTTCCCGTGGTGCCCTGTGGACCTGGCCATAAAATGCAGCTATTTCCCTTATTGCTGTCCCCGAGATTGCACAGCCAGCAGGCACAGGCTGCTTCTGTACATCCCAAGGTCGTGTTTGGCATGAAGCAGCTTTAATTACCCTGACAACTGAAGGTGCTTGAACTCGGGTGCAGTCACACTTTACCTGCCTGCACATCACTTGCCGGAGCTGATATGGCTCAGGGCAGCAGCTGAACTCGAGCTGATAAGCTTTGCAGCTGTCCTGAAGGGATGTGCAGCTAAGGCAGCTGTTTAGTGGGGGATGCTGAGGTACTGAATACCTGGTGCAGCTCAGATTCTCCAGGAGGTGCACGTTCTGCACCAGTAAGAGACAAATTAGATCCCAACAGACTTGTTCTTTCTGTACTTTAGCTAATGAAAAATAGCTTTTTTATGTGGCACAGCATTAGCAGCTTTGGTGAGTGGTGTGGGATGGCAGGGAGAGGGGTAGGAGCAGCAGGTAAAGGCACAGGGTAACTGTGTGCCTTAGTTTGCAAAGCAAATTGGCATTTGACTTTATAGATAACGAGCGGGACTGTGGGCAGGTAGCATAACTAGGAGCAGCAAGCAGGGTTATGGAGGAATTGACTACAGCAATGACAACTTTTTCCAAGTGGAGACAAGTAAGACTTTAATGGCTTAAAGTTATCACCCAGTATGGAATCTAGGTTGGCAGAATAAATGGCTGAATGCCCAAGGACAAAGGGGGGAAAACAGCAACAGTGCACATCAGAAATAGTGAAATCCTATTAGCAATGAACAACGTCAGTGGGGCTTTGTGGAGGTTTCCAACATCTGTGGTCTGAGAAGTCAGACTGGAACAGTCAGGGAAAGAAATTTTCAGACAAATGCAATAGCTAATTTTTTTTTTTTTTCCCCCTCTTTGGAAATATTGTAGTCAGCCTTTCTCACTCGGAACACTTTTCAGCTCAGGGGAGAAGGAAGGAACTCCAGAAGAGCAGCATGTTGAGTGTGAAAGGAGTTGAAGCTTCTCTTCACCACTTAAAAGGTGTCAAGCATCTTGAGCTGGTAAGACCAAAGTCTATTGAGTGATGACACTGAGGACTGTGATTATGAGCAGAGAGAACAAAGGAAAAATAATTCTAAGATGCTTCAGAGGAAATTTTCAGATGATGGGTGCCCATGCTATTCTGCAAAACCCAACTGTCTTCTGTTATGATTTGTGTTAGATGACTCAACCCCGAAACACATCAAACCCGCTGCTATCCCAAGTCCAGGTGTGTGCATAAGAACTGCAGAGCACTGCCCTGCACAGGGGCATGCCTTTCGAAATGATAATTAAAATACAAGATATTCCTTTCATAATGAGCCAGAAACTACCGTAGCAGCCTGCTGGCTCCTCAGCAGGCGCTGAAGCCCCTTCACTTGAGCAGGCAGCAAGGCTCTGCCAGCACAGAGGGCAGTGCAGGTTCATCTGCTTGGCCATATTATTGCTGCAGTCAATCTGCTTCTGCTTACCAGGCTGAAGGCAGCTCGGAGACCTTTATGCCCTGACACAGGCTGCAATATTGCTGCTGGTTTCCAAGAACTCTTTATGAACCCGTTAGAGTTGGTGGAGCTGTGACGTTGATCTGGGAGCTGTTTCCATCAGCCAAATTGGGCACTTTGTTATTTTCTAATTCCATGTCAAAGTTCAGAAGGAAGGAAAGAAAATCAAGTGTTTTCGTTCTTTAGCTTCACTTTTATGGTGTCTTGGTGGAAAAAGTCTCTCGTCATTAAACCAGAACATTGAAAGGTGCTTGGATCGAGTTGTCTGGGAATCAAACGGCATTTCTGGTGTGAGTTGTGGCATGTCACTTCAAAGCTTCATTCCAATCAGTGGGTCAACTGATCCAAAAATGACACTGGAGGGTGTTTGACTGTGAGGAGCAAAGATTTGCACTGAGCTTTGCTTTGCATTTGCTTCCCCTGGAGTGGTGCAGTCTTGCTTGTGACCATGACATGTGGTTTAGGGGCATAAACATGGGGCAGGAAAAGTTATTAGGAGAGAAGTCACAGCAGGTGAATGTGCTGACAGCTGTGAAAAAATGGGTGCTGTTTTAGACCTTTTATTATCAGTCTGTCAATAACTGCACAGCTTAATTGAAAGTAAGCCAGGATTACAGAGCTGGTTTTCCAAACAATTTGCTTTGGTTTTAGCTTGTTTTGGCTACATCCCAAGGAAGTTTTCCTATTGCAGTGGCTGTGAAAGTTGATTTGGGGATGCCAGAGAAACAAATATATTTTGTTGCGTAGCTTTGTTAAATGAATAACAGGTATTCGTAGTGTAGTAGCTACAACAGCAGATCAGAGTCAACCTATCTGTGTATTTTAATGATTTTAAAATGTCTATTTGAAGCAGCTTCTGAATAGTTGGAGACTCTTGTCTTGATATAAAGTAAAGGCATTTGAAAAATTTGTATTTTAGTTTGGGAAAAGGTGCCAAATAAAAGGTGGGATTTTACCAAATGTTCCTTTCAAACAGAAATTGCCTGGGACTGACTGATGCCTGTGAGTCAGCCTCTACAACGTTCACTGACTCAATTGTACAGACCAGCAGCCAAATGATTTTTTTTCAGAGGAAAAAAAAATATCCAAGGCACTCTGGTTGATTTTAGTTGCTTTTCTTCATCTGTGTGCACTTCAATTTTGGGGGCAAAAAGTCTTTTAAACTGAAGAAATTGTTAGTCTGCAGTCTGTGAGAGAAAAGGAAGAACAGCCAGCAGTACACAGCAACCTGGATGTTTTAATTCCTTCCCTTCATCTTTACTGGGGTTTTTCTTGGCTATACAGGTAGCAGACAAATTTTGAGTCAGGTAGTTTCCTTCGGGATTACACCATGCCCCAGTCAGCTGAAAATCTGTGCTTCAGTCACTTGCTCCAGCTGTTGTGGGAGCTGTCAGGGACCTTTCTCCTTGTCCTTGTGTCTCACGTGTCTGGCACTGCACTACACTGCAAGTTTGAGTGGGATCTGGGCAAATAAGAGGTCTCTGACCTCCAACTCTTTTTTGCTGTCTCCACACACTTGCATACATCTGTCTGTGTCTCTCCCACTTTAAATGCCCATATCTCCCCTTTGAGAAAAAAAAATTAATTGGTTTAATGTTTAATATTATGTTTAGTATTAGCTCCCTTATTGTGTTTGAAGCTGACCATTACAAACCTCTTCATTGGGTGACAGCCCCTTTGCAGAGCTCCCTTTGCTGGAGTTCCTTTGGAGCTTTGTTTATGGCCTGCATGAGGGGACAGCTCTCAGGGCATCCAGCAGGCTTAAGGCTCTCAGTCTGACTCCTCTTTCTTTGGGCTTCAGAGTTGCTCAGACATCTTGCAGTGAGATCAGAGCTTTGGTACTTTCCCTTCAGATGTTTTCTCCCCTTAACCTTACCCCATGCACCGGTATGTTTGGGATCTGTGGTAGAAATGTGATTTTTTTTCCCCATGCACCCCACCTTTTCCTCTCCCAGAGAAATGCCTTAACCACACAGCCTTGTTTTGGTTTTCGTCCTGACAGCTGGGCCCGTGCTTCACTTGGCCCTGGGGCTGTCTGCTGCTCCAGCAGCAGCTCGGTGGGCCTGATTTGTGATTCCCTGGTCAGCCACAAAGGGCTGGCACCAGGCTTGTGTCTGCTTGGTTGATGTGCGTGTTACAGCTGACTCCTCGCTCCCGGTCAGGTGGGAAATTGTGCTGCCTGTCCACTGCTGGGCAGTGCTGCCAAATGGTGCTTGAGACAGCTGCTGCTCCTCACAGAAAAAGCAGAGGGGTGACAGATGAAATGTGGATGGATCTGAGCTGGTTTGGAACTTTCTGAAGGGCCTTTATCGTTGCCTCGGTGGCATCGATGCCCTAAAATTTGGAAGTGGTGCTCTGAGAGCCCGCCTTTCATGGGTGGGCTCACCCAGCCGGGGCAGCCCTTTTCCCCAGTGCCCCTGGCACGAGAGCAGCTGGGCTGTAACACCCAGGAAATGTCTCCTCTGTCTCAAGCTCCGGAGAGAATCCTGCTATGCCTTCATTTTTTTTGCAGGATTCGCAAGGTTGGATACAACTCAGTCCCTGTTGAGGACTGGGAGTGCTTAAATTATTCTGGGCCATGCCTGCACCTGCTTCTGGCTGTGCACAGAGATTATGAGAGTTAACTGCCACTTAAAAATCACTTCGAGGAGCAAAAGCTTTCTCTACTTTGTTCCTGTTACTTTCAATTAATTTCTGAACATCTGTGAGATAACCTTGAGAGAGGCTTAGAGGAATATAAAGATTCTTGGCAAACTCTTCTTAGGTGAAAAAAAAAAAAGTTTTCTCAGGGTTGAGAAGCATCTTCATGAGATGCTTCTGTTACTCTTAAACAATAGCCTTCATTGTCAGTGAGACCTTGGTTTCTCAAAATAAATATGTGTTTATCTTTCAGCAGTTATTACCGTGACTGCATTGTATCAGTGATGCATTTTTAAAAGTAAGGAGTTAGACAATAAGGCAGCAGCTCAGTAAATGGAACAAAAAAAGAGTATGAGAGCTTAAACAATAAAATGTTAGAAGAATGTTGGTTTAGTTTTGAAGGAGCTAAAATCTCACTGCTGTTGAATAATAATGTACATTGCAAGTTCTCTATCTAATTATGCATGGGGGGTTTTGAATCGATATGTTCCCTGGTATCACGTGTCTAGCTTTTATTAATGGTTGGGACAAGGAACTGGAGATGGAATTGTTGAAATCTTCTGAGCACACTGTGTGGAGCAGGCGTCACAAGCGTGTAGAACGAAAAGCTCAGGGTTTGTTTGGAATGATCTTGTCAAAGAGGTGGTGCAGTTTGAAAAGCATAAAAATCCATCAGCGGGTACAAATTCCAAGCCCAGTGCTTAGGAACAGCAGTGGCGTGGGGAGAGCTGGCTGTGGAGTGTTTGTACAGAAATGGATGGCACTTTCCAGGCAATACTGTAAAAGAGAAAAATGTGCATGAGATTTTTGAGCCTGAGCAGGAGATGAGCGAGTTCTTCTGCTTAATTAGGGCTTGCCCTGGGGGATCAGATACCAAATCCCAGAGCATTTGGGTACCAAAATCGAAGTGCAGGGCTCTGTAGATAGAGGTAAAGGGCATTGTTGAATGTGTGAAAACATGACTTGGGACAAAGATGAATCAAATGGATGTTTCAGCTTGAAGAAGAGAGGATTTAGGGGATCCATCCTTTGCACCTCGTGACAGACTGCTGCAGTGTGGAAGGGAATGGCTTGTTCTTCTACCTAGTTGCTCTTGGAAAAGCAAGCATGAGCAGGCTTAAATTGAAGGAAATTAGGGGGTGCTTGCTCTGGCTTTTGAAAGGTAAAGATAGAGAAATGCTAGCAAGGATGGGAATGACTGAGATGTGTCATGCTCTCAAGCCTTTAAGAACAGGGTACAGAAGTACAGGTCAGGAATAATACATCCAGCTGGTGATGGCCCTGGGCACAGCAAAGGACTCCTTCCCAATGTTTGACTTTGGCCATGAATTCTGGGAACCTTCCTGCCTGCTCAGCCTCTGTGTGTTAAGGAACAGTGAGAACAGGAGCACGAGCAGACTGGCTGATGCTGTGTGTATGTGGCAGAATTTATCAGCTCTTGATAGACAATAATTTTCCTGTAGTCACTTGTACATATCTTGGCCCCCTCCCCAAAATTTGCTGCTTTCTCCACCTCCTTCATTCAGCAGTTTGATCCCCTTACAAATAAAGAATCTGCAGTTGCTGAGTTGCTTGCAATGTTGGCAACCAGGCGTCTAAAATGGCCTTTCTCATTCCTCTCATAAACCAAAATGAGGTGAAGGCCGTGAGTTAGCAAAAGCTTCTTTGGGAGGTCGGATCTCACCAGGTTCTGGTGGAATTTGCATCCTGCCTGCTCCGTGCTGGTGTGTGCTCACAAGTCTGCTTCAGGCACCAAGGCTGTGTGCTCCCAGGGAGCTGAAGCTTAAATCAACTCTAATGGCTACTGCTGGTTTCCAGTTTTTATGCTTTCCAAAACTGCTGGCTATTTCCTCTATACCTGCCTGCCCATTAGGCAAGCTGGATTTACTCTTTTGTGGGGTGAGTACCTTTGGAAAGGTTCTTTCAGGCAGTAAGATAAACTCAACACCATATTTCCTGGAATAAATGAATCTGTTACGGAGTTCTTTCCGTTTAATGGATAAGGTGTCTGGTTCTTCAGGATTTTTCTATTAAGAGATTTTCTTTTGTTAGCTTTTTATATAAACTGAACAATATTTCTAAGTTTTCAGTCAAGACTATGACCTTTTTAAGGTCTCTGTAAGAACTGTCAATCTGACTTCATATTGAAAATTCATTATGAAGTGGGTAGGTGGCTATAAAATGCATTAAAATAATTGTTGGATGAGCTATTCACTGAAATACTTGAATGAGTTGCTAATGTTGCATTCTGTTGATCTATTTTCTGTGGTAAAGAAGACAATCTTTTTCATATTTGGTAACTGAGTTCTAAATTCACTAAAGTACAAAGAAACGGGATTTTAAAAGCAGAGCCACAGCAATGTGGGCTTCAGAGCTCAGTGGGAGGGAAATGGGAAATTCAGGCTGCCTTTCTCTCTGCAGCTGGCCCAAAGATAAGGACTAGTTCTGTAATTACTAGCGTGGAGTGCACTGCATCACAGTAACTTGTTTTTTAATGCTATATTCATTTGGAGCAGGAGCCCTCTGTAGTTAAATAAAAACGGTTTGGAGTAGGTGAGGAGGTCAGCTACCCAGGGACAGGAATAAGCTGAGGGTGAAGGGATTCACTTTTCTCTGCAGGTCAGTGGGAAAATGGCTCCAAGTTCTTGACTTGCCAACACCACCCTCAATTGTCCTGAAGTAAAGCCTTAATCTTTACATGCCTGATGAAATCACTGCAGGAGGTGAGTTCCATCTCCATGTGGCAGGACACCTTCCGTGTTCGCTGTCGTGCTTTTTATTACCTTAGACTCGTGTGAAGCTCATTCTCCTGGCAGTGCCACGGCTCTGAGGGCGTGGCATGTCCTCCTGTCCCAGTGCTCTGCAGAATGCCATCATGTTGTCTTTCCTGGCTCCTCACAGAGAATGACCAACATCCCCTTTCTCTTACTCATTTAAAACCTGTTTTGTTAGAGAAAGGTGTTGCTTTTACAAAGGAAATGGTTTCAGGCTCAGGAAGAGTGGGAGACTCTAGCTTGAGAACCAAGCTAGCTGCCTTAAAAATTAGTCTCTCACTTCAGGCAATAATTGAAATTTTTACTCATTTTTGACAGTGAAATTCAGTTGAAATTTCTTCTGAAGTTCTAAGACATGCAGTAAAGAGTCTGTCAATCTATGTTATCAAGGCTGGGCAAAGTGGGTGGAGTGCAGTATCATGAAAGACTGCTTGTCCAGGTACAGATCAGGAGTGAAAGGCTCTGGAATCATGGATATGAAGCTGTCAGGAAGCCTCCAGTCTAACATGACAAACTGAGTGAGTATTTCAAATAAGCACCTGAGCTTGTCAGCAGTCATTTCTCTAGGCACCTTTTTTTTGTTTGTTTGTTTTTTTTGAGGTGAGACATCAAACCGAGTTCTAATTTTCCCCAGAAGATTTGGAGCAAGTTTGGTTATACCTTTTAAAGAACCTTAGGATTTTAAACATTCAAAAAACCCACATGACCATTACCTCTAACCCCGGTTGGAATTACAGATTTGTTGACTTTGCACCTTTTTTTCTGGAAAACATTTTGATCTTCTCAGTGGGTTTTTACTGCCAGTTATACTTTCAGGCTGATCTCTGTATCTTCACAAACAATTTTCCATTTGGTGTTGAAACTCAGTATCATGCACACAAATCTGGGGAAGAAAGAATTACAAGTAGGATGATTTTTCTATGCTGAAACACAGTTTTTTTTTCTCTAGTTCAACTATAGTTTTAGCCCACACATATTTTTCTAGCCACAGTAATGAAATAGAAATACATATGGTTCAATAACAGTGCAAATGTGACTGACAGTACTGAACGAATTAGAATAAATGTAGCAATTTTCTAACCATATTAGAATGTTCTATTTGATAATTATCCAGCAAGAGCTAAAATGAGGCATTTCTGTAGCTTTTATCATCATGGAAAACACACTGACTCTTATAGCTGATATTTTAATCTGCACTCTTATTCCTTACTCATTGTTTTGTTGATTCATTATTTTAAAAAACGGCTAAACCAATTGCAACCATCCCTAAAAATAGACTGCTTAACACCGGTGGTATTTACAGGATGAACTTGTTTCTCCATTATTTACAGTGTCCTGTTTCTCCATTTCTCTCTTTTTAAAATGGATCTTTTAGGGGTTTTTTTCCATTCTGAGTGTGGTGAGAATCACAGCTAAGTCATGACCTGGTACAGGTAAAGTTTCCACCCCCTTTTAAAAAAAAAAAAAACTTTAGATTTTGGTTGAATGAATATGATTGAATCAGTCAAACACCAGAGGAAGATGGGTGATCACTGATCAAATAGTTTGAAATTGGCCTTTGTTCCCCTTCAGACTGAAGAAGGGGCTAAACCTGTTACGGGCGTTTCTTGTCAAAGCAGTCAGTGATGGGGTTAGAAGGGGAGTATCACTGGCTGATTTAAAATAGGGAAAAGACATTCAGGACTTGGAAGAAGTGAAAGTTTAAGCAAAATCTCTTTAATGTTGAGAAAAGGAAGGGTTTTGTGGTTTTATTCTTGTCCTGTCTTCTACACTCATATTTCCCTGAAACAGCAAAAGCTTGAAAAGGTAATTAAATCACTCTCTGAGCATGAATTTCTGATCAGGTAATATAAATTGCTGGGAGAGCTAGAGCACCACAGCTGTTAATAAATTAGCTAATCATTCATTTAAGACCCCTCTAACCTACAGAGATGTAATATCAAAACTTGAAGCGCAGGATGAAGAACAGTGAGTGTTAACATATTCTAGATGTCTGGGTTTTGTTGTTTTTTGTTTTTGTTTTTGTTTTTTTTAATTGGTCACAGCGGTGCTCTTTGCATCACTATTTTGGAGTCAAGCTCTGAAAACTCCAGCGCTCTTTGTTATTTGTTTGTTTCAAGACTACAAGACTTGTATGCTGGTGGTGTTACTAAGGAACACCACACTGTATTTAAAAGGGCAGTTTCTGTTCTGTGTGCTTAGGGATTTATTGAAACAAAAAAAGGTGTGCCTTGTAGAGCAGCAAACACATTTTAAATTGATTTTTGAACTATTTTGACTTTCACTTCCTTCTCAAGCTTATTGAATGGAATTACTTCTTCTTCTTCACAGTTGCCTCTGTGGGACTGTGTAGATGTTACTGAGAACACGGCTTGAGGAAAATGAACAAAGCTGTCCCATGGAGGCCAAGCTTCACAAATCAATTAGGTTTTCCTTGTCAGCAGTGCTAGAGAGGGAAAGCCCCACTCTTGCTTGGCAACTCTGAAAGCTGCTCCCTGCAAATGGTGTGACCATGATTGCTGATTTGTGCAGGGCTAAAAAAATAAACAACTAGCAAGGGGCTGGAGGGAGAGGGGGCTGAAAGCTGGGCCTCTTCTCCCTGAGAGCATGCATGTCACAAATTGTTATCAACAGGTCCCTGCTACTGAGGGGTTTTTTTTAAATTTAGATTTAGTATTAAGCAAAACACCTGTGCACAAGCCCCAAGAGCCGTTTTGGCAGTAATTAGATTTGCAATTGCTGCCCAGCAGCGCAAAGACAAATGCACCAATAAATAAATTCTGCCAGCCAGCACCAGTGAAAACACTGATTTAGCCCAGCAGATGAAAACAGAAGAATTTCATCGAAACCTTGAATTCTGCAGCTGCCCAGAAAGAGGCATTGAGCCTTTCTGGAGGAGTCTGTCCAGAGTCTGGCGTGATGTGCACGGCTGCTGTCTTTGCTGAAGCAGAGCGACTCGTGGGCATCGTGTGGTGTTCTGGTCCTTATCCATCAGGAAGGGATGCTGCTCTCAAGGCCTGGGAACTGGTTGTGTTTTACCAACGGGATGTTCTTTTACACGGAGTTGAGGGTAAGTTTCTTTCTGTAGATTCCAAAGGCAGAGAAGTTTCAGAAGTCGTAGATGTGTATTTGTTTTCTTGCTATTAAAGAGAAATCAAGATGATCGTCAGGAAAGAAACATAATTTCTGTTCTTAAAATTAATGATATGAGGAAGTTCATCCTAGCAAATAGCAGAAATAAGCAGTTTCAGGTTAAATATAATGTGAATTTGAGCAGGATTTTTTCCTGCAAGTTTCTCTGAGAATTCAGTGGAATCCCTAGTGGGATATGCATGGGTTGTTGGCATGGAGTATGAATGGAGGTCTGGTTTAAAGTATGGAAAGCTAAAGAACATATCAACCAGTTTTTAGAATGCAAGACATCTTTGAGAGGTTTTCTTAGAGGCAGACACCTTGTACTCTGGATGTAAACTGAGGGAGCAGAGGGGGTGTGTTAGACACTGCTCGTGGCTAAAGGCAAACCCGAGGTAATCCAATCACCTGAGCAAAGGAAAAGGAGATAATGTGGGTGACCTCGGAGCTGCTGAAGGCTGGGAGCCAGCGTGCACCAAGGCTGTGCTGGTTTGGAAGCAAGAGCGAGGGAGGAGATGGAAAGAAGAGGTTGCCAGGAAATCATCTAGGCAGCCTCCTGTGCAGAGCCCGTCTGTGTCGGGCCAGGAAAAGGCAGAGGTGTGACAAGGAAAACAGAAAATGATGCCTTGAGGGACTTGTGACACCCCTGAGCAACTCTGCAGCAGCCATGAAGGAATGCTGGTCAAATTAATAAATATTAAATGCTGTGTTACTACGATTTCAATAGGAACGGGCACATAACCCTCACTTCTTAAACAAAATATCACCTGATGATGCAGTAAATAAGTATTGAATTCCCTGGCTGCTGTTTCAACTTGTGTGTATTTCAAGGTGCCTGCTTGCTTTGAGAACAGTAACGCTGGTTTCTAAGTAATGTCTATGCTCCTGTTTTACTTGCAAATTCCAATGGTTTCCGAGAAAATTGGAAAGAACAAATTGCTAAAAAATGCAGATGTGAACTGAAACTGGAATTCATTATTTGAATCGAACTCTAATGTTCAGCCATTTAAAATTGTGACTGCACGGTGTAATTGGAGTTGCTTCCCCCGCTTTCCCTTCAGTCACTGCGGGTCTGTATTAAGACAAATTCTTGTGGTGGCTCTCCTGTCATGGCCAGGAACATTTCATTCCTCAGCTGTGAGTGGTACAGAGTCCCTTTTCTGCTTTCCTCTATCACACTGGGACTGAACTTAGCTGGAGATGAAGCATGAGGCTCCAACAGGACAGACCTTTGAGGTGACACAAAAGATCTTTTTTTTTTGGTCTTGCCCTGACATTTTTGCTTCCACGCATATGCTCAGCTTTGAGCATCTCCTTTGAGATGAGCTGGAAATGATTTTTGCCCCACAGGGATCTGTCAGATTTCCACCTTTCTCCGAAGCCTGGGGAGCGGATCTCCTGCTGGAACTGTTAGGGCTTGTGTCACTCCATCACTTCTCTGCTCCTACTGCCACTGAGGAATAATGTTCCTGTCCCTGTCTGGGAAACAAGAGCCTCCTGATATCTGCAGCACTTTAGATTAACTTCTCTGGGCTTTGTGTGGGTGAATCCGAGGGCAGGTGATTTTCCTCCCGTGGGTTTTGTGAGACGATACAACAAAACAGCTACACCATCATTTTCCAAAGGCAGTTTGTGCCCTTATTCTAAACAAAGGGAGCTCATGCTCTTCTCTTTCCCCAGTGATGCTTTCTCGGCGCCTGGAGCCTGCTGTGGTCCCTGCAGAGGGTGCTGCTGCTGCTGAGCTGCCTGGGAGCTGTCCCCAGCCCCATCTGCTTGGTGGCTGAGCACTGGAAGCCCAATTGCCTTGGATAATAATCCCTGCGAGGAGCAATCCAGACCTCAGCTGGAGCTGCCACAGCTTTGGGGAGCCAGTGCTGCTCACGGTGGCGTGCCATGGGGTGACAGAAATGCCACTGCTAATGAGGACGAGCTGCACAATGCAGGCGGCTGTTAATGGTGGAGAGCAATTAGGAATCAGTAAGCTTTTCTGACGGTGCATTTGATGTTGGATTGGATTCTTTTGAGCAGATGGTAATTCTTTTGTGTATCTTGATGATTCTGTACCTCCTTTATGGTAAAATGAATAGCTGCAGTTGAATTTTTAGAAGAACTGAGGCTGTAGGTGGGCTGTATTGAATGCCCATCAATGAAACCTATTTCTGAGTTGTAAGAATAATGGCCTCCAAGAGCAGAGCTAACATGTCCTCTTAAAAATAAAACCAAAACCCCCAAACTTTTAAATGAAATTATATTCTTAACTACTCCTTCAACGTAAGGCACAAGGGATTGTTTTTCCCCCTTGAATTTAATGGAAAGTTTGTTTTTTGCACGACAGAGGTGAACGACTCGGAGTAATTATTTCTTTCCCATTTCCTTTTCTTTGGGTCCTTTTCTCTGCATCCCGAGGAGAGCAAAGGAGCTGGTGAAGGGTCTGAGGAGCAGCTGAGGAACCCGGGGGTGTTTAGCCTGGAGAAGAGAATCCTTGGGGGGATGCTGTCACTCTCCACAGCCGCCTGAAAGGAGCATGTAGCCAGGTAGAGGTCAGTCCCTTCTCCCAGGTAACAAGGGACACAGGACAAGAGCAAATGGCCTCAAGTTGCATCAGGGAAGGTTCAGGTTGGATGTTAGAAAAAATTGCTTCACCCAAAGGGTTGTCAAGCCCTGGCACAGGCTGTCCAGAGAAGTGACGGGCTCACCATCCCTGGAGGTGTTTAAAAGATGTGTAAATTCAGCATGCAGGGACGGGGTTTAGTGCTGGCTTCATGGCTGGACTCAATTTAAGGGTCTTTTCTGGCCATGGAAATGCCATTCATGACCTTGAAACTAATTGCAAAGCAGTATCTGACCAGCTGGCAATCTCCAGCTGTCTGCAGTGTTTTCTCTTCATGATTACTGTCAAGAGACAAAACAGGGGCACTGTTAGGATCTGCAGCGTCCTCCTGTGTTTTTTGGAAACTTGCAGTTGGAACAAGAAGCCTTGGTGAACCCCTGCCTTAGTGATGGGACAAGAGGGACTCTTGCACATTGATTCAACACCCCTGTGGTGCTCAATAAAAAAATGTCCAAGAGAAGGCGAAACGTGGCTATTGCAGGTTCGCTGAGCTGGAGAGGGAGAGTTCTCCCCAGGCAGCATTCCTGGCTGGACCCTGGTGCTGCTGTCAAGTCCCTAAGGTAAGGAAGTGTTCAGCTGTACCAAACAGAGGGCAGTAAAAGCATTGATGCGTTTTGAAGAACTGGAAGAGTAGAATGTTTTCACAGGTTATTGCCATTCAACTTTTCTCAGTCCTTCCTGGAAGAAAATACCACCTGCCCTTGCAGATTAAGAAGCTGTTGAATGTCAAGATAATTTTCTAGTGTGCCTGTTTGGAATAGATCTTTCCTTTTTAGAGGTTTTTTGTCTTGTGGGTGACAGCACAAAGTTACCATCAAAGCTGCTGCTACCAGAGGGTTGTTTTGATACAGACTTTTGTAGAAGTGCTTAGCAACAAGAAAGTTTGGGGGGGAAAATAGTATTTCCAGCAATTTAAGGTATTTCCTAATGATGATTATTGATGATTGATTGATGATTAACTTCAGATATGCAGAGGTGGCTATAAATGTAAAGCAGGATAGCCTTATTACTGTTTTGGGTTTTTAAATTTATTTAAAGAAAAAGAGATGCTAGGTTGTCATGGGAATATATGCTTTTAACAAACCAGAAATCATTATGCCTTCCTATGACTGAAATTTCAAGGAGTATCTGCTGAAGAGACTGTCAGCAGCTGTAAATCTCAGGCAGAAATAAAAGCAGTGATTCTTCAACTTGGCAGTATCTAGTTCAAAACTAATGGAACCCAGCGTTAAAAGAAAAAAAAACATCTTCCAGGGAAAAGGAGTCTTTCCTGAAAGCAGTGAGCAGCACGGCAGCTCCCTGGTTTGTCTCAGCTCTGTGAGAGCAAACAGTATTTATTTACTCTGCTGCCCTTCACTCCACACCGCCCAGAGCATTCGGGAAGGAGCAGTGCCCTTTTCAAAACGGGCAGGATCGGAAATGGATGTTGTCCCAACTGCAGACAGTCCCGTTTCCGTCTGGGAGCAGTTGTCACCCGGTGCTGTGCCGGAGGGAGGGCAGGAGGCTGAGCTCGGCAGCCCTTCTGCACCATCGCAGCCGCGGGGTGAGTTTAGATCGCTGTGATCTCACCCACAGCTGCCAGAGGGCTTTGTAACCTGCCCCCGCACCGAGCCCGAGGAGTGAAGCAGAAAGGGAATCGCTCTGCAGCCGTTCTAAAGAAACACGTCTGAGAAGCGAGCCTAGCTTGATCGAGTCCTGTGACATGTCAGGTCTAGGAAAAACCCTGTGAGTCAATGCAGGTGTTGGTGCATTGCATGAGAGGCGTCTCTCGGGGGGATAATGATGAAAGATAAACTGCTGAAGAGCAGCCTAAGAGTTCAAAACTTGTTGTACTCAGACTAGGAGAAAACTGGAAACTTTGATTACAGTTCTGTGAACACGGTGCTGTAAGGGTTATTCTTGCTCCTCTGACTGCGTTGACAAGTGAACGTGTGTGGAGGTAATGTTTTCAAAATGCACGGTCATGGTGAGCATGGTACTGTTCTCTTCCCTTGCTCTGTTCTCAGACATCATTTCTCCTGGTGCTAATTCCTCTCGCTGTCTCCAAAGCATTGAGGAGATCTTATTTCCCGTGTCCTTTTCTGTCTGTCTGACAATGTGTCCTGTTTTTTTATACGCAGACTTTCCAGGTGCCAGCATGGGAGGACACTGCTCTCACAGGCAATGAGGCAGAGTTGTTTAAGCAGCCCCAAAACAGGGGCTGCCTCTCACTAGGCTGAGAGATTAAATGTTTAAACGTAGTCTTTTCCTCTTGTATCTTTTCTGTTTTGAAGGGAACAAATGTAAATAAGGTACACTTGTAAAAATGTGAGGGCACTGTGGAAAAGAAATCTTCCAGTGAAGAACAGGACAGTAATTAGAAGTGGTTCCAGCAGCCAGTTGCCATTGAAATCATACAAGTGTTGTTTTCTGGGGAAGTAATTTCAGCTGAAAACATACCTAGGAATGCCTGCAGAAATCACTCGTTGATTTCTGTCGTTGTTGTTGTTGTTGTTGTTAGCTGTTTTCAAAGGTTTGCCAAGTCAGAGAAGGAAGGAATATTGCCTGAAGGATTTGACTCTTACTGTGACTCTGGGGATTGGTGACATCTCCTGGGCCAGTCCTCTGTGAAGCCTGTAAGTCATTGCCAAATACCTGCTGTTTTCATTAAGTTGCTGCTGGTGGCAAAGTGAGAGTGATTATCTCTTGAAATGAATGCAGAGATCTTCTCTATAATTTATTCTGAGCTGCCTGTTCTTAGTAAAAATAATAATTGGAAGTTTGGAAGGAAAGTTATCCTAGGAATAAAAAGGTTTCATGACCAAAACCAAGTTTTCCCACTTTCCTGGCAGAAATGGTATCTGCATGTATCCAAATACTGAGGTTAGAAGCAGCTGGCAAATTCAAATTCCTGGCCTCTTTTCTCACTTCCCAACGTGACAGAAGCATTGCTGATTGCAATTGGAAGACGCCTGGAATTCCTGTTGAATTTAGTGCTAGCTACAAGTGATCAAAAAAAGCCTGATCCTTCTGCTTTGTAAAAGTCCCAACTGCTCGGACCTAGCAGTGGCCATCCATATACCAGCCTCCTCCACCTGGATTATTGGATGTCTTGAGGAAAATGGTACCTGTTGTCCACAGGAACCAAACCAAATGGCCTGATTCTTTCTAAATTCATTTTCCAAAAATATACTGCTGCTATGTTCACAGTCCTGCAGGATGTCCTGGCCAGCTTCCAAAGCCAGTTTAGGATCTTAGTCCTAGCCTTTAAGAAAATTATTTCATCATTTCATCAGGTAATGGCATCAGCCATGAAGCCGTATTCCTGTAATAATTTACATGCTAATTTAAGTCTCTCTGCTTTGGTCTGCTGTCTCAGTGGTGAGGTTGAAATCCATGAATCCACAAGACAGCGGAGCAGCAGGGCATGGGAGGTAAAATCAAGAGCTTGTTAGGCCAGGTTTGCCACCAAAGCAGTCGCTTCCTGAACTGCATCTGAAATCTGAAAACAGAGTTGCTTTGAATTGCACGGCACCAATCGCTGCCACACCTTTCTGAGACTCGAAATGAAAATGCTGTGGGTTGTTTTTAAACCTGAGTGCCTGTAAAGCCTCTTCATCTCTCCAAATTCCCCAGTTGGTGACTTCGCGTTTTAAGATGCAGGCGAAACCTGTGTATACATTTGTTCCTGGTGTTTTTTACTGGAAAAGTCTTGAGAGGTAGGACAACACTTACCTGGCACTTGAGAGTAGGGTGCCTGTAGCACACCCACTTGAGTTACATCTTACAGATTCCCTGCCAGCTCCATTCACAACTGGATTCCAGTGTTATTTCTTTTCTCATTAAAAAAAAAAATCCACCGTGAACCTATAAAAGAAATGGGATGGCATTTCCAGCTCTGGTGGGAAAATATTGTTGGAATCAATTAGTCCTGTCACTATGTGTTACCTGGAGCTGTGTGTAAAAACCTGAAGAGAGAATGTAATCAGTCTTGTATTAGAAATTAGTAATGAACTGGAAGAGAAAGCCAGCCTAAAGTTTTCAGTCTTGGGAAGAATATTTATTGTTAGCTGCAGCTGTCAAACTATTTACTGAAAATATACCAGCCATAAGTACAGATTGTGTACCATGGCAATGGTACCAGATCCTACTATTCTGGGAAAATAAATAATGGCTGAAATAACTTTGCTCATTTAGGGAAAAGCTCCCACCACAGCTCTTTGGAACAAACCATATTGTTTGAGCTGCAATTTTTGGCATGTAGAAATCAGTTAAAAGTCCCAGTTATATAATCTAGGTTGACCAAATGCAATCCCATTTTGGCACGCAGGTACAGGTGTTTGTTAAAAGGAAACTAGAGAGTTATTTTCCAAGGGCAGGCATTGTGAGTGTCGTTAGCACACACACACACAAAGATGATTTGGTCCTCATACCTTTTAAAATTTTTTTTTAAAAAAAATGAGAGTAATGCATAAACGTGAGTAAAAATTAATAAACATGCAGTTGTTTGGTATAATGAAAATTCTATTGCCTCAGAACTCAGTTTCATTATTAAATGGTGGCATTTGTGCTTACCACATGACGGATTTCAAAATTTAAAGTTGTTTACTGCAGTCCAGGTGTCCCAAGTGAAGTAGTTTAATAAGGGCGAGCAGATGAATGGTGGGAAGGAATTTCCTTTACCTGGCTATACAACAAGGGCCTATTTTCAAAGCTGTATTGGCTTCTTTCACAACAGGCAGAAGAACCCAGGGGCTCTTACTGCAACTTGAAATTCAGGCTCAGCCAAAAGAAGCCTTCATTGAAAATGTTTTAAACATAGGATATTGCTTTCTTTAAGGATACAGTAAATCCATCACTTGGAAAAGGCATATGTGGAATGGATCTACCTAAAAAGAAAGTATAAATTCCCACATGCCAGCTAACTTGAGCAGGTTTTTGATACCGCTACGCTCAGCCAGCACAAAGAAATGTTTGTTCAGAGGTGTTTGCCTTGTCTGTCACCACAAAGTTACAGTTTTAAATACCTGACAGCGTTTCCTAGGAGCTCATTGACGTTTCAGGTATCCTTCCTCGTGGTGCCACTGTGCCAGCCATCACTGGGGGCAGCCCCTGGGACAGGGCAGGCTCAGCCTGGCCACCGTGGGCTACCTGGGAGAGGGCCGAGGACAGTGGAACAACAGCAGCAGCTGCTTATTTATGGCAGGCGCCCAAAGGTCCGTGGTTCTGGAAAATGCATTCCCAGAGGCTTGAGAGCTGCGCTGTGGTCAGAAAAAAGCAGAACTTTGGGGATTTAAGTGACAGGAACAGAGGGCAAAAAGGGATAGCGGGCCAACCTCGCCCTTGCTGTCTGACATGCTGTTTATTTATGCTGTATACCTCAGCTCCATGAGTCATGCCTTCAAATAAGAACAAAACAGAACTGACAAATGACACAAGTGATGTTCCCTCCAGAGTTGTTTTTGTTTTTTTCTTCCAGTAAATACCCAACAAAACAGTGTCTGAGGGAGAAGCTGACAGCTCCTTCCAAGCTCACTTAAGAACACTTGAGAGGATGAGCAGCTACTTGAAGCTGGGCAAAACTAATGTGGCTTGGAGCAGGTGAAAGAGAGACCATTTCTTAGGTGTCTGGGTTGCCTGAGGTGTGTCAGGCTTTCAGCTTGTGGCTGTAAGAATATTTTCAGTGAACTATATTAAAATGGAAAAGGGTTCCGGTCTATGGCTCGGTGAGAGCTTGAGAGATGGCAAGAAAAATGTGTTTGAAGTTTTCTGCAGTGCTCTTCTGTAGAAGCTTCGTGTGATGAGGCAGGGTAATCCCTGGAGTTAGCAGAGTTTTATAAAGCCAAGAAAGGATGGGTATGCCCTTCTCAAATGAAATCCTGATATCTGGCAGATGGTTCTCAGAAGGTCTCTAATTTTATCAAACATTAAATGCCAAGTGTCTGATTGCTATGATGCTTATTTTGCCTCTGAATTAAAAAAAAAAACCCAACAAACCCATAATAACACTTCTGGAAAATAGAGTCTTTGTTTTTACATGGAAGTATAAGAAAAGGACCTCAATGATACTCACCTGCAAAGGCAAAAAGAAGAATAAATAATGAGGGCTGAGAGAAAGGAATATGATTTAAAGCAACAGGAAGCAATCATGTTTTCATCCCCCAATTTCCTTTCCTTTAGCATTCACACTTAATTGGTTTGCAAAGAGCAGCTGAGCTGCACTGGGTGATAACTTTGGTGGTCAGCTGATTTACAGGGAAGCCAAGTCTGCAGGACCAGTTCACTTGGACAGCTGTGTAAAAACTCCATTACAAATTCCTCAGTCAATGGTTTTCATTCTTTACAATGTTGGTGCTCAACTACCAATTCTAAAAAATCTCAGTTTTGTTTTTTAAAAAACTTATTTCAAATGTTATTTTAGGTAGGAAATGTTTTTAGGCAAAACTTTCTAAGCTGCAGGCTTTTTATCAAAAAGAAGTAACTTAAAAAAAAATCTTTTGTGCACTGAAATAGCTTGACTTGCATGAAGTTGGCATTATTATCTGGTGTTTTGGTTTGAAGAGAGAGGTGTCTTTTTGACACATCTTGCATTTGCAACATCATACACCTGCACAACAGTCAAGGAAGGGCGATTTCCAGAGCTTGTCAAGTGTTGTCAGCCTAGAACCTAAAGGCAGCAATGAACAAAAATCTGAGTCATGGACATTTGGCAGTTTGCTGGAGCTGGGAATGACAAGCTACAATATTTACTAATGACCATCTCTAGTTTTTGGTCTGGGTCAAATAATTTAATATTTTTTTCTTTTTTTTTGTTTGTGGCATTTAATATTTCAGCATAATGGACTTAACAATGAGCTGGAAGACTAAACACTATTTGGCTTCTCAGAGATGTGAGTTTAATATTTTATGCTGTAGTCAGCTCGAAAAGAGAAAACATCACCAGGGCAATTAATTTGGTTTGGGGGTTTTTGTTGTTTGTTTGTATTAAGAAACAGCTATGCTCACTTCAGCAGCTTCTGTCAGTCAGTGGTATTCTTAGACTCTTATTCTCTCCCCCCTTTAGTTGTGCATTTCCAAGCTGAAGAGTTTTGGACATGGAAAAACTTGGTCCCATTCATTAACCACCCTTCTCTACACCTTTTCCAGCCTGGCTTTATCATCTTTAAACGGAGAGGAATCAGAACTGCATTTCACATTCAACGCAGAGGCATTGCACAGGCTGATGCAGAGGTAAGGTTTTAAAAACATTGACTTTTCCTGACTCTTAATGAATCTTAAAATGATTCCTCACACTTGTGTCTGTCCCTGGAGAGTCTTGCAGCTTGCCAGGATGGGATACGGGGCAGGTATTAGGAACAGGAGGAGCTCTTCAGATGAGACCCCTTTCCCCCATGCCAAGGTGGACACGTTCTAGTGACACACAGCTGATCTTAGCAAGAGCTGGCTGAAAGAAGAGCAAACTCTGCTATGAATTTCTCATGAGGGGGAGCCGGAGTGTAGTGGAAAAAGCAGGTGCCAAGCCTGGTTTTGTTTGTGGAATAACCTTTAGGAAATCATCTCCCTCGAGAGCGTGAATGGCAGAGTGTGTGGGCCTGCCAGGCTGCATTCCAGAGCAATCACCAGCACTTCCCATTCACTGTGGGCATTATTCTGTCCTTTCCAACATCAGCAGCAATTCCTGCTTTAAAGGGGTCCTGGTTCACCGAGGCACTGCAGCCAGGAGTTTGTTCTGGGTATGGGCAGAACGGGAAAGATCACAGCTTAGGAAAGGAGATGAAATTCCTTTTCTAGGAATTGACTGAAGAGGAGTTATGCCCTTACCTCAAACAGAAAAGCTTCTCCAATGTTTATTTGTCCAAATAAATCCGCTGTTTTGGAAAACTCCTTGCACTGCTAGGGAAACATGGATGAAGTTCTTAAGACAGAAGTGGTTTAAAGTGGTTTAACTTTTGAGAATTTGGGAAACCTCTAACTTGTGTGCTGGCATAAGACTTTCTGATTTATTGGATTTTTTTTCCTTTTTTTTTCTTTTTTTCCAAATGTCTTTGATTACTTCAACTAAATAATTCATTTACCCAGTAAATGACTGGAACCTTTCATGGAGCCATGGTCAAAACATTCCTTGAAAAAATGTGGAGTTCTCTGCCATCGGTTCCTTAATCGGGTGAATATTTTCTGAATTTTTTTCCACATAAAGTTCTCTGGAATTTCATGGTGAGCAGTGTACAATATAACAATAGCTATGAAATACTAAATGGCAAAGATTTGATTCATAGCTCTATTTTTCTTGTCTCTGTTACATTCGGGAGAAAACTCTTCAGATTTATTTCCTGGTGCTCACTTTGTAAACCACTCACATTCGTACAAAACAAAGACCACAGTGGCCCTGAGTGCATTTCTGTAAATTGTGCCAAAAATGCTTATTGATACTGAGATCTTTAAAAGATCAGTTTGTTCCATTGCACTTCAGTTAATTTAAGATTCTCAGGATTTTTTACACAATTTAATCATTAATGCTTTTTCTTACTTACTTGATTTTTTTTCCCCCGTTAGAATACTCTCAAGAAGTTGCTGCCTGTGGAAAAAACTCTTCTCTTACAGGCAGTTTAGGTACTCCTAAAAGCTTCCTGTTGTTTAATACCACCCCAGTGCATAAAATTGTCCCAAATTCTGGTCCTTGAATTGGAATTGAATGGTGGGTGAATTGCTGGTTGCATCTACCTAGGAGAGCTTTTTGTTGTTTCAGCCTTAGACTGAAATTCTGTGACGGACAGTGAAAATCCTGCGTGTCATTTTCTAGTTGATGATGACTTCTGCTTATCCAATACTTGAATAGTTTCAATTATTTCGTGGCTAGATTCACTTTTATTATTATTCAAAAGCAAGGTGTAACCCAGTGGTGCTTGAAGGGGGAGATCAACTCTTGCTCTGCTCACAGGGACTGTGAGAGAGGGAGATCCCATCTCTTCCCACCCTGTTCTTTCCCCTCAGTCTTCTGCTTGCCAATGCTTTTGCCAGCCCAGTGACCACCAACGTTAATCTGCTGTGACTGTGTGACAAATTGTACCTCTTCCTACTGGTTAAGCTTAGGTGGCATTGTGTGACACTTGATTCATGGAGATGTCTTAACTGAAAATAAATTACCCAACCTGTCCCCAGAGTCATCACCATCATCTTTAGCCAAGTGGAAAACAACCCCAAACCCTTAACAGCACAAAATTCAATTGCTTCTGTATCTTGTAGATCCTGGCGTTTTTAACACGCTTTCAGTTAAATATCCTAAAATAATTCATTTATCATTACACCCTGGAATCTGCCTGTACTTCAAAATCTGCGTGTTTGCACATACATCACCTTCTTCAAATGTTATTTTTGGGGACAGCAGGTGGTGACAGCGATGCAAGCAGCCAACGTGTGCTAGCACAAGCCTCTTGCTGTGTAGCACATGATCCAACCCTGTCCAGCTGACGTTATGCAAAACATGAGACAGCGAGAATGATGGAATTTTCTAATTGAAAGAAAGGAATTGCTCATTCTCCACAAGCTGATCTAATTTAGAGCAATGAGGGTTATATTACATTAATCACCTCTAACTAAACCGTGGTGCGACAGCGTTGTAGCCAGGTCACCGGTCAGGGCAGGATGAAGAAATGCTTAAATGGTTTTGGCTTCCAGCCCAAGAGCCTCGTTAACACTCACGTGAGCCCCACAGTGCTGGGATCTAGCCTGGAACACCGTGGGGTTTGTGTGAGTAGAGCGGTGCACAGGGTGTTTCACCAATTGATTTTGTTCTGATCCTTTCTGAAATACTGTGATTATCTTTTAATTAGGGAAGCGCTGCCAATCAGAGCAAGCTCGCGGGGGGGATAGAATGTTCTTGGGTGTAATAAAACCCTCTGGAGTTTAGAGGGACAAGTTCAGCTGCTGCTCAAATCATGGCAAAGCAGCGAGCTCCCAGATCAAAAAGGGTAGGAGCAGGCACGTCCTGGAGTTTCCTAAGTGGTGGAGCCTTTCACAGGGACTGGTACTCGTTAAGCCATCAGATGGTTTTTGAGGATTTTTTGTAGAAGTGGGATTGTTTTAATTGCCTTGGCAGAGAAAGTGCAGATTGATCACAGTAGGAAGATTCGTACACGAAAACAAGTCTGAGAGTCTAATTCTGCTTTCATCAAAAAGGATAAGAGATATATTATCTCCCTGTGGGCTGCTTTCATTTCACTCTATTTACTTTGAAAGCTCTTCTGTGGAAGGGAATTATGAGGCCAAACAATACTACCATATATTTTGCTAATACTTTTATGTTGATCTTCCCCAGTTATCTCTGTTGCAGTCTGTATTTCTAAGGTTTGTTATTGTATTCATCAGCTTTCTTTCCTCAAGTAATTTCTCAGCAACACTCTCTTGCATTTGATGAGGTTTTTTTTTCCCTTTATAAATAAATACGATTTTTTTTTTTGTTGTTAAAGGACTTTTAAAGGGTTGCAAATACTAACCTAACATAGAAAAAAATCATTACACGGAAGTGAATGTGGCAACTCCTGTTTACCTGCTGCTGTTGGCGTTTGGTCCAACAGGAGTTGTGATTTCCAGGTGTTCTATGTGAGACAAAGGTAAAAAGGGAGTCACTCAATTGCTTTGCTCCCGAGTGTGCAAGACGCAGCCTTGAAAGCTTGTAATATACCAGAACATCCATTATTTACTGCCCAGTGTCTTTTCAGAAAGCAAAAGCCCTTCTTGGAGATGCAGCAGCTATAAAGCTATAAAGGAATCCCCTCTCCTGAAGCAGAAGGTGGATCATTGCCATGAAATTGCCAGCAGGGAACCGTCCTGAACTCTGCTGCACATCTCGAGCTCTTTTGGGGAGATTTGCAAGAGATGATTGGTGAATCGGGGTTGTCACTTGGCCAGAAGGTAGGATTCTGGTATCTTGCTTACAGAAGTTTAATGAGCTCATTTCATTTTTGAAAGTGTATTTTCTAACAGAGAATTCTCTTTCAGAAATAATTTAGGGTTGTTTATACCTCTGCATAGCTGACACATAGAACTGCAGCATTATAGACTTTAGAAAAGAACCTTTCCCGAGCTGTATGGGATACATGAAAAGGAGGGGCTGAAATTCTGTCACACAGTCATCATAGGTGAAAACAGCCAAAATCTCTACTTGACACCACAAAATTAATGATTATAAATAGAAATACTAAAAATTATTGAGAGCGTTACAGTATGATAATCTTCATATCCCAGTGTTTTAATAATAATACACCAAATAATCACAATGGTAACTTAAATTTAACATGCTAATAACAGTCCTCTTAAGTGCTTTCTTTCTAAAATGGTGCAGCTTCCCTTTTCAATCCCTCTAACATCATTTTCTGCGTGTGCCTGTGGAGGATTAGATCCAAAGACTCCCTCAATTTTAAGCTCACATCTAGAACGGAATCAGCTGTTTTGTGACAAGTGGTCTTTACTCGAGAAGCAGGAGATCCAGGTCACTGCAGTACAGACATTTAACAGCAAATTTTGCAAATGACAAGGCTGGGTACTAGCATCAATAGAAAGGAAGAAAATGAGAACCGGACAAGAAGAAAATGAAATTACTGTTACGTTTTATTTCTTGAATGGAACTGTGGAAAGGACTGTGTCTGCTCTTGGATGGGGAATTAATTCTGGTGTGAGATAAACAGAATGCTAACAGCTAAAAGCTGTGCCAGGTAATTGGCCATTATCAATTAGGTAAGACTTTGTGTGACAGTCGACCAAAGTCTGAAAAATTACTACAAAAATGGTTCAAGTTAAAAAGTGACGGAACAAGCAAGGGGTTTTCAGACTTTCTAACACACTTGGAGAGGAAAGAAAGGAGTTGCTCTTGCAAACCTTTCTCTGTAAGTGCAGATGAGATTTATAGGAGGTTTAGAACCAAGTCATCTGGAAATCATTGAAAGGAATGAAAATGACACGAGGGCTACAAGGAGTGAGGATATTTGCACCACGGCGCTGCTGCCATTGCCTCCTGATGCTCTGAGAAGAGCAGAAATAAATTTGTGGATGGCCAGGGATGTTGTGGCACTTGTGACTATTCCTAACAAATGGGACTGGGCCAGGGTTTAGACTTCTTATTAAATCAGAAGATGAGGAAATTTAATTTCATATCTAAGGCAAACTGTGGCAGTTGATAACTGGTGACAAAAAATAGCTGTTTTTCTGTTTGTGTGGATAAAAGAGAATACCAATTGGAATTGTCTATGGGAATGGAAAAATTTAGTGAATTGAGGATGGATGAACTGCTGCTCAGCACAAGGAAGGAACTTAAAAACCCAATCAAATATATGGCTTGGTGTTTTGCCATGTATCTCCAATGCTACTTGCACATCATCACTAGCTAATTTTTTACAATTAAACTCATCCTTCAAAGAAACCCCAAACCCTCACAAGTTAAATATTTAATGTAACATGTGTATTTTTTTTTGTTTTGTTTTGTTTTGTTTAAAGTTGTGGAACTGTTGACCATTTCCCTTTTTTACTTCATTTGCATGAGGAAAGGGAATAGTGGAGAAAAGGAAGGAAATTAGAAAAAGCAAATATGTTGAATTATTTCCTTTGAGCATTGTGCTCGCTGCAGCTTATTTTTGATTCCACAAGTTCACTAAACATTGTTGGGATGACAAATGGCAGGAGGAGTCAGTGTTTCAAAGAATAAATCCTAGTCCAGCACAGACTTTGTTAAAAAAAGTATTCATTTGCAGGAGTAAGGGAGTCCAAGGGAAGGTTGTCAGAAGGTGGGGTAAAAGTAAGTGGAGGTGTCACATGCACCAGGAACTATGAGAAATGTGCTTCTCTGGAGGGAAGGGAACAATTTCTCAAGGTGATTTTAAAAGGCTCTTGCTCAATGAACCAATGTCCATGCCAGCTGTACGGTTTGGGATGGAAACTGTAAATCAAATCAAGTCAGAACAGCCTGAGCAACCAAGTCTTGGTTTGGGTGAGTCAGAGCCTGCACGGGGCTGGGTGGCTTTTCCTCTAAGACGTCAGGTTAAGTCTCTGTGTAAATTCTTCCCAGGTGTCCCAGTCCCACGGGGAATTGTTGGAATGCCTGCAGCCAGGTGAGCTTGGCCTTGCCATGGTTAAACAAGGCCCGGGTTGTGCGTGCAGTTCTTCGGAGCGTGACCAAGGAGCTCCGCGGGGCTGGGGAGGTTCGTGTCCTCCACCCCGCCACGCACACGCCGTGCATTAATTTCCCTGGTAGGAAAGGGGCTGGGTAAAAAAGCTTGGGGAACCCTAAATGTAGAGGTGCACAGACAGGAGCCTTCACAAGAATAAGATGAGCAGCCAGCAGTGTTTTTCAGCACAGCCACACAGCGGGAGACTAAAGATTTGGAGTTAAGCCGATGTGCTGAGTTCACAACATTCCTTTTCTGTTCAGCCACTCCAACGTGCTTTGCAAACTGTGTGCTACTCTGCTGTAGGGATTGATGCTTCTCTTCATAAATATTGTTTTGTGGAAGTTGCCTGTCTCCACAAGTGATGGAAAGTAAAGTATGCATGAGGATGAGACGAGAGCCAAAATGAAGTGTAGGCTGATCAGACAGACTTTGAGCTGTGTCCTTAGATACCAAGTAAGATTCTAGTCCAATTAATGTTGAGTTTTCCCTTTTCCAAGATAATTTATGGTTTGGCCGAGTGTGTAAAAGCGTGTAAATCTAAAGTTGAAGTTGTAGCCTCAGTGCTCTCTCCAGACATAAATGCTCAACAACAGCAAATGCTTTATCTAAATTTATGCTTCGGAGGCTGCTTTGACAATTTTAAGAGCCACTCTATTCTGACTTAATCCAAAAATACCTAATGATGGTGGGTAAGCTGTTCCATTGCTTTACAGATTCATCCTAAAACCTGTGGTACTGATCTGGATTAGAGGGGACTTTGTCCCCAAGGTATCTACCAGACGATCCAAGGCCAGGAAGGTTTAGTAATCATTAGTTGCAGTGGCTGTTTAAGAGTTGGTGACATGGCTCTGAATTGTCTCTTCCAAAGTATTTTGACGTGTCAAGGGATTCTTTGTTAGTTTTGCCCGAACCAGACAGTATGAGTAGAGATTTGGAAGGGAGAAAAACGGTATTTTAAAACTTCTGGTTTAAGATTATACGCTAAGTATGTGTTTTGTCAGTGTTCCAAATGCTTTCTGTTCACAGTTTCTACCAACTTCACGCTCAGTTGTCAAAACTTATGCAAAACTAAGAAGGCACAGTGTTTGCTGTCACCCCTTTTTTCGCAGCTGCCAGACGGGGATCTCTTTGCGTGCTGTTGGGAGGCAAACAGTGCAAGTACAGCTTCTTTCCTCTCTGCGGGAGGAAAGGTTGCTCACTGACAGGATTTCTGGGCCTGCAGAAAATCCTTCTCTTCTGAATGAGAAGGAGGTGTCATGCAGATGTAGGCGAAAAACAAATTAGCATATGGTGTCACCAAGCAAGGAGCGGTTTTGACAAGAGTGCCACCTGGTACAGCATTTCACAAATTCACAGGTTTCCATGCTGAGTGACCAAAGAATGGACAATCCTTCTGAAGCCAAAGGAGAATTGCCCAAGATCTGATCTCTGTTCAAGTTGCAAGTTTTTTCCCCTGGGATTCTAGATACAGAAGTAAAATATTTGTAGCCTCTTAATTAATAAGAGGTTTAATACTTATTTCAATTATAATGAGAAATGCATTATTTCCATGTAGTCAATTGTTTGCCAGAAGATCTTGAGCTTTTTCAAACCCTGCTTGATATTCGTAAATGCATCCCTTTAATCAATAATTGTCAAAGGACCCGAGCAGTGCCTTGTAATTTAATATTTTTATGTACAGGCTACTAAAAAATTGGAGCAGAGATTAATTTGTTATTGCAAAGACTATGTAAGGGCATGACCCGTGTCCCGTTGATGCCAATATCAGAACTCCATAGACTTCAGTGGTACCAGAAGTGGATTTGGAGGTTGCTGATAAGAATGGGGAAAAACCATCATTACAATCTGAAAGCAATCATGCAGGACAAAACAAGGTACGCGTGTATGTAGACATTTTGACGAGCAAGGCAGCCAGGGAAGTTGCTCGAGTGTTTGAATTAGGAACCTGCTGTTTGGCAAAGCAGTTTCATACCTTTTGGGTTAAGAAGGCATGCACAGCCTCTCTTTTTTCCGGTTCTAGATGAAACGTGTTTGCATGGCTGGGTGAGCCAGGCAGCCTGCACGGCTCTGCTTTGTGGCTGCAGGAAAGCAGCAGGAGCTGCAGCAGTGGGGTGCAGGATGAAGCAAGACACGAGGCGCTGCCCAGAAGAGTAAACACTCTTCACTACCTGCCAATTATTTGTAGCCTGGGGAAAGGACAGAAGTAATTTCAGTAGGTTTGAGATGAGGTCACCTTTTGTAACTCAACCCTTTTAACTCCAAATAAAATTTCGTTCAAGTCAAGGAGCTGGGAAATACAGTTACTAGTGATTTGCCCTACAACCTGTATGATGTCTCTGCTCTTATTGTTTCAGCTAAGAGGATGGATAATGCTCAAAGAAAATGAAAGTTTCTGTAAATCCTACATTTATCTTCTCCGTGTAGGTAAGTATTAACAAGAAAAGTGATCTGTAAAACTATTTGCGTTGTGCCTTTCTTTGAATGCAAAAAGCCCAGCTAAATCTGCACTAGATGAAATGGCACCCTTCCATTGCCTACAGCTTCGAGATTTGTTTATATTCTGTGGAATAACAATTCAGATGTTGTTCATTTTTAATGCTGTTTGATTGCTTGTAACGAGCAATCGTAGTAACAAAATAAGGATATATGAAAAACAAATGTCCATGCTAACCATAAACCCAGACTACATCTGCAGTATTTAGGTGAGAGCTTATTCCCATTTATTTGTTCCTGATACACTTGGATGCTTTTTGCAATAAACAGCACAACACTGCAGTCCACGATGACGGTCTGGCCTCCAGGTTTGGCCCTTCATCCATAACAGGAAAGAAATCTGAAACACGTCTGGCTTGTTTGTTAATAGAAGAGCTCCTAAATGAGGCTTCTGTTACCAGCACAAAGTGGAGGGGGAAGAGGGACAAGAAAAAGAGGTCGAGGGAAAGGATGTGTGAAGAGAGGGCGTGAAGGTGGCTTCAGGCTGTACCTGGTGTAGTTAAGGGACAGGGAAGGTGCTGGGAAAACTGATCTCAAAAGAATTCTGTCAGTGTGAAACAGCATAAGCTCAGGATCATCATTATGGTGACGAAAGAGCGAGCTTTTCTAGCCAGCAAGGCATGCCTAAGGCAGTGTGAAAGGGGCTGGCAGCATCCAAATCAGTCTAATGAGCATTTGCCTCCTGGAAGAAGGCTTAGGAAGCCTGTCAGAGAGGGAGCCTGTGACACTGGTCTCGGGTGGGAAAGGCAATGCTGCATCAAAGAAAAGTGGCATCTCCTCTCACCGTGGGACAACGAAGACAGTCTTTGCCATGGGCCCACGCCTTAAGAGAGGGCTGTCAGTGCTTGGAGAATGGAAGCAGCACAGGTTAGTGCAGGTGTTGGAACTTCTCTCCATTGATTTCCACTTCACAGTTGTGGGTTTTGGTGGGTTTTTTTGAGTTTGTGTGGTTTGTTTTTGTTTTTGTTTGTTTTGGTTTGTTTGTTTGTTTTGTTTTTTTTTTCTGAAATACGACACAAAGTACCTTTGCTCTTGTTGAAGTTCTTTATTTTGAGGAAAATGAATCTGTGCCGAACTCTTCGTTCTCCAGTTTTCCTTGGTGAGCCAAAAACACTATAAAAAGACAGCTTTGGCTAGACTTTTCTTCATTCTTAAAAGAATGAAGCTCATCCCTGGAGCTTCCTTCTAAGGTAAAGTTATGTACCCAGGGCATGGAGCCCTTGTTCTATACAAAATCTAATTTTGCAGCGTTCCCCCTGGTGATGTGGTTTCCCTATGAAACATCTATCTCTGTGGGGGTGGGAAGTGTTGTCAGAACAAGCTTCCATATTGTTATTGCCTTCTCTGGATACTTTTTGGTAATTTCTTATGTGACTGATTAAAGCAAGTTACAGCTATTCAGTGTAATATCGTACAGAGGGGATGTTCCCTGAGCTAGTGAGAAAGCCATGGTAGGCAATTTAAATTAGGCCAGAAGAGAAATCAATGTATGTTTTCAACGTGGTCCCTCTGTAAACCTTAACTGTTGCTATTATTCATATTTAAACTGCAGAGGCTTTTTTTTTTTTTTCTGCCATTAAGCTGAGTCCACCTTAGTAGCCTCCATGACCTTCCCTGAGTAGCCTCGCCAGCCAGGTTGTGCGAGGTGGAATTCGGTCACATCTCCTCTGGCAAGAGTGGTTGTTCTGCTGGGAAAGGGGTCTTCAGGAGCCTCCCGTCCTCTCAATGAAGTTTAGAAAACTGCTTTTCTGTTTGAGTTTTGGGAAGGGCCTGTAGTGGTGTTGGCACACAAGTGGCTGGAAGGGCAGATACAATCCCTGCGCTGTCTCCTTTGGGCTGGACACGAACCAGCAGCCGCCTGACCTGCTGTGGGTGGCATGAGCCTCCCCTCACGCAGGGAGTGGGCCATGTTCCTCACAGCATCATCTCTTTCCTTTCCCTCTCAGCGCGATCCCAACCTGACGAGAGGTTGGTTTGGGAGTTTCAGCACCCACCTCGGGCGTTCCGAGCACCGGGAGACACCGGTAAGTGGAGGTGCAATGCTGTGAGCGGGGAAGCTATGGAGGGGGTCCCAGTGCATTGGGAGGCTCAGCACGGTGAGGGTCTGTGAGTGGGTAGCTATGAGGAGGGGGTCTCAACGCTGTTAGGGGCAGCTGCGGAGGAGTCCCAGCGTTGTGAGGGGAAGTGTGAGGGGCTCGCAGCGCTCTGGGAGGTTGTTGGGAGGGAGCAGGGGGCGGTGTGAGGGGCTCGCAGCGCTCCGGGAGGTTGTTGGGAGGGAGCACGGGGCGGTGTGAGGGGCTCGCAGCGCTCCGGGAGGTTGTTGGGAGGGAGCA
>VWZN01013662.1:1110040-1124885 GCA_013396955.1 Regulus satrapa
CGGCCCGGCCGAGCGCCGGAGGGGCAGTGCTCCGGCCATGGCGGGGTGCGGGCGGCGGCGCTGAGGAGGCTGCGGGTGGGTGTCGGTCCCGGAGCGGGCGCCATGCGGTCCCTGAACATCACCCCGGAGCAGTTCGCGCAGCTCCTGCGGGACAACAACGTGACGCGGGAGCAGTTCATTGCGCTCTACGGGCTGCAGCCCCTGGTGTACATCCCGGAGCTGCCGAGGCGCACCAAGGTGGCCTTCGTCCTCATCTGCGTTCTCATCTTCGCCCTGGCGCTCTTCGGCAATTGCCTGGTGCTCTACGTGGTGACCCGCAGCAAAGCCATGAGGACCGTCACCAACATCTTCATCTGCTCCCTGGCGCTCAGCGATCTCTTCATCGCCTTCTTCTGCGTGCCCTTCACCATGCTGCAGAACATCTCCTCCGACTGGCTCGGCGGTGGGTGCCGGGGCCGGGCCGGGGGTCCCGGGCTGGGCTGCAGGGACGGGCAGCGGGGAGGACCATGAGGGGCAGCGCCACGGCCGAGGCCCCGCTGCCCCTCAAGGAGGGACCCATCCCCTTCCCGCCCCCCTCGAGGGATGCCCTCTCCATCTCTCCCTGAGGTTATGTTAAAATAACCCAGTGCGCTTTCCTGCTTGTGTTTCTTGAAAGTTGCGATGTGCGTGTGGCAGAGCGGTTCGTTGTGTGGAGCTGGGCAGGAAGCCTTGCCCCTACTACTTCCTCTTTTTAAAAAAAATATTTTCTTGCTAAGTAATAAAATCCGTCTGGGAAGTGAGATATCAGTCTTTACACAGCTTCAGTTCCTCTGACATCTGTCAGTGCCGAGACAGACCTTCTTAACCTTTTGTGAGGGAAAATAATGTCCTTGGAGAAACAGGTGACTGAGAGAACATGGAGACTTCATGCTGAAATAATGCATCCTTTAAATTTTTTTTTTAATTTTTTTTTTCCTTGGGAGCTAAGTTGTATTACTGTTCATGCGAAGAACCTTATGGCAAAGCTTCTCTGATGCCTAGAAAGAAGGATTTAAAATTTTTTTTTTTGTTTTTCTTGTCTATGCATCCCAGTTCCAAAGTAGTGAAGAGCAAGTAGATAAAGGTGTGGTAGAACTGTATATGGTATATATTTTCATTTTTATTTTGTTCTTGAAACAGTGTTTGATGATTACAAGTGGAAAAATAAAAGGGAGGGTTTTGCAGCAAGTAGCAGACAGCATCTTGTACAGCCACCAATTGAAATATTTTTCAGACTGTTTCAGAATGATCAGGAAAGATGTTGATAAAGTGGCACATTTACGTTTCAATTTCCAAGGCGCATTGTTTCTGTTGTTTGGAGACAGTGAAGATTATTGTCAGAAAATGGAGATTTAACTCCAGAACTTCCCACAGCCTGGAATGCTGGGTGAGAATTGACAAGTCAGAAGAGACTTGGGGAGCACAAGTGAGAAATGAGCTTTGTTACAGAAACTTCAGTGTGAGGTGATGAATCCAGAGCTCCTGGCACTACTGATAGTAAGGACAGCTGCTGTTTTCTTATGAGCTGTTCTGGGGAAGATAACCTTTGTGATTCTTCTCTCTCCTAAGGGACGCTCTGGTCACATCTGATCAGAATCAGCTGAAGGCTCGGTGTGGAGTGAATTCCAGGAGACAGGGCATGTGGAGCAGTGTGGGGACAATATGTGTGTCTTTATTTACCTTCTGTTTCTGAGGGTGCCCGAGAGAAATCTCGCATTAGTGAACGTGAAAGGTTTGACACAGCTAAACAAATCTCTTCAGGTATTCAGTGTTTGGGTAGCTGAAGTGCACTGCGCTCTGGGGATTACTGATTTTTTGCCTGCCCTCATTGCTGTGCATTTTCAGTACAGGTGAGTCCGTAGCCCTGTTGATGAAATCCTTACCTCGAGCTGACACAGCCTTGGGAGGACATGATGAGTAATTATCCTTGATGGCTGTTAACCCTTTCCTCTGGGGGTGTGAAGTAAAACTGAGCAACACAAGGACGTGAAGTGATGGTACCCCCAGGCTATCTGGGGATATTCCCGGTGCTTACAGCGAAGTGTGAGTGGTGATTAGAGCTGTACTGCAAATGAGAGCCCGCCGGTCCTGGAGGAGTCTTTTCCTTGCTAGCTGAAGTGGTTTAACATGTCTTTTGCCTTTCATGTTTGAGTCTGAAGATACCTTACTCTCATGCACTGTAATGAAACATCTCTGAGCAGTGCAAGATCCAGCTGTCTTATAAAAACGGTGCCTTTGGCTGGTGATAGATCCTTGGTTGGACAGAGTTCTGCGTCCTGAGGCACTCGATGATGGAAATTTATGGGGGATTCAGAGCCTTTAGTCACTTCATATCTTGATTTATTTGCATCTGTACTAGGCGGTGGGAACTGAGCTGTGTGTGGCTCGCACTTGTCTTTGATTCAGGACTGGTTCGTTTCCATCCTTGTGTGTTTGTGTTCCTTCCCCTTCTGAAACCCACAGAAAAGCGAGAGAGGGGAGGGGAGAGCTGCGAGCAACTGCAATGCAAACAAAAGAGCAGCCAGAGTTTGAGAGAGGCTGAGGCTGTGACTTTTTCCATAGTATTTTCCACTTAAACACTCTTCCCTTCACCTGCAGTTAAAAATCTGTGTGCCTGGTGATCCAACACAGACCCTTAACTCTCTGTGGGTAGCAACTGGAAGCAGCACCGTATTGACTAAAAATAGATTTGAATTGGTCCTTTTTTGGTTCTCTGATCTCTTTCAGAATCCGTGTAGCTGTGTGAATGTAATAATGGCAGTATGTGATTTAATTTCCAAATTTAAGCCTGGCAGCTGAGATGGCTGTAATTTCGAGGGGAGCTTCAAATGAAAAAATACAGTGTGCTCATCTCTCTGTAATGCAGAAGAAAATGAGGACTGTGGCTTTGTCATAAGTGATCTCTGGGATTGTGTTTATCGATTGGAAGGATGAAGTGGGAGCTCAAGTGGGAGTAAATGGATGCATACAGCCTTGGTGTGTCTTGGGGCAAGCTGGAGCAGTCGAGGACTTGCTCTCATGGGTGAGAGGCAGCAGTAGAGGTTCTCTCCTACTGATGACAGCACCATTTAGGATAAATTTGGGCTTTTGCCTCTGGGTCGAATATCCCAACAGTTGCTTTGTTTCCTGACGCTGCTTAGTCCGCTGAGTGTTGTTTTTACAGAGCTGCCTGGGGCGACGGGAGGATTAATTTCATGTTGTGTAACAGAACGGTCCTGGCGGAAGACAAGGGCACGACTTGAGCTGCCAGCAGAGCCAGCACCGTGCTACCTTCTCGTGAATTCAGCATCTTCCCGGCTGGGTTGTGTGCTCTCCAGACAGGTGTCAGAGGGTGCTTTTGTCACTTTGGGAGCAATGAATCGTCCGAGACACTCCTGAGGTGCCCTCGTGTGTCTTGTCTGGCCTTCAGCTGCCGCTCTGGAGGGAGGGATGGCTCCTCCCTGTGCTGCTGTCACGTTTGGTGCCTTCTGATGTGACAGCTTGCTCTTCTCTAAGGGCCAGGTAAAAAACCGAGCGGTGCTTTCTGCCCAGCTGAGGCTTGAAGGGCTTTCTGTTACCAAAGGTCCCGTGCGAAGCAGCGTGGTGCCTCAGAGCTGCCCTGTGGGAGAGCACATAAAACATTCCTTGCTGAGGGATGAGAACTCCCTCTCGCACCTGCACCAAGAACCGGTGTGAAGCATGGCATTGCCCAGGTGTGAACACCCTCGGGGATATCATCTGTGAGATGATGGCTGATGTGTGCTGCCCCGAGGCATGGGATGTGACAAAAATCGCCCTGCTGGCTCCAGGTGAGGGGAGAGGGCTCATTGCAAGCTGCGATAGAAATTCCAGGGCTCCATCAGCAGCGTTTCACCTGAGGAAAGAGGAGTTTCACTTGTGTGGCAGAATGCTTTCAGGCTTTCACTGTTGTTACCCCGATGGAAGAAAAAGTGGGATTTGACATGACTAAATCACAGTTCTGGGCAGAACGTCCGATAACGAGGGCATAAAAGAGCGTTTCAGGGAATGCCATTTACATTGGCAGTGTGTGTTCTTATTGGGAAAGCTATTCGCTGCTTGAGTAATCGATGCAGGTTTTAGCAAGCAGTGCGTGAGGAATCCTTTCAGCCTCTTGAAAAAGAGGCAATGAGTTCTTTTCATTCCCAGTGTTCTGCTGCAAATGATTTTCTTTCCCAGTTGGAAGTGGCCGGTGTTGGATGCTGCAGTGCTGTCTTCACTGACAATCTCTCGGAAGTGTTCCACGTTGTGGAAATTTCAACATTTTGATGCACGCTTAAGATATTAATTAAAGTGTTACCATTATTTAAATTACTCGGAAGACTCAGCACTTTTCTGTCCTGCCACCAGTGCAGAACTTGATGCAGTTCCAGTGATTCTGAGGTGAACCCAGCACCGGGAAAACTTATGGAGTGAGATTTCAATAGCCTTGAGTGAATCTAACTGAAGTGGGCTTCAATTCTCTGTGTTTGTTAGTCATGTAATCTTCAAACCGTCTTCCAAACAGCCACATTTTTATCGGCTGGATTATAGCAAAGATTTAAGCTACTGTGTTCTTTTAAAATCTTCTGTTACTCGGCGTGAAGTCCGAACACAAATGTGGAAATTCACTTCAAATGGTTTAAATGTGTGTGTTTGACACAGCTGGTTTTTTTGCATGCCTCAGTCTTATTTTCATGCCACCCTATTTACTATGATGTAGTAGCATAATGATTTTTTTTTCCCTCTCATAACTTACCATGTCTTCCTAAGAGTAAAATCTGGCACTTTTTTCCCCCCAATTTTTCCATGAGGGACTTTCAACCAACAGACACTGTAAGAATGGTATCTTACTGCTGCAGGTGAAGCTTGTCCTACACAAGTGGATTAAATAGGTGAAACATTCCTGCATTATTCTGAAATAATTACCTTATTTAACAGTCAATTTCTTTTTCCATGTGTAAAGGCCTGATAACATTTGTAGCTTGAAAACATAAGTGATATAATTTAAAGTGTTGAAAAATCTGCAGCAAGTCCAGTAATCATCTGAGCAGTTGGGAGTGGCTGCTGTATATTTCTAAATAAAGCAGTGCCTTTAAATTCCAAGGCACCTGAGGGTCTCGTGGTTTCAGAAATAGGGAAGCATTTGTGTATGAGTGACAAGTCAGGGCAAGCACAGGAGCCCTGAAGGGATATTACATTGTTACAACAATTATTCCCGCAGATCCTGTGCGTGGTGGCCTCAGAAGCTCCAGGGAAGTTGGGCTCCTCTTCTGTTTTTACTTTTACAGATGCTTTTTGAGTAGCTTTTGCCTACATTTGAAAAGGTCGTGGCGTTTCTTGCTAATAAAAAGCACTTTGTGGCTGTTTTGCCGTGGCCTCCAAGTCCCCAGGTGTGTGCTGTGTGCCTCAGAGCAGGTGTTCCTATTGCAGCCACCTGTGTCTAATGGAAAAGATCCTTTTGCTCCCCGTTCTGGAAGTGTTCGTGTCACTCCTTGTCCAGCTCAGTAGGCTCAACCTTGCAGGCATTATGTAGACTTTTGCTTTTAGCTGCTTTTATGTAGTTGAAGTGCTTGCTTTTTGTGTGTTTGTCTTCAAAAAGATGAAAATAGTCTGGCCTTTTTCAAACTGTAAGAAATAGCCCCTAGGGCGGAGTTTGGGTTGCTTTTTTCAGTTTTGTTTTGTGTTTTTTTCCCCTTGTTTTCAGTTTCCCCCCAGATTGAGCGCTCAGATTTAAACTCATTTCCCGAGTGAAACAGGAACTTAAACATTTCATTAACAAACTTTGCTTTTCTGTTTACTTGTAGCAGGAGTCCATTCAAACTTAATGAAGCCAAAGTTTCAAACCAGCTCTTTGGCCTCATTCACCCTTTGCCGTGAGCAGAGTAGGAGGGGTTTGAGCTCGCTTTTGGTTTCATTCCACAGCAGAATTTAAGCCCACTGGGTGAGGGCTGTGAATTTGACAGAGTGGGTCTGGTGCTGTACTTGCTGTGCTGGGTGTAGGGACAAACTGATGAGATGCTGAGTTAGTAAAACATTGGTGTTTGGTGAGGCATTTCCTTAGGGTGAGGGGGAAATTGATTTTATAAATTTGAACTGTTGCTGCTTGTCCTCTCCTTCCCTTTGTGGAGCCACAGATAAAGGGATTTTTGGACAACTAGATTCGGGAAGACCAGTAGCAAACCAGTTCCTTTTCATAAGCTGGAGTGGCTTTTAGGCTGGCTTAGCAAGCAGGAGTTTCCCTAGTCCTTGTTCCCTTCCTGGAAGGTAGGATGAAGTTTTCAGAGTTTTCTGTTTGTTTTCTGTCTGTTTTCTGTGCTGTTACTGCTTACAGTTGGACTGAAAATGGGATCAGGTACTTCTTCGGCTGTTTAGAGTTTGTGGATTATGTCTGAGGAAAGTATAAATAAATAATGGTGTAGTGAGGAAAATAACCCTGACTGTTGCTGAAACGCAGAGCTGATGCTGAACTGGAAGAGTGTGAGGGAACTGTGGAAATATGGACAGAGAAAATTATCTCAGGGTCAGAAAACAGGCAAAAGAGAAATGGATTGGGAAGGGCATTCAGGTAAGATTTAATTTTTTTTTTACAGAATAATTTCTACCACTTTCTAAGATGGTTAGGACTTGGGAATGACTAATATGTGAAGTATTGAATGTAGACTTTGGAAAGCTGTGGCAGCAATAAAACTTGAAGTTGCATAAACACAGCAGGAATCTGTACAGCTTAGGAAATGCAGGCAGGAAATTGCATTTGGTTTGGACGGTGGCACTAACATAATTTGGCCATCAGCAGAGAGGGAGACTGGGAGAAGAGAAGGATGATGAAGGGGTTGAATTTTTTCCTCTTTAGCCTCCTCGTGTGTGCATCTCACTTGACAGGATGATGCATGAAATGCTGAAGCAGAGAGAGCGAGATCTAAACGAGCTTAAGGATTGTGTTTGCAATAGCAGAAAAGGTAAACTTCTAAACAGGTAACACTCAGCCCTGCATAAACCAGAGAGTCATCTGGCAAAATGGAAAAATAATCTATGTCTCTCTAACTTGACGTGTTTGAAAACAGATGATGGAAGACTCGGTCAGAAATGAACTAGGAGTAAGTGTCAGACTGGTAACAGAGCAAGTGAAAACGTCCTTAGAAATGTTGGCTTTGCAGATGTGCACACCAAGGAGTGGCTACGGAGAGCTGCATTGGACAAACGGCTTAAATAGGCGTCCTGGCAGTTCAGATGTTACAAGAAATCAAAGAATTAGATTGTTTTTAGTCGTGGAGTCCAGTGTTAACAGCTGTTGCATGCCTTAATTTCTGATTTTTGCAGGTGCCTTTGCTTGCAAGATGGTCCCGTTTGTTCAGTCCACTGCTATTGTAACTGAGATTCTTACCATGACCTGCATTGCTGTGGAGAGACACCAGGGAATTGTGCACCCGCTGAAAATGAAGTGGCAGTACACCAATAAAAGAGCTTTCACCATGCTTGGTAAGATTTGAAGCGGGTCCGGGAATTGCGTGTGAGGAATAATCTTCAGTGTGGATGGCATGGCAGAACAGAAGGCACTGACACAACCAGTGATTGAGGCAGAGTTAATTGACCCTTATGAAAGGATAGTGCCTACAAGTATGATATTTACTAGTCAAAAACCTCACAGCATCTGAAGTAAATATTTACTTAAAGTTAAACCTTTAGCAGCCTTTTTTAAATTTTTTTTTTCAGGAAAGGTTCAAATATGTATTAAGCACTGCTTAAGCAATGTCCCAGGGAAATGGTCCTTCCATTGTTACACAAAGAGATTTATTTAACGCTCCTTATGCAGCTTAAGTGTCTTTTCCTGTGGAATATCAGTAAATGGAGGTACTTGGAGAGACAGAGCGCTGATGTCAAAAATAAAGCTGTTACTGATGTGAGTGTTGACTCGTTCTTTGCTCCAGCCAACAACGAGTGTTGACTCTTTGTTGCTCATTTTGATGCCTCCTCGTTCTTTGCTACAGTTTTCTTCCTTGCCTGACGTTTCAAAGCTGTTAACCCGTTCCTAGCCAGTCCAAAGTACTAAGGAAATGTCTTTGTCTGCAGGCATAGTGTGGTTGCTGGCTCTGATCGTTGGGTCACCCATGTGGTACGTGCAACGCCTCGAGGTAGGTGGGGCCAGGTGGGGATTTGCTCCTTCAGCTCAGTCCCTGCTGGGTCTGCCTGCTCCTTTTGGTGAATTTAAATCAGCTCCTCTGAGATGAGAGTGGCATAAGGGATGTGGAGTTCTGGTTCTGTGTGCTTGGAAGAAGGAACACCAAAAGGAGCTAGGTGTGCCTGCTCCCCTGAATTAGAGCAGTGATTCCATCTGTGGCTTTCCTTTGGCTGATAGGTGTGCTGGCACACAGCTACAGAGGGCTTAGGTTGCTGTTCCACGATGACACAGTGCTCCCCAAGATCTGGAAGAGCTGTGCTTGGCTTAAAATTAATTAGCTGCTCGTTATAGTGGATGAGTTACCACGCACTTTGGAGGTTCAGCCGGGGGCTTGGCAGAATCTGCTTCTTGCGAGTCTGAATGTTAAAAAGTTTCTGATTTTTAAAGTGGCTTAGCATGAGAGGTTTTTATGCATCCATGTCTGCTTGCAAGACGTGTAACCAGGGTCTCCTTTGAAGTGCAAATCAGAGCATCTCCCAGCCTCTTTGTCAATTTGGATCAAACCCAACACTTGATGTGGAAAAGTGCCTGGAAGAATTTTGCCACTTGGAAAAATCAGTTGAATTTTGCTTGTTCCTTTAAGAGCAAAGAACATCTGAGTGTTCTGGAGTTTTACACCTTAGTGACTCATCTTCTTTGCATTTGTTACAGGTTAAATATGACTTCTTATATGAAAAAGTGCATGTTTGCTGCTTGGAAGAATGGGCCAGTCCCATTTATCAGAAGATCTATACAACTTTTATTCTTGTAATACTCTTCCTTCTTCCACTGATGCTGATGCTTTTTTTGTACACTAAAATTGGCTACGAACTCTGGATTAAGAAACGAGTGGGAGATGCTTCAGTTCTTCAAACCATTCATGGGAGTGAAATGTCTAAAATATCAAGGTTTGTAAGCAAAATACATTTGGAACTTTGACTTCTAGACAGCTTTTTTCCTTGACTTCTTAATTTCTCTTGAATAGAGTTGGAAATGTCTTGCAAGACATGCTAATATCATGCTGCTAAGTGCTCTGCTGTCCCAAAAAAGAAAAACCAAGTGCTAGATTTATACGATTATGCTTTTTTTTCCCCTGTTTCCAAGGGAATCGTGTACTTCTGAGCATTCCTTGAGGGTTTTATTTGCATCTGCAGCCATGAGAACACAGTCCCAGGTGTAACTTGCAGAGAGCTGTGTAACTGCCAGCCAGTTCCCAGTGATTCAGTGTGGAATTCTTGGTGCAATTTCAGGAAGAAGAAGCGAGCAATTGTTATGATGGTGACAGTGGTGTTTCTCTTTGCAGTCTGTTGGGCCCCTTTCCACGTGATTCACATGATGATGGAATACAGTGAGTACCAGCCGTGTCTCATAGAATAAAGTCTGGGGTTTTTTGAGTTTTTTTTTAGTAATGGACCTTCAGGCTGTGAAAAGCTAATGGTGCTACAGCATTCACTCTCCAATTCCTTCTGTTAGCAAAGGTTGATGTTCTGCTTGTAAGAAAGACTAAAGGAAAAACAGGACTGTTAGAGAGGTGAGCATCTCTGTAGATTCTTTTTCTTACCATGGTTGTTAGGCTGCTCTCATTTGCTGAAAGGTCAGAAGTACTGGGCTGGAAGGTAAAAGTTCTTTCTGAGCATAAAACCTCTTGAAGTTTTTAATTCTATTTAAACCAAGGTAACCGTTTTGAGTTAAAAAAAGAGAAACATTTATCCCTTTTATGGGGATAGGCATATTGGAAATATAAATACTGGACCTCACAGGGATGATAACGCTGTGAATGCAGCTGGAATTTTTTCAGTGCTCTTTACTGAAAGCTGGCTTGGAAATGCCCTCAGTGCTTGCTGTGTGGGCTTTTTTTGCCCTTTGCCTTCTTCTCTGGGGTCTTCCACTGTTCATCTCCCACCTCCTCCATGGCTACTATGTGCAGGAACAAGGGGAAATTTTCAGTAGTGCCACTCTACTTGCTCAAGGCAGGAGCTGTTTCTTTGCCTCCTATCACAAATCAGATTATAGCAGATAAATCAATGGTTCACCTTTTTTTTGGCTCATAAGTTTTCTTTAAGTTGTTTCTGTTACCTAAATACGAAGCAGGACTGTGTGATAGATCTTCAGCTTATCCTGTTCATGGAACTCGAGTGCTAACGTTAAAAACTTCCAGCGTGGGTTTCTGTTGATTTTAAACAAAAGCATCCAATGCCAAACTGGGTGTAATTAGCACTTTTGACATTCAGTGCTCACAGCATATTTCTCTTCTCCTCTCCAGGTAATTTTGAGAAGGAGTATGATGATGTGACAATCAAAATGATCTTCGCAATTGTCCAGATCATAGGATTCTTCAATTCTATTTGCAACCCTATTGTGTATGCTTTCATGAACGAGAACTTCAAGAAAAATTTTCTGTCTGCCCTCTGCTTCTGCATTGTGAAAGACAACACATCCCCAAGCAGGCAGCTTGGCAACTCAGGAATGACAATGAGGAGGCAAAAGCCAAGTGCATCTCAGAGAGGTGCCATGGATTCGGACGTGGGCAGGAGGGAGGCGTTCAGTGACGGCAACATCGAGGTCAAGTTCTGTGACCAGCCAGCTTCCAAAAGGAATTTGAGAAGGCACCTGGTGCTGTTCAGCTCCGAGCTCACCGTGCACTCCGCAGTAGGAAATGGGCAGTAGCATCACGAGGGGTTTGGGAACGGAGAAATCCTTCTCTTGATGATTGTCTCAATAAGCCATTTAAAGGAGTTTGCTGCTTTGCGTGCTGAAATGAGGAGGGGGGGGAGAAATGATGTGTGGGCTCTAATAATGTTGGGATAGTGGCTGAGAAAATGTAATATTTATTTTGTAATGATGAGGACTAAAACTTTGGAAAACAACATTACTTTATGATTTCCAGGAGAAAAAAATAATCCCTTCCTGAGCTAATTGAGGGCTTGTTTGCCCTGTGCTTTAGGTAAACAAAACAGCTGCTGCCTGCTCCATTTATTCTGTGTCTGGACTGCACTCAGTTGAAAGCCAGAAGAAGACAGGAGCTATGGAGGGCACGTGCACCTTTTTGGGACAGCCTGGAAGTCCGACGTGGGGCTGGTGTTGGAAGATCTGCTCTTGGCAGCCTTGAGGACAGAGCAGCTTCTCCCATCTGAGTTCAGGGAAGATGGGGGCTGAGATGCAATTCTGTTTCAGAACGAAGGAATGTGGAAGGGTTCTCCAGAGCACGACTCAGAAGAGATTTAAGATTTAACCATCGCCTGCATGTTCAGATTTTGTTAACAGCAAGCACATCAGTAATTAACAACGCATGCGTAATTACTGTGCTGTTTTTCCAGGTTAATTATTGGGTACAAGTTCAAATGCCATTGTACTGCCCTGCAAGCTGCCTTGCTGTGCTGGAAAATGGAGAAGCCGAAGAAGTGCTGTAGAGGAGAGTGTGCAGTGTGGTCTGTAAACACTGAATGAACTTCCAGCCGTGCTCGGGCGTGCGGCTCTCCGGTCGAAAGGGTGGTGTAGTCAATTTCTGGGGGGTTGTAAGGGCCTGATCCAGAGCCTGCTGGGACTTCACAGAAGATTTAAAATGGAATGGAATGTTTTTTTGACCAGACGCTTCTCTGAAGAGGTGCTGGTATTTTTCTGTCTGTCCATCATCTTCCAAGGGGGTTAACTGCTGTCTGAGAACTGGGCCGGCGTTTTTGTTATTTTAGGCTTCACAGTAAATTGTGGGCTTGATATCCGTATAAATTGGAAATGTTTTTGCTCTCAGTGGGCCAAACTGCAAAATTGCCAAGGTGGAATGGGGGAGAAGTGTGATCTAGACTGCTACACTGGGATCTGATCCCACATGTGAGACCTTGAAATGCAGAATTTGCCACTCCAGCCGAGGCTAGGTTGGATGTTTTAACAGCTTGTAAAAAAAAAAAAATGTCAGTGCTCTCTTCTGTCACCCCTTGCCTCACCCGTGGGACCCTGCTGCTGCCTTGGCAGTCAATTTAAGATTCTTTTACGTTGCTACTTTGCACTTCATTGTGAATGAAAGCTTAGGATAAAGCATCCTTGTGTCATTTGGAAGTAATCTGGTCCTTCTCTAACGTCTACAGATTGCGATGGGCTTGTGACACGCTTTATTTGCATATATATATTTTATATTCTGTATGATAGATTCCTGTGAAATGACAGAAAGTTCCTGACTTAATTCCTGGTTCTGAGGGCCAGGAATTAAGAGCTTAATGGGCTATTGTCCTAGTTATCCTCAGCAGATGTAAAGTTTAACTGCCTGATGATGAGAACTGTGTGTTTGGATAGCACCTGTGACTGAAAACTAATTTATTTTAAGCTATTTATTTATTTGCGCTGCTAATTTCAGTGACAGATTTTAACAACCAGTTAACCGAAACTTTCAATTCTCCTACATTTTCTGGTTTGTCTTTCCTGCTTCTGTTGTCTCATAAAACGTTGTGTCAGTGAATGACTGTTGTAGAATTAATTTTGTTTTCATTAAAGTTTCCTTTATGGCTTTGTTGGTGCTGTTTTGCACGAGGGGATATCTGCTGTGAACTTCCCTTTGAGTCTCCCTTTGGTTAAAGATTCATCTGTGCCTCTTTAGTGATGAAATTCCAGTCCTGTTACAGGTGCCAGCTGCTCCTGCAACCCTCAGAGCTGTGATTTAAAGGATTTTACAGAAAAAGGTGAGAAGGGGGAAGAAAAGTCCAATCTCTTAGTGGAAAAGAAGTGATAAATGTTTCAGCACAGCTGTGTGGGGCTGTGGTTAGATTAACTATAAACCGAAATATGAAAGAATCCTCAGACTGCTCTTAGTGGTAATTATGTTATCTGTGCATTTTTGACAGAGTAGCTGTCCTGAAGCCAGGTAATCTTGTTGGGAACAAAGCCACTTGTTCTGTTGTGTCAGTTTTGAGTCCTGGCTGTGGCTTGCACCCTGCGTGTGGCTGTACCTGAGTGCTTCAAGCCAGGAAAAGCCCTGCCTGTGCCGATTTCCATCTTCCAGTAACAGATTTGCGTGGTTCATCTGATCACAAAAATAGACCTGGCTAATGTGAATGTATCAGAGAACAGAAAAAATAACCATTTCATTAGCTCGTTTCCCTAAACTGACAATATTTATCAGAGCTGTTATGTTCTTAAAGAAAAAAATGTTTCTTCAAGTTTTTTTATTATCCTAGCTATGAACCGCTTATGATTTCTTTGGTAGAATTAAAGAAAAACCTCTTTTATTCTCAGCTGCAAGGGGCTAAGCTTTTGAGTAGCAGTGAGATGATGCCAGGGACTGACAGGCTAATGAAGACAGGAACCTGAAAGGACACGTTGAACTGAACAGAGACTCTGGAAATGGAGTGGATGAGGAAAAAATGTCAGATTTGTCAGCTTGTTCAACTGATAGCAGAGTATTAACAAGGAGAACAGTGAGTAGAAGGGAGTGAACCCTCTCAGTACCTGCGACAGTGGCAATTAAAAAATACCCAATATCGACTTGTTCCAAGGAATAACCAATTGCCAGTGATTGCCAAAGCAGCAGGGCTGTGTGAAATACATCTGAGTACATAAATTCTCAGCCTGGGGATGTGTGTGCCCCGTCTGTGTGCTGATTACAGGGTCAGCTCTGGGTGTGCTTCTGGCAGTCTGTGAGCGTGGCAGAAGCTGTTGGAACAGGTGATGCAGCAGTGTGGAAGCACCACCTGAGAGATCAGAGACACACATCCAAGAGGAGACCTAGATTATTATTGTCCAGGGAGAAAAAAAAAAAGGAAGAGTAAGTAAAGGATTTAGTAGAGCTGTTGACTTGAGAGATGGGGGAGGAGGATAAACATGGCAAGCTGTATTTTTATTAGAGTTGATCTGAGTGTTAGGGAAGTCGGGAGAGTTTAGGAACTGTATTCAGAGAGCAGTTCTGTGAACAGAACAGCATCTCGGTGCACAGGCAAAAGGCTGGGAGGAGTGGGAGCTGCCCTTCTGGTGCCCTTCCAGGTGGGAGCAGTGGGATGGAGCAGGAGCTTCGCCAGCCCAAGGAGGAGACAGGTGAAAGTGGATTTAATGCACACTGAAGAGGTGAGACTGTGTACATCCCTTCAGAAACATCGACAAAACAATCTCTCTCTGTCTGTACTCCAAGTCCTGCTTTTCCCCTCAAAGCTGGCTTCCAGGAGTACTGCTGGACCTTGAAGCCATCATTAGCTTCCTCTGCTGAAGCGCAGCGAGCCTGATGGATTGTGGAGTTGTTTGAAAAGCTCTGCTGTGGTCTGAGATGAAGGGTCACACGCTGGTTTGATAGGAGAATTTCATCTCCCCCCAACTCCTCATGCGCATCGCCGCAACAAAACCTGCTCAGTCAGAAGCGGTAAAACCTGGTTCCTTTCATCCCAGAAAATACAGACTCACACTCCTACGAGTTAGGCTCCCACAATGTTTGTTTTGCTACAAAAGTGCTGTCCTGCGAGCCAGGGTTGTTTTTCAGAAGGTTTAACTGTATTTGCACATACCTTACGCATTCAGAAAAGAAGCAGTGATACAAACAAACTTCTGCAAATTACATCTGTGCCCTGTGGGGTGCTTCAAATGCCAACCCAGACTTGAAAAGATGTCTTGCTGCCTGAAAGAGGTTGAATTTTGTTTCTCAGCCTCCTGTGGAGCAATACAAAGCTTTCTATGAAAAGCTCTTATTTCCCTGCATTTTCTTTTTTTTTTTTTTTTTTT
>VWZN01013662.1:1124957-1191536 GCA_013396955.1 Regulus satrapa
TTTTCTTTCCCACAAAGCAGAAATTTCTGTTTATTTCTATTCTTTGGAGAAATAATCATAAAGCCTGTTCTCCAAACAAATTGTGGAATATGTTCAGTGTATGAAAGGGACTATGTCTTAAAATGACATAATGTGCTTGCATTGAAAAGCCTTTTAACACTGGGGCTTCTTAGAGGACAAAGTCTTTTTAAAATTTCTTTTTAAGTTCCTGTTGGAATCTCTTCACAACCTTCTACTTTTTATTTACTCTTTCCAATGCTATCACTATTTTTTTCTAAATTGATTTCACCAGGGTTTCTCAGGACTCTCATCAGGTAAATTTACTCTTCCCTTGGAAAATGCTCCTTTTTTTCCCTGTCTGTGATCTTTTCTATGCTTTATTAAATTGTATGGTCTTACACCATCTTTCCCCATGCTCCTGAGCAAAGCCTTAATTAAATGATTTAAAATTTATGGCACGGTCTCCATCAATCTCTTGTTACACCTTGGAAGATCATGAGAAAGCTTTCAGGCTTTTTCAGTGCTCTCAGATCTGATTTGTAAATCCATTTTAGGTTCCCATGTGAGACAGGCATCCTTGCTATTTGCATTTATGTCACCTTGGTAAGTATTCTAATGTATGGACATGGAGGTGCTGCAGCATCAGGGATAGTTCTCCTGTGGTATCACAGGTGCAATATTTTCATTTCATTTTCTGCTTCAACAGTTTGCTCAAGCAAAAATTAGTCAGGGTTGAACTGTGTTTTCCAGGCTTGACAAATAAATTTGTGACTGACTTAATAAAGCACAAGTGCACTGACTTACAGATTCATCACACTGGAGGGGGAAAAAAAATTGAAATATTTTAGGAAAAAATATTTTTTTCTTGTAAAACTTGAAGTTTTTCTTGAAAAAAACCCATTCTCCCAATTCCCAATCTCATTGGTTTGCTTTACTTTTTCACTTAGTGTCTTTTTGGGTTTTTTTTCCTATAGCTTTCCCTGAATTTCTTGTGACCTCATCTCTTTTACAGAGATTAGAATAACCAGGCAATGAACTTTGAGAACGAAGTGAAGCAGCCCTGTGGTTTGGAATTTTTATTCTGGCAAGTCTCACTATCAGATGACAAACTGCATTTCCAGTCCTTATTTCAGGTACCCTAGGAACGACCTTGCCCACTCTGCTGGTTACATTAGGCTTGCATGGGTAGATTTTGGCTCTGAATTGCTTTTATGTATTGACATTTTATTTCTCAAGCTGCTTATTGGCATCTTCCCATTTTAACATTTTTTGCTTTGCCTTTACAGATGTCTAATTCCTAGGAAGTGAGAGAGAGGGAGAGTTGGTTTTTTTTTTTCCTTGCTTTAAATCCCAAGTATAGCTGTCAGTCTTCATTGTACAGATGACAGCTAGACTCTGGCTAATAAAAAGGCCCAGTAAGTTTCTCCTGGCAGTCTGTAAAATGTCCCTTGCACGTGTCTGACAACACAAGCTCAACGTTCTGCTGCTTCTTGCCTCTGACACACGGTTTCCATAGACACATCTGCTGAACCCCCGATGTAGCTATTCGTGAGCTCAGTCCGTAACTGAAGGCTCTTAAAAGTCTGTGCAGAAAGGAAATATTTGGGCCGACCCCGTCTGTGAGCTCGCCGCGGTTGCTGTGGCCTCGCTCGGGCTGCAGGTGGCACCGTGGGTGCGCGAGAGAAGCCCGGCTCTCCCACTCCCTCCCCGGGGAATTGTTCTCCTGCTGGCGTTTGGAAGCGAGGATTTCATGCTAGGATTTGCTAAGGGTTTGCTAGAGTTCTTTCCCTAGGGTTAGAGAGAGACGTAGACAGACATCTTCGATTTTTAATTTTTTTTTTTTTCCTTTGTGATATAGGGCTTTGAAAAGCCCTTGGAGGACCAACAGTATAAACAACCCAGTCAAAGTTGGTTTTATTTTATCTCAGGTGTTTCAATTTTCGTCTAGAAGTCACTCCTTTTGCTTTGCAAACTAGTTGTGCAAAACAAGTGAGTACCACTCTTAGGTCTCTCTTATTTTGAAGCCGAGCATTTGAAATACTAATTAGTGAATGGATCTGCGACAAAAATAATAAGAGATCAAGGCTCTCTGAAATCCTTCAGACAAATCACTTCCAGATTCCCCTGAGTGTACTAAAAGGCCTGTAGCTGTAGGCATCCCCCTTCCCAAATCTGGGAACCCAAAGGGGGCAGAATAAAGTGTTATTTATTAGCAATGAGGAGAAATCCCAGTTCCTAAATGGTGAACTTAAAAATATCAAGGGTCTCAAGAAGGGATCTCGTTTTGTTCCAGTCTTCACAGATACTCGTTTAAACATTTTACACAGGCTAAAAAAACCCCATCGAAATTCTCAAAGGGAGTGGAAGAACTTTGCTATTAAATTTTAAAAAAATAGCCTTGTGCAGAGAAACGTGTTCAGCAGCCTGTCAAGATCAGCTGCAAAATGCAAGTCTTGCCATAGTGATTTAAGTTAAGGCTCCACAAACACTAGGGCAAATGGAGATTGTATTATTTGAACTTGTTAAGAATGTCAATGGAGGATTAAGACTCCTGGCTATCCAAGGTAACACAAACCATGAGAAAAAGTGGAGATTTTGTGTCATAATTTGCTCATGGAATGATAATATTTTTAGCGAGGTATTGATTGATATGTGTTCATCAAGTCTGGAGTAGAAGAAGCTTTACTGATGAGGAGGAGGAGCAGAGAAGAACGTAGCCACAAAAGTGATTTGTTTGTTTGCAAAGTAACCTGAACAGGCAAAGGAACTTTCTGAATTTACAGTAATCAGCTCTTTTGAATGGAAATACTCAGTAGTCTTGTAAAAAACGAGGCAAACACTGGATATATATATATATATATATATATATATAGAGAGAGAGAGAGAGAGAGAGAGAGAGGTTTTCTTAGCATGTGGTATTTTTCCTCTCCAAAGTAAACTTCCACAGTAGCCATGTTATTCCTTCCTGATTTTTTAAAAATATCTCTTGGAGATCCCAAATGCTCCTGGCACTTTGTTCCTGGGAGATGTGCTGCAGCTGTGTCTGCCAGGCCCGAGGCAAAGCAAATCCTTGCACCTGCTGTGCTTGGGACACCTTGGAGCAGGTGAGTGGTGGCTCAGCTGTGCACCTCTTCAGCTGGGAGTCGTTATGTCATCTTCTAAGGCTCCAAATCCTACTGATTTTTTTTTAAGAGATGATGAGAAATTAGATCCTGCATTGCAATTTCTGCCTGAGATCTGCGTCAGAGATGGTTTTCAAGTGTTAAGCAACCCTTCTCTCAAGTAAGAGCTGTTTCTGTTAGTTTTTTTCCAAGAAAGGGAAATACAGGGGGTTGTTAAAAGGGGGAAATATAGGGAGTGTATTTTTAAATTCAGCACAGTAGTTCTGTGAATTCATGCTGTGTTAATGCAGTGTTCAGTAGAAAGGGCCTTAAGTGATAACTATAAATGAGGAGCAAGCACACCATTATATCTGACAATAGATTTTTGCAAGACATCTGTGTAGCTTTCAGGGTTAGGTGTGAAAGATGGACATGAAACTGTGAAGGATCAAAGTAAAATGAGCCAAACCATCTTTCCTAGCATTAGCGTGGAGCTGAGGAAGAGCTGAGGATTGATTTTATTTCTCTTTCTGTGTTAGGGTCAATTTTTTGAGGTAGTTCATTGAAAGCTGATGCCTGAAGTTGTTTGCATTTCCCATTGATCTGTGTGTACTCGTTTACTGTTCAAATCATTGCCTTGCTGCTTACAGCTGCACCAGGACAAGAATTAACTCTTGCTGATCCCTTTCCACGTTTCCTTTTCCCCTTTCTACCGCGTTCTCAAGGAAGGGGGGGAGCAAGGATGGAGAGGAGCGTTCCAGGAGCATTCTGGCTGCTGCGTCTCTAGTGCCACCTTGTGGGACGTTTCACAAAATCGCCTGCGACTTTTGGGGGAAAGGAACGAACGGAATAAAGGTTTGTTCGACAAAAATGCTGCCCAAATATTGGGGTGCACTTAAACCTCTGCACTCACCTGGAATTAAACAATAAACTCTACAGATAAAGCTTCTCATGTTGAAGCTGTCCTTCCTTAGTCCGTTGAGCTGCTAAAATCTTCACCTGGTGTGGATATACAGATAATACTATCTAGAAAAAGAAATGTAACTCATAGAAATAGACATATTCAGATTCACTGTGGAGTGAAACAATGAGAAATGGGAATGTTGTGAATGAGTTGCAGCTGGCATGATTTAGGTGTACACAGCTCATTGTCCTGCCTGGTAAAAGGTTTGATGCTCTGAGGAAAAACTGACCATGAAAAAGTAACCCAAAGAATTTTTAAAAATTCTGTTCAAAAATGAGTATTTAGAGAACTTTAATCGATATTTCACTATCCAATAATTGTTTTTTAGAGCCTTCTGGTGTTTTTCACCTATTTATAAGATCTATTTTTCCTACTGAGTGATACTGGATAACTGTTTTGGTTAGATGTGTTGAAAGATGTGTTTCATGTTGCTTGCTCTCATTTTGTGGAAATGGCCAAGTCTGGGGGTAACGAAAATCTCCTGTAGAGAATGTAAAAAAAGGGGTCTCTTATCTTCTTCAAGTTCTATGCTGGTTGCAGCTTCACCCATGTGGCATTTCAAAATTCCTGTTGCCTTGTGCTGGTCAGAGGATGAATCCCAGCTGACCCTGGGGGAACAAAGCAGGGTTTTTTTGAGACAGACCAGTTTTTAGAAAAACTTCAACAAAACTGAAATAATTTGAGCCAAATAAAAATTTGAATTTTTGTTGCTCGGCTTATGGGTGTGGAGATTATAGCAGGGGAGGAGACATAGCAAGATAAATTGCTACACAGAGAATTTGGGAAAGAGGACTAAAGAGAGATTTTAAAAAGATTTTCTGTTTCTTACTTGCTCAGAAGAATATTTCTTCAGCCTGTATATAACGGTAATGAAAGGAAATTTAGCTTGGTCCTTTACTGACTGGGAAGAAGGAATTGGAGACTTCTAGAAAATGCTGTGGGTTGTCTTCTAGCACAACCCAGCTGCATTGATATATATATATATTTTTTTTTTTTTTTTAAACTTTTTTTTTTTTGTCTTAACACTGAACCTTTCCTTTCCTTGCATGCCTGCTGCCTCTGGCTTTCTCCCCCTCCCTCAGGCACTGTGTTCTTCTGCGGCGTTGTGTGATTATTCCTTTAATTGATGCCCTTGATTGCACTGAGAGTGTTCTTCGTTCCCATGTCTTTTCCCTAGATGGAAGCACTGGGCCAGCCGAGCCTGGGAAAGGTGCAGAGGGGTCTCTAACACCTGAGTCTACCAATCAGTCCGGAGGCTCTCCTCGGTTCAAAGACCTTCCACAAAACTCTGCTGTGAAAGAAGAACTGCTGTACAAAGGGGTGAGTTGGACCCCTCATTTACATAGTAATTAATAATACACAAACAACTTGGGGGAGGTTTTGACCAGGTCTTCTTCTGCAGCTCCTGTGGAGAAATGAAGCTGCATTTATAGCCCTTCTATTGCTTGACTTTAAATTCATGTCTATTGATACTTCCTGCTTACTTCTTGCTTTCCACGCCTGGCCTTTGAAAGTGAGATATTTGAATTGTTGCTCAGTTTTGGGGTGTTTTTGCCTGCAGATAGCACAGGTTGACAGAGAGGCAGAGAAGACAGATTGACCTGCTGGTGTTGCCTCCTGTTCCCATGTCTCTGGAGTGAAGAAGTAGAATTTCTGTGGCCAAGCTCAGTGCAGAGATGATTCCAGAAGCCGCCCAGTCAGCAGTGATGCCTCTTGCTGGAGGGCTGAGTGCAGGAGGGCCATGAAGCTGGGCAGTTTTCATTCTCTCCTGGACTGAGGCAGACACAAGGTGAGGTAGCACCGTGCTCCAGTGGCAGAGCAGCCCTGGCTTCAGGCTCTGCCTGCTGATCTTTCCTCAGAAACACTATGACCTTCCTGCTGTGCCACTGAGCAAACACCCCATTATTAAAAATCCTGACTGCTGGCATCTGTGTTCCAGGCAGGAGGCGGCCCCTTCCTACCTTGTGGGAACAACCCACCTCCTTTGCAACCACCCCCCTGCCTTCTCTGTGCAGGGGAGTTTATCTTTACAGGAACACTAACTTGGAAGGTGACCTTCATGCTTCCTGAAAGCAGCAGAGTGCTTGGCTGTGGCTCATGGGAGGAGCCCAGGAATTGGGGAATGATAACATTTCCTTCTCCTGCCTGGTTCAGCGGTTAAACCAAGCCTTGTTCTGGGGCAGGTACCGTATTGTAGATGATGTATGATGGCTCTGTCCCTGCCGGAATCCAGAAGGAATCAAAGGCTCCAAAGCCACCGTTGCCTGCTGAAAGCTCTGTGTTGGCTCAGCTGGGTTTCAGAGTGGAGCCTCACACGCTGGTGTGTGTCTGCTTTCAGTTTTAGAATAACCAATCCAGTTTGGATCGTGAGCCTCCAGCTGAAATGAAAGCCATAATTATTTTTTTTTCTGTAGTTATATCACTTCCCTAAGGAATCCTTGGTCTCCCTCTCTACAGTCTTTGATGATTTTTGCCTCCAGTGATGTTCATTGGTGCTTTACTTCAGTAGGAAATCCCCTTTTTTTTTTTTTCAAATGCCTTGTGATGAGTCACTGCTGCTGTTTGCTTCAAACAGAAGGGGATTCCAACTATGAAAGTATATTCTTGCTAAAATAGAATCCTGTTCCATTGCGTTGGTTGCAGCTGAAAGCAGAGAAAGGTCTGGGGGAGTTGGAGGGTGAGCAAGCAGTGTTGCTGCTAGTTTGTTTACTGGGACCTAATGGCAATTCTAGTAACAGGTGAGCAGCTTAGAATTCTAGCAGATCCAAACCATTCTCTAGCTGAAAAGCAGTTCTGGATCTCTGGAGCTGAGCATGAAGAGCCAAAAAGCAACCCCCAAACCCTACTAGTTTGTGTGTTTCTAGCAGTGGGTGTTCAAATCAGTTCAGCAAGAAGCATCGTTTGGTTTGAGCTTTTCTGTGTGTTCATTAAGGATTCAAAATTGAATTGCTTTAAGGATGGTTCTTTTAGACATGGAAGATTACTTTCCATTTTCTTTCTTCATTATAAATCTGACTGTCCTCATAATCTGAATTACTCTTGGTTTAGTCCTGCTGCTTTAAGCTGCCATTTTCTGAAACCATTGTCTGTCACTTACTTTCTTTCATCTGAAGTAACTGCTTTAGTGCTCTGTCATGCTGGAGTTTTGACCAATTTCCAAATCCCTCCGTGTGCATACAGGAGATGGAGATTGGCATTTGAAGTAGGCTTTGGTCCTGTCAGGGACGCAGGCAATCCACGTCTGTCCTCAGACTCTGCACCCTCTTTCAGCTCTGGATTTCCTTCCTTATTTTCACAATTCACCTGAGGGCTTCTGCAGGCTACAGCAAAACACCCTCCAAAACTACAGAAGGCACCATTTAAAGGCATTTTGTCTCGATGTGTTCAGTATTAAGATCTTGCAGGCTGTGCTTGCTGAGCATTGAAAAGGACCATGAGGCTGCTGATAGCACCACAGTGACACTCAGGAGTCTCACTACTGCTTTTACAGCATGTTGCTGGAAAGGAAATAAGTTAAGAACAACTACAAAGATGTCCAATTTCCCATAGCCTTTGGCTAATTCTGTAAGAAAGAAAGCACTTAGGAAAAAAACCCAACACTGAGCTGAAGGTAAGGGGAATTTCCTTAGGAAGAATGCTTGGAAAGGGCCTTGCTCTGAACCAGACTGGGTGACAGTGGGTTCCCAACTTGCTCACAGGAGTGCCTGTGCTGAATGGGAGCACACAGCTCCATCCCTCAGCCCTCAAAATGCCTTTGGTTTGCACCTCTTCCAATCTGTTTAATGCTGAACACTCAGAATCCCACAGCACTGCCCTATAATGCCTGATTTGCTTAGCTGCAATCCTCTCGGGTAACAGGAGAAAGGCTGAACGGGCTTTTTTAGGAGTTGAGGATGAACTAACCTCGAATGCTTGCAAATATTTAGGAGGCTTACAGCTGGTGATCTGTCAGATTCGCTGGCACTCCGCTGTGGTTTAAGGCTTCCTTCAAAAGAGGATGCACAGACAACTGCAGAAGCTTAGAGTAAGGTCATGATTAATAGGTGCATAGATATCCCTACATTATAAAACAATCCTCAGTGTTTAATGTTTCTTCTAGGTTATAATTGCTGGAGAAGTACATAAGGGAAGTAGAACTTTACTACAACATTTCAGGGCTCCAAGAACTTGGTTGTTTGGGTTTTTTTCTTCTTAAAGGAAAATAGAAAAGAAAAAAACCCCTTATCTTCACTCCAGCAAATGGCTTTTCCTTACATCGTTTAGAAAAATTAATCATTTTAACAACTTTTTTCTATACTGTTCAAAGAAGTTTTACATTTTTCTTGATTGTTCCCCAATGCCTATACACTGCCTCTGTCTATGTTTTATGAGCAAAATCTAAATAACACAAGGGTACAGTTTCCATAAAATTAAGGTCACATGAGGTGGAAATAGCAGCCTAAGATCAGGAGTTCCTTCATTTTTATAGTCCTTTCTTTTGGTAACAGGAAACAGCTCTAAGGCAGTTAGCTCGTAGGATATATAGGAGTGTTTGCCTTTATAGATTTGTGTGTGTGTCTGCAGGCTTACGTGATGGAGAGCTGCCTTAGGAGTATCTGGATCTGGCTTCTAACAGCCAGAGAGCTCTCTCTTGTGTGGTTATTAGCTTTGCCACACACTTGGAGAGCAATATTGCAGAGTTGCAAGCAGATACTACTCTTGATTTCACAAAAAGGGAAAATTAGATTCACATGCTTCATGGGGAAGGTGGGGCAAACAACTTCTGCTTCAGTGCTGTGATGAATGCTGATGGTTGTGGGAAGGTCATCAGGTCCTCCAGAGAAGCTGGACAAGAGTACAATTCTCATGTAAAACGCAGATGTGTCATCTCTCCCCACCTTCCTCTCCTCTGAAGTGCCTTTTCTCCTGTCCACAGACAGCCAGCATAGCTCTGCTGAGATACCCTCACTTCTCCTTGTCCTTGGGCAGCTGCAAACCCAGCTGGAAGCATCTTCCCCTGTTCAGCCCCCTGTACTGAGGGCAAACACCATCAGGGTACATCAGTTATTTCCTTTCTTCCTTTGCTGCTTTTTTCCTTTTAACCCAAACTCAGCCCTGTCTCTGGGGGTATCCACTTTTCTGGGTGAACGTAGTAGCCCATTGCATTCCTTCCTGTTGAGATAAAAATCAGAGACCAGAAAAATTTCATTCTGTGGTAGATCAAGTTGAGCCAATTCTTATGTCCTCTGGGCTCTGCATCTGATTTTATTTTTGCAGCTCAGCCAAGAAATAGCAAAAGGCAGGAAAGTGTCTGCAACTTCCAGGTTTTGGCAGTCCCTGAATCTGGGTGGAAATGCTTTTCTTCCTGCAAAATGCTATGTCTCCATGTGATAAAAGTCACTTCTCTGTCAAACCAGTGAACGTTGCTTTAAGATTTCATTGATATAGAGAGCAGGAGATTTAGTATAGCTCCAGGGTTGACTTTTCTCTCTTGGTTAATTGGCAAGCAGGTGAAAATGCATATGGATAGGGAAGAAATCTCTCAGAAGTTGGTGCAGAAAGAGAAAATGCTTTCTTGGAGGATTTAGACACTGCTTAATTCCAGCTTGGACCAGAATTTCAGCATTGCAATAATTCAGTAAAAAATTTAGTGGTAGAGACCAGCGGGTGGGAAACCAGCTGGAGAACAAGGTGGCTTTATTGCCAAGAAAAAAAGGTTTGTAGTCAAACCTCCCTGACACTAAGCTGGAAGTTTGTGGGATTGACAAATGTGATGGGAAGGATGTTCTCCTGGAACCTGGTGTAAAGCCTCTTTTCGTACTTGATGTCATATCAACTTCATGAACATCTTCAGGAAAATCCAGTGAAATGGCATAATATATGTGAGTAAAAGTAAAGAATTAATGGGATTGCCATCTAAGACCTCATAAGGGAGCTGTGGCATTTCCAATTTTTCCATAAGGAGGAGAGATTTTGTTGTGGGTGGTCTTCTGTTCAGGCTAAGCAGTAAAGCCACACAGTGAGCAGAAACAAAATGGGTGGGAAGTGCCTTGACTTTTAATACATCTCAGGCAAAAGCTGGTTTAGTCCAAATTAAAATCAAAGCAGTTCACTGAAATTGAGGGTAGAGCTGGGCAGCAGCATCTCCCTCCCTCAGAAAGCCACTTCTGTAAGCACAGAAATATATTTTAATAGTGTATGGAGAGTGGATAAGAGATTGGCTCATCTTGAAGTGTTTCGTTCACCTCCAAATGAAACAGCTGGGACTGGCTGTCTCACTGCTACTTCTTGATCCGGGCCATGTGAACCTGTTGAGCACATACATAACTAAAAAAGAACAGCCAACCTACTTGTGAGTGAAGCAGAAGAGAGTTGTTGAGCTTGAGAAAGCCCTGAGTGCGTGGGAGCAGTTCTCGTTCGTGCACCAGAGAGAGAGAGAGAAAGAGAGAGAGGACAGCTGCACACAGCCAGGGAGTGAGCGAGGCTGGGTGGAGCACAGCAGGCTGCCTTGTTTCAGCACAGCAAACTCCTCACGCCCTAAGTGTGATAGCAAAGTGGCAGCTTCGAGCTAAATCTCAGAACATTTCTGGGCAGCAGATCTGTCTTAAGCTGCCTCTCTGGAATACTGGAGTCCCAAAGCGTTATGAGCACTTTTGAAATTGCTTTTTTCCCCTCCAAGTCTTCTTTCTTCTTTGTGCTGGTATTTTCTCTCCTGAATAATACTTGCATATCAATTAAGCCTTTTACAAGTCACCAAGGATCTGGTACTTTAAACTGTTGTCCTTGCATTATATTAAATTTTCTCTAACTCATTTCCTTATTTTTCCCCTGTGGGAAGCCCCTAAACAAGCAGTTCTTCAGTGGACAATAAAATAATTTGAATGGCAGCCATCCAACCTGACCTTTTTCTAGATAAGTGGTTCGGGTCTGCATAAGAAGCAATGAAATTTTTATTATTCAGTTATGGGTGGTGTAGCCAAAGGGGTTTTCTTCTTCTGAAAGGAGGCAGTGGGAAAGTCAGGTAAAAAGGTGATTTCTGCTGTACCCCCACGATTTTCCACTGAAGGTTAAAAGAAAGGGTTCCCCCTTCAAATTTTCCATTGACTGCTTTTCTCTGCCTCCACAAAACACTTTGTTGTGCTGAAAATGTCAATACTTTCATACCAGCAGTGTTTACAGGAGTTCCAAAAGAAAACTCTCTAGCTGTTTGAGTCAGGGGGGCTGTGAAGCTGCTGGTACCAGGAAAGGAAGGGCCCACGTGCTCATCTGCTCTTCTCTGGAAGCAGGAGGGATGCTGTGCCCTGTGAACCTCTGCTGCCCAGGTCAAGCATCCCATCCCTGCCTTGGGGTAGCCCAGCAGAGCAGGAAATGTCCAGGCTCCGAAGGACTGCAGTTAAATCACTTTTAGGTGTTCTGTATTTTATTCAGGGAATGCTTCCCAGAATCAGTTCTCATCTTTGATCACTGCTCGTGGCTCCTGGGATGGCATAAGAAGGCACCTGACCTTAAAGCCTTGGCAGCCCTGGCTCTGCCTTGTCCTGCACGAGGAGAAAAGTGGCTCCTCCTGGCATCCCTGGCAGAAGCCACACTGCTTCGTTTGGACAGGCTGATAAACCCAGGAGCTGCACACATGCAGAGTTTTCATTCAGCCCCATCGTGGCTGAGCTGACAGATGATGACAAAATGAGAAGCACACCCTGAAGTATTTCCAGTCCCATTGCAGCTAAGCATGTTGGTCACTCCAAAGGTGAGAGCTGTGTTTGAGTGCAGTGAAAACCAAAAACGTAGAAGGTTAAATTCACTATACTCTGTGTGAATGCATTGCTGAGTAATATTTAATGCTCTTCCCTTCTTATTCAGCCATGCAGTGGGAAAAGCATTTCCCATCAGAGGATTGCCTCTTGGCTTTGATTTCTTTTGCTGCTTGGATTTGAGTATGTGTCACTCACCTCCCCAAGACACCGCTCCAGCACTTTGCTACTGAGCTTTTGCTGGGTTTCAGATGTCCCCTGTTGAGGCTGTTCAGCTTTTAATAAATGTTTATATAAAATTAAACAAGAGATCGGGGTAAGAAAAAATTATTGACGTGGAGCTGAGTACACAGGATGCTGTTCTGAGAAGTGGAAGATGTTGATGCTGTCGCATATTTTATTTTTTTTTAAGCAGGGAGCCGGTAAATCTGAACTCTTGTTGGTAAATGTGTGAACCATCAAACTGAAGTCATTAACATTTTGTCCGAGAAAGTGACAGCAAATGCTTCACAGGGAGTGGAACATAATTATTGCAAAAGACTGGAGGTATCACCTTTTGTCAGCAGCAGTTAAAACATTGATCCAGGAGGTACAAACACAGGTAAAGTCAGGGGAAAGAATGGGACCTTGGTTTCCCCCATCCTGATCCTGATCCTGACCTGTTGTTTCCTCTTTTGCAGATGCATCCAGAGTAGTTTTGTTTGAATAAACCTGCAGTGAACTGAACATGAATTTACAAATGACTGTTCTCTGTGTGCGTGTGAGGAGCTGAGTAAGTGCTTGGACAGAAGAAGACCCACCCTGCTCTCCTGAGCAGCTGAGATATTTCTGCTAGGAGGATGGGAATGCTTTCAGGGCAGTTAGGTCGTGACTGTTGCAACAGGAGTCTCCTAAAAATCTCAGCAGGGCTTTTAGTCCTCGGTGCAGAACTGCGCAGGTTTTGTTGTCATCAAAACCGAAACTGATAGAGTGATCAGACTTCGAGATAAATGTTTTTCTGAGCTTACCTATCTTAAATCTTTCCCTTTTAGTTGACAGCACAATAATGTTAATTTTTATCATCTTTGATACTTGATTAATCAGCTCCTGTGTGCAGCCTGAAATGAATAGTAGATTCTTGAAAATGCTGCATCATTTCTTGTCTGGTGAAGGGGAGACGTTTCTGAAGCCTTCACCTCTCTAAGCCCTGTTCCTCAGAGTGAAAATCAGATGTGATAGGGTGGTGGTTCTGATCAGGGGCAGAGCTGAATGTCACTGCTGATGAGGAGACCATAGCTGGTCAAACTGAGCACTAATTCTGTAAGGGCGACCTTTAGAATAAATTCTAAATAAAATACATTCCTAGAAATGGCTCCCTGACCTATTTGCCCCTTTACAGTAAATTATTCTGCTTCTGGATTGATCTTTGTGTTCTGCTCGAGTCGATGCAGCTTTTCCACCCTGCTGGGGCACCGCTTCTCCCACAGAGAGAGCAGCTCCCGCTGGCGTGTGGGCGAAGCGGCGGCGCCGCTCCGTGCTCAACGACGAGAGGGAATCCTCTGTGGTCTCCTACAAGCACTGCTTTCAAGTAGCTCTGTGTGGGCTGTGTTTGTTTGAGAGAGATGAATGTGCTCTCAATGCTAGAATGACTTCAGGAAAGGGGTTTCCCTTAAGCCTGGGCTGTAGGTTAAACCTTGAGATATATATATGTACACACAGATAGTCTTTTGCCTCCAAACCACTTAGTTCTCATTTGATGCAGAGAGCCTTTTTTGGAGACTGGCATGTCCTAACCTGGCAGTACAGAGGCAGGCACCTTCCCTAAAAATGGTGAGTAACATCTGCAGCCGTTGGAAATGTGCACTGGTGGGTCTCTTCCTAGCCTCAGAGTGAAGTCATGTGCCTCTTTTCCCTTCTTACTTAGCAAAAAGACCTCAAATCCAAAACCTGGTATTTTAAAGAATTTTTTTTCCCCCTAAGTGGCTTTGAAAGTTCTTCCTACTGTTTATATAGAATGACTGTAGGAATGTTCTTCTATTTATTTTTCCTAAATAAAGTTGGGCAATGAAGACTACAGCAATAGTAAGGGATATATTGCTGTATATACCGCTGTCTATATTAAACAGTTATTTTGGGTAAATTTAGTGGTACTAAGATTCAATGCACCTGCACTGGGTTTGACCAAAATCCTTCTTTTTGGATAAGGTTTCTGCTGAGAACTTTGGAAGTTTCATCTGTTCTGTGGAGTTTGGGATGTTCCCTGAGCTACTGACTCTGCCTGGAGCAGGCACAGGATTCCCTTCGGTAGTTCTATCATTAGAACAGCCACATACAACTTGAAAGTGGGCTCGGTGATATTTTCCTTGCCTTGTGCTGTAAATTGGCATTAAAACTGCTCCTCACAAGTTTTGATGATGCTCAGACTTGAGTAAGGAATACCTGGAGCTGGGTATTACACTCTCCTTTTTTCAGGGCTGATGTTGTTTGCTGCCAGAAGGCACACTCGTGTTTGTGCTGGGGCAGCTATAGGAGCTCCAGACTGTCCTGTCTCCCTCCCAAAAAGAAGCAGAAGTTCTCATCTTCCCTGGGCTTGATTCTGGATCCTCACAACAGCCTGATATGCTGTGGGCAGAGTCCAAATTTTTGGCGGCAGCAGCAGCAGCACCCCATATCCACAAGTGTGGGAGTGCTGGAACGTGGTGTTCCTGCCAGCCAAGCAATGCCAATCATTTTTTACAACTGGCTGCTTGGATTGTTCTTACCTTTCTGTGGGCCCTTCTTTCTTTTTGTTTTTGTTTTGTTTTGTTTTGTCCTGGGATTTTGAAGCTTATTGGGAGGGGATGAATCTTACATGGAACAGAGCTGCCTTCATCTTCTGAATCAACCCTTCTTGTCTTCTTGCTGTTAAGTTTCCCTTCTTTTTGGTGCACGGCTTTTTGTGCCTAGGGCTGCCTGTGCCTTTTTTTATGGCCACGTGGCTCCTGTACTTGGGGCAGCCTCCTTTCTGTTGCTTTTTAAAATTCTATCTCCTTATTCTGCACAGATCTGACTCCAAAGTCATGGATTTGATACATCCTGACCTCTATCTCTTGGTTTAGATTGTACGAGAAAGTTTTATCATCTCCTGTTACAACAGCAATTCCACTGCAGTGACATCTCCGTTAAAAATTGTTCAGCAAAACCCCCATATTTTGAGTGCTATCACTGAATATCATCATTACTAATCTTGCTTTTATCCTGCAGCATTTTTCCTTTTCACTTCTGTATTTTATCTTTTGGAAAGCTTCCTCTGGTAGTGAATAATAATAAAGAACCTTTTTTTTTTTTTTACTGTATAATTTACAGTTGACATTTAACAAATACCTAAGTACTTCCTTCCTATCTTGCCTGCCTCCAAATAATTTGTTGAGCAAATTGAACTTGGACACAGATAATGAGAAAATAGGATTGCAAATACATTAATTATTGAGAGCTTTATTTTATATTTTATAATTAAAAAAAAATTCATTTGTATTCTATTAACAATTTGCTTCCCCAGGAACTGTGTGCAGTAAGTGAGCACAAATTATCATGGACTTTGCACCCAGACCTCTGTACATTAATTTGCTTTAGCTGAACTGAACATTTGCCATGAGGAAAAAATTGCTTTGGAAATGGGGAATCTCATTTTTAACAGGAGAAGCACTTGAAGGTGTTTTGAGGTAGGCTCTGTGTGATTTTGATGGCTCGGTGAGATAATATTTGCAGCTTCCTCTGGTCACTTCTGTGACTCTTTTGCATGTTGGAAGCGTGGTGATGATATTTTTGGCACCGAGCTCGTGTTTTGTGGCCTTTCAAAGGAGCCTGTGTGCTTTAAACTCACTCGTGCAGGTGCCTGTGTGGAGTGGCTGACATGGTAAGCCCAAACGTAAAATGTGTCACCCGAGGCTGGGCACGACCTGGGGCTTTTCGGTGACATTTGTGCGACTGATTTCTACTTGCAGAAGGGATTTCTGCTCCTTGGGTCCTGTAGCTTGAAGCAGTGTTCTGCACTCACCACTGACACGGATCTGTGTGTGTCAGGAGGAGCATTTCCACACACCAGGGATGGGGGGGCATTGCCCACCTTGGTTAAGTTGTGGATATCACAGCTCCATGGGAGGGCATCTGGGAATTCAGTTCTTGGCAGGGATTGCTGCTCCAAATCTACTTCATCGGGGGTAATTGTACTTAATATTGAGATCAGCTTAAGATATTCAGCATTACATCTTCCTGCATTACACAGGGCAGGTACTGGTTTCATTTTGTCCAAATTAAATTATGCAAAACAGAACAGAGGCTAAAATTAGATTTCTGGCTAAAATCAAGCTTCAGATTTACAATTTTGGTTAGAAACTGTCTTATAGCGAAGTTTCAGCATTTTATCAGGAAATAACAGGGGCAGGAGACAACTGGCAGCTCTTGCTGTGTTTATGGCTTTCTCTAGGCAGCATTTGTGTGTATGAAGCTGCATTTTTGGCAAAAAAAAAAAAAAAAATCAAAAAAAAATCAGTGTAATGGCTGATTCAGGTGCTACTCTGAGAACCAAACCTGGGAATATCTGGGTAGGGGGAGATGGCAGAAATGTTCTTTGTTTGATTTCTTCGTGCCAAAAAAGTCTTGAAGGCTTTATTCCTGTCTTAGATCAGTTTCACTGAGTGTTGCTTAGGTTCTCTTTCATCAAATGCTTTTTTATTTCTCTGGTTGTCCTTCCATTTTGATCACATTTACTGTAATAATGCTTTTTTCCCTCCCACTCCTCCTACGCGACTGCCACACACAAATAATGTGTAACCTGCTGCCTTGTTTATCAACAGCATTGCTGATGGTGTTTGTTCCACTCGGTTTTGGAGCTGTTTTGCAATGTGGGTAGTGCTCAAATGAGGTGAATTCACTCAGCCTGGCTGTGACAGGCCCTGCAGCTTTCACAAGAGAAAAATGTCTATACTGGATGGTAACTTAGGAGTGAGTTTATTCTTACATCAGTTTTGTTAGCATGTATTTTAATTTATTTGGCATCTTGTTTCTTTTCTATCTTCTGTTTCTTTATTCTCTCTACCAGGGCAGTGTCTGGTGATCTGTGAAACTGAACCATTGAGTTGATCTAGGCAGGAAAAAAAAACCAAACATCTCCTTTCCCTTTTTCTGCACTTTTAGTCTGGCTCATCTCTGGAATTCATTTTACATTGCATTCCCACAAAATGTTGCTTTGGTACAAATGAAATGCAAGTGAATTCCTGAGCACGTTTGGGTAAAATGAGCAAGGATTTGGAAACATCAGATGCTTTTTAACTAGAACTGGACTTGGGGAAAGAAAAAGAGAATGGGGCAAGAGCAGTGCAGGATTGAACATTTACAATAAGAATGTTTGTGAAAAGCATTTTGGAAAATGTTTTGTAACACCAGTGTGATGAGTGCCTCTCGGCTTGTAATCAGTTTTACAGTTAAGATTTCATTAGAATTAGTGAGTCTCATTGTCCTTCTTGAACAATGCTTTTTTTTTCCCTTCTCCAAATGTGTTTTTTCTATGTGGGAAACTTGTTTTTAATGCAAATTAGTACTTCAGCCAAAAAAAAGCCTTTTTGACCTATTCTGGGTGTATTGAGGAAATACTTAGGGCTTGGAACTGTGATAAATGTGGTGGGTGAGCACCAAGGAAATTCTGCACACTTTTTAACAAACATTTCCAATTATTGCAAAACCCCATAAATCTGTGAGCAGAGCTGATTCTGTTTTACTTCAGGGTGTTCCCGCTCTTAAAAGCCCTGACAGAAGGCAGAAAATTTATGTAATTCTGAGCAATCCTTTACGTGACCATTACAAGCCCCTCTTTTACAGAGCCTTAATACTTTGAAGTAGCTGAATTTTATCCATTTCAGCTTCAGTCTGCCAGATCTAATAAAAACCTACAGCATTACACTGCATATTATGGTTGTAAAAACTTCTGCTTGTTCTAATAACAAACACTCGCACGGGGCACGACGACTGGGTCGCATCTCTTCCTTTCAGGTTCTCAAGAGGAAATTTGGATTTTAGCTGCAAAATCTGCATATGACTAAGAGTCAGGAGACCTGCACAACGTCCCCCAGCCCAGCAGCATGAGCAGCAGGGCTTCTGGAGAAATGTGTTGGTGCTGCAGCTGGGCCACGCAGGCATGTGGCACTTGTCAGCTTTTTTAGCAGCTTTTTCTGGGTTTCCCTGGCTGGGCAGAGCAGGGACACAGAAAACCCTGAGAGCTCCCCAGCAGGGCCTCCAAACCTGGCTCATGCTGCTGAGCCAGTGAAGAACACATCTAATAACTAAATCAATATTTTTTTTGTTCGTTCATCACTGGTTTTTTCTTTCCCTTTCCAGTTTTTCAGAGCGTTGCTTGTTTCTGACATGACTCTTACCAACATGGGTGTTGTATTTTCAGTAACGTTTAACCTGCATCCCTTTAGTGTGGGCTGCAATACTGTGCCCAGCTTGGCAAATACATCTGAAACTGGTCAAATGTCAAAGCTCAGTGGGTTGAATTAGAGTTGAAGTCTGAATTCTGTGGTGCTCTGGGTCAGTTTTGGGTTTTTTTTTTTTCATTCTGATCTCCTTCAGTGATTTTGCTTTATTGTTTTGTCGTTTCAGTGGCGGGTAGAGAGTGTTCATTCCAGGTCAATATTTTTCAAATTGGGTATTTTGAAGTTAGGCACATGCAGGCCAAGTTCAGGTACTCCAAAATAAGGCTTAATGCTCATTAGTCCCCAGTGTGTGCTGCTCCCATTGAAATCAATCAAATGCAGCTTTCCATACTTCAGTGTGATTGTGTTATGATTAAACAGACACTCATAAAACTCAGACAAGCTGGAATCAAGTTTCACATGAAACTGAATTGACTTTTTTTTTTTGTTTTTTTCTTAATAGGATCCTTGTAATTAGTGATTACCAGATGCATTTAGAATGTGTGAAATGCCTGTGGAATTGAGGAGGGGGAGGGATGTCTAACACCTCAGATCTTCTGCTGGCAACCTTTCATTTTAAATTTCTGCCCTGCACATAGATGAGGCAGCATGGTTTCTATAAAATGTTCAGCTGCAGTTTCACATTAACTTGATGTTACTAATAAAGAGAGTGACTTGTAATTGAAAACTTATTTGTTCATAAATAGCTCATAGTTTAGCTCCCCACTTCATTTCAGTGCTCACCTTGCTGTCCTTAAAATAGGTCTTAGGAAAGCTGTCAATTTTCAGTTCTAGCAATTACCATGATGATATTGTTTGATCAGAAGAGAAGAATAAAGCTCCTGGGCTCCTTTTCTGATGAACCAGAGCTGTCTGAGGAAGCACAGCCAGGGCTGTCACCATCCTGCAGCACAGGAGCAGAGTGATTCCTCTGGGGGAGGTGATGTTGGCTCGCTCTTTGTACCATCTCTTCTCCCACTTCAGATGGGAGAGGTGGTGCTTGTTTTTTACATGTTCAGAGTTTTAATTCAAGAACCTCCAGTTTCCAGGGATTATCTTAATGTGGAGTGCTTACTGTTACCCTGTAGCAGCCCTTTTCTCTGGGGGCTTGGTTTGGGATTTCTTGTCTGTCTCCCTTCTCTTTGGAAGTGCAGTGCTGGAGAGTAACTTGCCTGACCAGAGGGAAGCTTGTTAGGAGCTTGTAGAGTGCTTGAACAGCACACTCGTGCTCAATAACTTACACATGGCTCCTTTTCTCTCCCAGTGATTTAGATCAGAGTCATTACTCAAATTCTCTTTACTTTGGAGCAGTAGTTTTTTTACTGGGCACTTCCATGGAGCATAGGAGTTTTTTGGACAATGTGAGGACACGCTTGAATTCTAGAGTGTGAGAAATAATCGATTCTTTTAGAATGATTAATGAAAGCCCTTTTTGCAATGTTCCTGCAAGTGCTGGCAGCTTTGTTCCTTGGGTAGATTTTTGTCACTGCAGCCAGAGATTGTTGTTGCTCCTGCCCTTGCAGAACTGTCCCTGATAGTTGGACTTAAGAGAGGATGGTGCTGGGAAGAAGGAATAAATTCCTGGCTTGCTTGTCAACCATTTGTAGTTTATGAAGAATGAAATAGAAATACAAGGCACTGTTATCTGTTCTCATTGTAATTGGATACTGGATAACTTTTTCTTCTTAGACTGTTGATTTTTTTTTTTTTACTTCCCCTTAAAAACTCATTTTCTTTATTCTTCCCTGTTCCAAATAGATTCACTGTGAGGAGCTCAAAATGAAGAAGCAAGATGCAGAGGATTGCACGGAACTGTGCTCCCATCAGTGTGTTGAGATGGAAAGGTACTGTGTTCATGTTACATGGAAAAATTCCTGTGTTAAATTTTTTTGGGGCACCTGCAGTCTCCCAAGGTAGTATCAGTTCTTCTGATAATATTGAGAGTATTGATTTTAGTGCAGTGTCCTCTGCCTTTCAGCCGAGCCTGCCTGGCAGCCACCACAGGCAAGGGCTGACCTGACTTAAAAGATCTGGTTGTCCCCTGTCAACTACCGTGTGTTACATTTCCTGGCTGCATTTCCAAATGGCTTTTCATCAGTCTGTCCTGCTCATGCTGTTAGTAGATCACTGCAATACCTCAGCTCTGTGTGGGAGACACGGACTCAGATGAATCACGGGCTTGTTTTCCTCCAAAGGTTGAGCCCAGCTCAGCAAGGCACTGGTGAAGCAGCCCCACCCTGGCCCAGGCTGAAAGGAGGAGGCAGAATGGGCTGCTTGTGGTGATGCCTGGTTTGAAAAGAGAGGAGTGGTGTCAAGGACCAGTTAAAAATGTCAGCTCTGTGCAATTGCATTGGCTCAGAGTCACAGCCTTCCAGAGGAATGAGCACATGTAAGGCATGAAGAGGCTGCTGGGGCTCCAGCTGAGTCTGCAGGGCAAGCAGCCAGTCCAGAAGGGGCCCTGGGAGGGACACCATTCCAGAGAGGCACATACTGAGGCCAGCAAAGTGCCCTGAAAGGGGCACAAGCTTTGCTAGGCATTGATCTCCACAAAAAGAGACTGAGCACTTGAAAACATCTAGATTTGCCTTCCTTCGTGTCCTCGTAGCTTTCAGCTCTGTCAACACATTCCTGCCACCTCCCCACAGCTTTCTGCACGTGTGCCTTTCCGTGGGGGAATTCATCTGCTCAGACAACACGTGCTGCTTGGTGTGGCTCTGCCGGGCCAGGCTTTCCTGGCAAAAAACAATTCCCTTTCCACTGGTGATCCCCACGCAGCTCTGTGAGGTGAGTCTGGGGGACAGTGCCCCACTTGCTGCCTCTCCGGGGTGACACTTGTCTGCAGCTCTCTCACGGCTCATTTGAAGCCCGAGAAAAGTTGGTGGAAATAATTTAACTGGCTTTCCTGAGGTTTGAACGCAGCCCAAATGCTGTCCCTCAGGAAGATAGTCAATGTCTTGGTAGCATCATTAAGTAGAAGTTCCAGGTGATAGGGGCATTTTTTCCTGTATAGGGTGCAGGAGTGAGGCAGCAGCATGGGAATTTCCCAAGGGGCAGGAATATCCAGGCACGGAGGGAACAGTGCCGTGTGATAAGGGACATCACTGGATGCAAACCAACAGCCACGGTCTTCTTGCATATTGCAACTTTCCTGAGGGGAGTAGTCAAGCCCTGGGACACGGAGTTCTGTATATCAGTAGCTCTCCTTCTCCTCTCTGAGCTGGGATGGATTATAGGTGCAGCTTCACTTAATCACTGACCAGCCCACCCCCTCCCCTTTTTGGTTTTTTTTTTTTGGCTTGTTTTCAGAGAACACCAGATGTGTTTCCATTAAGAACATGCCCCCCTTTTGTTGTCATTCGTGTAATTCTTAAAATTAGGCAAAAGTATTAAGGAATAATTGTTTCTGCTCACATTAACAGCACACAGCTTCTCCAGATGTGGCATTTGACAGCCCAACAGCTGCTGGCTATTAAATGTGCCTTAAAAGGCCCATTCCTTTGTCATAAAGGGAGCAGAAGTGTAGGGACGTTTATAGGGTGAGAGGCAGATGTTTTGGCTACATTGCATTTGAGGGAAAGTTTTAAGTGGTTTCTCTGCTGTGGTCACAGTGCATGTTTTAACCCCTGTCCTGCACCTTGTGGAGCTCTCCTCTTGGCACTGGGGCGAGGTTATTGCTAATCCCACAGCGACCTGTGGGAAATCTCACTCTCAACAGGGTGCACTTCTGCCAGCTACGTCTCAGCTGATGCTTGGCTGACTTTCCAGCTATGCTCTTGAAATACTGGATAAATTTTTGGGGGTGAAACTCAGGTGAAAATATTAAACTAGAAACAATTTGAAATAATCTGTTGCCTTTGACTTTTTTTCCCCCTAAACTCTCTTTTTAAGCCTCTAACTCATCATCATCAAAGGCAGGTGTTCTTTTTGTGTTTGTCCCAGCACAGTATGATGCTTTATGCCCAATAAACTATTTTTTATGGTGGTACACGTGAGGTGGAATGTGGAAGGAGTGGAGCTCAATTTCAAAAGTTCTGGCTCAAATTCCCAAGGCTAAACTTTGAGTGGAGTGTTGAGCACTGGAATAGCACCCCAGGTCCTTAGGGAGCTGCACCACTTTTGAATTATTCTCTATCAGCTCAGAGTCTGCTAAACTTGGAAGAGCTTATGGGGCTGTGAAATTTTTTTTCAGTAACAAAGGTCTTTTTGTCTTCTTGGCAAAATTTTATTCTTCCTATCGCTTATTGGACTGGAAATTCTTTGCTATTATTTAGTCTTAACTGGAGAAGGTTTTAATATGAAAATTCTAATGCATTTGCATGAAAAAAAATCTAAGAATTCTACAAAACTGAATTAAAAGAGAGGAAGAATTCTGCAAAATTACATAGAATATAAGAGAATAGGCTCGTTCTATGGATAAACTGTCATTTTAAAGAATTGCATCCCTATTTTTATTCCTGTTCTATTTCTAGTACAAGTTAGATTCAATATTCTGTAATTCAATCTGATTCTCCCCCTTATTCTACAAGCCTTTTTTTTTTCCTGAAATGAAGCCTATTATCAGAAATAGGGGAAATATTAGCTAAAATAATTTATCTTGGAATTTGTCACATTTTAAATTTATCTGACTAGTTCATTCTCCATAACTCAAATGCAGAAATTTCTTTCTTTCCATGAATTTACTCCTTAGGCTTAGCCAAGCAAGAACCCTACATCCCAAATGCCCACCCAAGGGGATGAAGCACATGTTTTACCATTAAATTCTGGAATTCATTTCCCATCAAAATACCACTCCATGGTGTTGGTGCCTGGCTGTAAATCCTGGCTTAAAGCCTTTTTTCACAATTGTTTATGGTGTGTATTTGTGCTTTCAGCACCCCGAGAGAATGACCCCTTGGAATAAAATGGCTTTTCAGACAGGACATGGGAATTGTGAGAGAAGTTGGGCTCTCTTCTTTCCCTGCAAGCTGCTAAAACTTGTGCTGGGTGGCCACCTTCCTCCATTACCTTCTGCTTCCATGTAAACTATCTCAATTTTTCAAAAAAAAGAAGGAAATGGTGCAACTAACTCAAAGTTTACAAAGAAGAGTTTGCATTCTAATCTTCTATTGTCTCCTGCAGTAATCACAGCTTGCTGTGTGTAGTTTTTATATCTTTGTGTACTTTAGAAAGCTTTAGCACGTAGAAGGGATATATTTTGTGTTGTATGACCACAGAAAAAAGGCTTTTAATATTTTCTGGAAAGTTTTAATGGTGCAGAGGTGTACATGTGCACTCCAGGAAGCCAAAAGCAGTTTTGAAAACTGTTCTGTGCAGAATCTGCATGCTGTGTGCCCTCTAGAGCTCTCTGGGGGGAAGCTCTGGTAGCTTCTCTTGGTCTGGGGTAGCTCCTAATCACAAGTTCCTTGATGTATCCAAGCACTCAGAGCATCTTTGCGTTCTAAAATTCAGATTCTAAATCAGATCTACACACCAGATATGATTAATGTTCTAGCTCACCAGAAATGTGTCCTCCTGATGATCAAACTGGCTGATAATAAAATGAAGATAAATGCAGCAATAGTTACTCAGTCAAAAAATGAAAAAACTTTCCGACTTTCATGATAATCATCAAACACATGGGTATTACAGAGCAGAAGTTGGCTTGTAGAGGTCTGAGCCTGGGTGCTTCTCTTGCTCAGGTAAGTCNACTTGTAGAGGTCTGAGCCTTTGTAGTTCTCTCTCTTTTACCCAGGCACAGCTGAGTGCTTCTCTTGCTCAGGTAAGTCCAGAAAGAGGAATGCAGAGAGGCAAGGGTAGGAGCAGCCCGAGGTGAATGTAATTTACAGCTACAGCGTCAAACTCTGGCCAGCAGAGCAGAGGAATGAACACTTCCTGGCTGAAAAAAGATATTTAAAGCCAACCCCCCATGTTTCTGGGGTATTTCTCAGCTTGGTTCATGCTCTGACCTCAGGAGGTTGTGGTCACACATCTCCACTTGCTGTGGCTGAACCAGCTGCAGAGCTGAGTGCAGCCTGCCTAAACTTTTTGCTGCTGCACTCCTGCCAGATTGCTGCTCATCCTTTTACTGTCCCTAGGGCTGCACCTAGGCATCTCTCCTTTATTCTGTATATTTTTTTCCTCAGGCTAAGCTGCTTTATTTGGCTTTAAACAGTTGAAGAAGCCCTGGCTACTTGGCCCGAGCTGGCTTGTTCTGGCAGCTGGGGCTGTAAATTGCAGCAGCCAGTGGCGGCTGCTTCCTTGCTGTGGCTTTTCGGTTGTTCTGTGCAGCCTCAGAAGCAGCGAGGGCTCTGCACAGGGTGTGTGCACCTCTGTTACACCAAGTATCTCAGGGAGAATTGGAATTTGTCAGGAATTGGGGTCCACATGGGCTCAAGGGGCTGTTCTCCAGGGAAGTGCACTCGAGAGTGTAGAGGGCTTGTTCTGGTTACTGCCTGAGGTCTGGGCAGCACAGAATTGCTTAAAACAAGTGCCACTTGCCCTGGCTTTATCCAGGATTTTGCAACGTTTAGCCAGACAGAGAAGGACTGGATTTCTTTCACAAGGTTCGTTGCTTTCCACCTGCAGTTTTCTCCTGGAGCTGCCACGCCGTACCCTGCTGGGGCTCACCTGCCACCCACACACAGCTGAGGCTTGGAGTTCATGAAAATGTGCCTTGGGAAGGTCTTGCTTTTAATCCTCGTGGCCACAAAAGTATTGCTCATTAAACTACCAGCAGCAAGTCAGAAAAATCCAAAAAACTCTGGGATTTTACTAGCCCTTATTTGCCCCTGTTGGTGTTTTGTTTGCTCTTGGAAATGATTTTGCCTCAATGCTTAGTGAAAATACATTTCTGCTACAGTCTCTGTGTTTTAAACAAATTAATCATTCTATGCTATCAGCATGAATTTTGCCAGGCTTATTTTGCTCTTAATCATAAGATAGACGGGCTTGTTTATTGGGTAATTTTATCAATTTTGCTTTAAGAGTTTCCTCAGAACCTGCAGGTGCGATCCCTGAGGATTGCCTGTCTATACTTCAGGAAGCATAATTGATAAACTCCTACAGTTTTCAGTTTATCTGGTGGTTCAAATAAAGAATTTTGTGTTTTCTGCCTAAATTAAGAAGCAATCTTGCTATAACAGGTTGGTGGTATTTTTGAGCCTTACAGTTTGATTTTTGGACACGCATTACTTATATTTAGAATGGGTTTAAGTTGATTAGATAATGAAGTTTTAAGCTTACCAAAGAGATTAATCGTTCTTGATAGCTTGGGTTGATCTAGGAGATTTAGAGGCTTGTGTTAATTATATCTCAGTTCATTATCTGGAAGTCACGTTCCACCATTGCAGTGTATCAAGTGAATCAGCCCTAGTTGCAAGTTTGCTCTGTGAATTTGGAACAAGACCTTATGTGCACCTAAGTTCTTTATGTCCTTAGCAGAGAGACTGAAAGAAAATAATTTTCCCACTAAAAAAAAATTAAAAATTTAATTGTTTTCAAGAGACCAATTTTTAATATGAATATATGAATGTTTTTAAAAGAAACCTTAAAGAAAAGAAAAAATTGAAAATGCATGTCAGGTGTCTGCTAAAGTGTTAGAGAAAAGAAAATGTGCCATCCAAAGCCTTTGTGAACTGAGCACCTCGTTTTGCAGTTCTAAACCTATTCAACTCTTCTGATTGCATTTTTGCTGAAGTTGAATTTAAAACTCTTGAAACTGTGAGTGGGTGAGGTTGAGGGCACGTGGTAGTCTTCATATAATCCCTTAAAGGGTTGATCTGGATTTTGTGGGAGAAATATATTGTAAAATTCATTCAGGCTTCTTGTGTAAGTATTTTAAGTGAACGTCTGCCACAAAGCACTTAGGGATTGTGTGTCCCTGGTGCTCCGTGCTAGAGGAAGGAAGGGAGTTGGAGCCTGGTGCTGGACCAGCTCTGCCTTCTCACCTTCAGAAGAAATCCTCAAGTTCTGGTGTCAAGTTGAACATTGCTTTTTCTTCCTAAGCAGGTGTGAAAGTAAGGAGCTGGATGTTGAAATAAGGAACCTGATAGGGAAGAAAAGCCCTTTGGAATCATGCCAGGACCCCAAACCTCTTGCCCAAGAGAGGCTGAGCCCTCAGAGAACTTCGTGTTCCCTTAAGGTAATCTCAGTGTGCTTTTGCAATGTTTGTCTGCCAGGAAAGAACGTTCATGGGATGTTCTGTGCAGAACTTGACTGTGCATGAAACTTTAGGATTTCTGAAATGATGCAATAAACTTGCTACACTGGTTTTTTTTTCCCCTGATGTAGCTACTTTCTGGTATGAGGAAGAGTGACTGAGAAGGTATGTTTTATAGTGCTTTAAAAGGTCACCTAAACCCACAGATCATTATCCCAAGTGTCAAACCCCGTAGCCAGATGTTATTTTGGATAACACTGTGTTACCCCAAAACCCTGTCATTTTGGATGCTTTTAGGATGTCTGATTTAACTGGGAAGGAGTAGAGGTGTGGGACACAAAGACGTGTGGAAGTCAGAAGGGCTTTTAGATGAATAGGAAGAGAGGAGAAGGAAAATGATGATGGCTCAAACCCGCACTTCTGTGGTATTGCAAACAGAAAATTGTAAGCCACCTGCTAAGGCGGTTGTCTTTGCCTGCAGTGAGGCAGTGGTTAACAAGCCTGACAGAAACTTGTTCTGGGTTTCCCTCTCGGTTTCACTCCTCCCCCCTGAAAGAGCGAGGACAGAAGGAATTTCCCTGTTTTCCACAAACTGGGAGCAGGAGGACAGAGGGGTGCAGAGGAGAGGAGTTGCTTAAACCATGAATAGTCCACCTGCAAGGGATGACACCCTTCCCTGTGTGACTGCAGCACGGGATGGGGAAAGGAAAACTCTGAAGGCTGCACCCCGAGGCACCGTGCAGGAAATCGGTGAGGAGGTAAAAGGGAGATGACTCTTCTATGAAATCCGAAATTACACCCAGCTCCTTTCACATGCAAACCGCCAGCTCCAGAATGACTCATGACCTCGGGGCATGAGGCTGAGCCCAGCCTAAGGAGACACCGCAGGGTCAGAGCAGTGGGATTAGAAACGGTGAGAGAGAAGCCACAGGGAGGGATGGGGATTCCCAGAGGCAGGGCAGAAATAAGCGTGGTGAAGCACAAGTCGGTGCAGAAGCAAAGTTTGAAATTACAAGCCACAAATGATCCCCGCAAACGCGGGGTTCCACGTGTTAGCCTCTCTGCAGCAGAAGGAGACATACTGTGTGATTTGGGGGATGTGGGGAGAAAAAAAGGATGTGCTTACCTGGAGCATTTGTGCAGTGTTTCACACAGGAGACCGTGGTTTAATATTTAATCTGTGATGCTTTTGTGCTCTCTGCATTTATAGCACTTTGTGCCTGTAAAACCTGTGTGTGTGTGTGTAGTTTTCAGAGCTAAGAGGAACACTTCATGGTATTTCTACACTAGACACATGCAGGCTTTTTTTTTTTAATACTTTCAAGTCAAGCAATTTTTCATTAGGCTGGTTCTTGAGCTGGGCTTCAGGTGAGTGACAGTTCTGATGAGCTTCTACCACCTCAGTGTGAGGTGCTACGAGTACCTGTTGTGGAAGGTGTGTTTTGGGAAAGGAGGTCTTATTTTTAACACCTAGCAGACTTTGTGAAGATTGTGCAATTAAATTAACCCCCCCACACACACCAGAAAGTACCCGTTTGTGAAATTATGCTGATTTGGGCTTAAAATGAAGGGCAAATTATATGTTGAAGAGTTAAGAAAAGGTTAATAATGAAACAAAAGTGTATCGTTCCCTATAGTGTCAGTCATTCACCAGGAAGTTATTTGTCAGAGCCAGCAGGTCACTTTCATTCTTTAACTTTTATTCTGGAGTGAAGAGTACAAATTGCACTCTGCAGAGTGGCATTTCCATGTGACCTGAAATCGCTTTCAAGATTCAACTGTAAATGTCTGTAAACAAATTCCCCTTTTTTCCAGGACTTATTTCCATAAAAATTTGTGACTATTAGAGTGGCTTTCAATGCAAATATTTGAGACAGAGAAAATACAGACCTGCAGAATGAACTTCCCAGCACATCCTTCAGTCTGGTTCCTTCCATTGCAGCTTGTCCTGATGCTGCATTCTCCATTCCAGGGAAGGGAATAGATTTGTATTTTTTAGATTTGCAAACTGTCTTCCAGTTATTTTCACATGAAATTTAGATTTTCATCAGCAGGTCTGCGTTTGCAAGGGTTTAGGTACTTGGCAGGCAATGCCCCTTTGATTAGGAAATACTCAAGCCAGGAGCATGTGCTCCAATATTTTGATATACTCTGAAACCAGGTCTTGCTCTAAATTAATCTGGTTCCCACGTATTAAGACAGAAATTTGCATCTGCCCCTCTTTTTCTGTCACAGGGAACACGCAACTGAGTGCCACAAAGGGCTGAGGCTGACACACTTAGTGAAGGGAAAATCTCTTTCTAGCACACCTCTCTGCTGAGCTAGGGGGCCACGTTGAGGCAGGAAGAGGCAGATTCTTCCTCTGGTTCAAAAGCCAATTTTATTCTTCAACTGAAGTCTCTTTTTTTTTTTTTAATTATTTTTTTTTTACCATTTCACCATATTGCCACAGAATGGGAAAATGGATTCTCGTGGCAAACACTGCTGGCATAACAGCTTCAGCAACAAAACCAAAAAACAGCTCAGCTGAAACATAAGTAATGGGAAGGCTCCCCAAAAGCCACCAAATTTTAACCCAAGTAGTCTTAGAGTTAATCTAGCTTCTACAGTTCTGTAACTGAACAATAACTTTTTAAAAATAAAAAAAATCCCCAACAAGCCTCACAGCAGATGCATGATCAGCTAGGAAAAGAAAAAGAGACTTTGTCATTTGGTACAATTTTGTTATCATCAAGAAAAGCCTCACATTGGTTTGCATCAAGCCTTTTAATGGTTCTTGGTTTCACTGCAGTTACTGAACAGACAGAATTTTCAGAAGTGGGAAATGGTTTTCATTATCTGAAGTTATGAGTGATATTTTGTAATACTGTGACACGAGTTGTTCCCAGAATTAAGATGCAGCACTCTGAAAATAAGAACCTTTGTCTCCTTTTGGTGCCGAGGCTTGTCAGAGGATTCAGTGCTGGCCACATCTCCAAGGCTCTGATTTTTTTCTGCCACTGCAAACTTCACCAAGATGCCTAGAAGGCCCTTTGTGCTCAGGAAGCTCAGGTCATCCTAGAATACAAACTAAAATATTTTGCATTTTTCAACAGGACACTAAAAAAAAAATCAAAACAACAGTCTCAAAGCTGCTACTAATAGAAACTACAGAGCATCATGGAAGTAAAATATAAATTAATATGAGGCTTCTGTGTTGTTGTAAGGTGCCACTTGGGAGTTAACTTAGGGAGTGTGAGGGGCAGCAAATTCTCCCATTTTCCTCCTGAGCAGCTTTTTCCATACCCAGCAGATTTTTAGGTTTGTGACTGCATTTACAGTCTGGTTGTCAGCTGGAATTTTCCGAGCAATTTAAAACTGTGTGTTTTCTTCAACAGCTTCAGAGGGAGTATAAATGCTTTTAAATATTTGTGGGGCTTTATTTGTGAATTCTGCAACCTGCTAGGTCTCCAAGTGTTCCTCTTTGAAGGATTTCTGTGTATCTCAGGTTTCTGGAGGGTTGTTGTACAACTAAGTTTTTCTTGATAGCAGTAAACATAAAGAAATACAGCGTCTTTATCACTGTGATGTCAGTGAAAATGAATTTTGTCATCTCTTTCTCTTTGGTGCTATTAACTGTTTTCACAGAGACAGGCAGTGATTTTCTTCAACCTCCCAGTTTTTGCTGGGAGATTTTGCTGAGAGACCAAAATACTTCTGAAGAGCTGGAGTTTTTGTTCCTTGCTCATTGGTATCTCTTCTGTTCATACAGATTTCAGACATACTCCTCTCTCCAGTCTGTTTTTACATGGCAACCCTATGGTTATCCCTATGAAAGCTAAGGTGGACGAGACAGGCACTGAAAAGTACTTTAGTCTTAGTTCCATTCTGGCCAATTTCATGTAAAATTATTCACTTGAAGTCATCATTCTTGCAGTCATGAAGAAATCACTAACAAAGGACTTGGTGTCCAGGTGCTTTCCAGGAAATTCCTCCGCTCTCCAGGAAACTGTCATGACCTAAATTACAGTATCAAGGTCTCAGCCTCATCCTCTCTTCAGAGTAGCTGGAGCATTAATACCTTTCAAGTGGGAACTTGTGATTCAGGAGTGGGGCTGTGTCCTGGGTTTGCTCTTCTGTCTCCACTCAGCTCTTGTGGGGGAACCAGAAACTTTGCTTCAAAAAATGCAGCTCTTCATCCTGAGCTTCCTCCAAAAGTGAATGTGCTGCTGGTTTGTGATTGCATTGGTGTTTATCAGATGCTCAGCGTGGGTGCTTTGGACTCCTTCCTTGAGTTCATATTTTTCAATGCTGTGCCTGATATGCTCAATGACTAGTTTTGATGTAGGTACAGATGGAATTGTTCTAATTTTTGATGAGTGGAATGACTCCTATGTAAATCTGAAATGTCTTCGTTAAAATAACCTTTGTTTTTAACTTTTTATCTTGATATACAAGTTTTCCAGATTCTCCATAAACCAGGAGAAAAAATTCATATGGGCATTATTCATATGCAATTTTTAAAAAATAGTAGCTTTCTTCCAAACTGGGGTTTGTGTCTTGCAAAAGAGGAGTTGCTTGGACACTTATTGTGAACCAGAGATCTGGAATGTGGCAGCAAAATTCCAGCATTTCACAGGACTGCTTTGATTTGTCTAGATCTGGTTTTAGAAATTGAAAGAGGGGCTTCTATGATTTTATATCAAATTTCACAGGCTAGCTTTCATTTCATTCTTTGAGAATTAAATAAGCAATCTCTGCTGCCACTGCAAAAGCCACAGACCCAGAGATCTTTCCACAGTAGGGAGCAGGATCTTTCTTTCATGCTTCCCTCTTAAACCATTATTATTCAGAATTCCAGAGATGAGAACAGTTTGCACTTTCCTCTTTCATTCTGACTTGGAATAGGAAGCCTGTGGAAGCCTTTTCTTTGTTCATCTTTTCTGTGAGTTTAACTTGGTAAGGTTAACTTCTTCCCCCAGATGGGAAACCGAGGCACAGGTTTGGAGTGTTGGGTTGAGTGCCCAAGTCTTGAGTAGCTTGAAGCTGGATCCGTGTTCAGGTAAGGCAGGTGGCAGAAGTGCAAACAAAGCATCTGTCATTCTATCTGTCATCTTTGTGCAGCTTTTCTTCAGGGAAACAAATCAGTTTTCCAATTTTGGTTTTCCCCTGAATGTCTTGGGATTTTTCTATGGGGGTGCTCTTCCCTGTAGCTGTTAACAGACTTTGCTGTTGCTCCTTTAGAATCATGACTCACTCATTTTTCTATTCTGCTAGAGTGTCAATAGTTGTTGTAATTGCTGAAGTCCTTTATTATAACATGAAGCAGGGATAGAAAAGCCTGTCCTCTTATTTACTGAAAAAGCAAATACCCTTCCTTCCCTTGCACATGCAACTTCCCCTCTGGGGGAGCTGGCCAGGCAATTGTGATTTCCTTGCACACAAGCAGAGAGCTGCCTTGCCTGGCACATTAGTCACAGGCACTGTGCTTCATCCATTCTGGGAAGCCCCAGCCAGGAAGGAGGAAAAGGTTAAAATCACAATTCCACCTCTTCTTTCTGAACCTTAGTTGCTTCCACAAGCAACACTCCTGGATCTTCTGGGTCTGAAAGCAATTCTCCTGCTACTTGAAACAACATAAAATCTCTTTTATTGCTCTTTTTCCTCCAAAGGCCTGCAGTGAAGGAAGCTCTCCAGGCTGGCTTGGATGCAGCTGGGCAGGTGGGAGTGACATGGAAGCTCCAGCAGAGCCATTGGAAGTAAGTGACTGTGTTGGCTGTTCTCTGAAGAGTTTTTCACTTTGTAAATTGATGGTTATGGGCTGATCTTTGTGTCCTAATAGATTTTTCGTAAAGATTTCAACTATGTAAGAGCGGAAGGAAATCTTAGAAATATTTTTGCAGATGGCATCCTTAGAAAAAAGCCTTTTCCTAAGCAGTTTTTTTGCCTTCCAGAAGTTGCACAAAGGGTGCAAAGAAGTGCATTTGAGTGACCCCACAACTTCTTTAAGCTGTATGTGGGCTAGTTGGTGCCAGGTGTATGTGTAGTTGTTAGATTTGTGAGTTGTCCTGTTCGCTTTATTGCTGTTCTTAAATATGCTCTTCAATATATGCCCAAGGCCCAGATACTGAAAGCAATTCAGCATGGGAATAACTCCCATTAGCTGCCAGGTATTGCTTCAGATAATTTAAATTAAGCATGTCTGTGAACTACAAGAAGAGGGATTAAGTGTTTTCTGGCTTGGAAGTCAAGGGCTCCACATCAGAGTTCAGCAGGACTGGCCATGGGGCAAATATGTGGTTGGGATTTTTGCCTTTGAAAAGACACAGCAAAACTGTCCTTTGATCTTCATTGGTATTCAGCATTAAATTCTCTATCGACAGAAAATTTATTCCAGACCTCAGAAGCGTTCACACTATTATTCTTGTTTTTTATATATTGCTTGAGAATTTAAGGAGGGAAACAAAAATCCCTGAGCATGTATCTGAACAGAGTATGTTCTATTTTTATGAGGCTGTCTCTTTTTTTTTTTCCAGTGCAGTTCTCTCTCTTCTTCTCTAATAGATCACATGGTTTTTTTTCATGAAAATCCATATAAACTTCTTGGAAATTATGATCTACAACACTGCTGTTATAAAAATGAGGATCTATCTGCTGTTGTCCTGCATGGGTGAAACTCCACACTTGAAAAACATGGAACAAGTACAGGCTGCTATTCTGAATTTATCCAAATGGCCATTTGTTTTCTGAATTGCTTGTTTTGAGTTGATTGTGCTGAAGTTTATCACCTTGGGCCTCCAAGCACTCACCAGGGATGATCCTACTAATTAGTCGAGTTCTTGTAGATGAGGGGAACTACTTACACCCACTCCAAGACATGCTCAACTTCTGTGGCTTGTACTACTTATTTCTGTTGTCATCTGCAAGATAATTAAAATCTTGTTTTGTGTTCTGTGTCTCAGATGGTACAAATAGATACAATTTTGGTTATTTCGGTGGCTATTTGCATAATGCTTCAATTAGAACACCCTGAATGGGTTTAAAGCACATATAAGCTCCAGATTCAGCTGTCAGCAGGAGTGAAGGTATTTAGATACAAATTTGCTGTAAGAAAATGTTTGTTGCAGTTTCTTTATGTGCACATGAATAAATGAAAACGCATTAAAACCCACAGCCTGAGTGGGTTTAAACCAGATGTGTGCTCCAGATTCAGCTGTCAGCAGGTGTGAAAGCATTTCAATACAAATTCAGTGTAAGAAAGTGTTTGTTTCAGTTTCTTTATGTGCACCTGTCAGGGTGGGTGGGAGCTTTACATGAGAATCTTGAAGAGAACAAGCCAGAAGCATTAATTTTTGAACATTTCTTTTAATATTCATTTTGAACATTCCTTTTCTCCAGACAAGGCACACATTACTGAGCAAAAAGAAGCCTTTCTCATCCAATTCTCTGGAGCAGCAGATCCTCACACTAGAAAGACAGAGGCGAGAGGTAATCCTAAATATACCCTTAAGCACATGATGGCCGATTGTCATCATCCATGCCCGAGTCTGGAAGAGCAGAGGTTTATTTAGTGCAGAGGGCAAATTTTATTAATAGCCACTATTGCTAAAGGCCAAGTACAACAAGCAGGGTTTGCACCCAGTAGGAGTCTTCCATCCATTTGTTTGAGGTCAAAGACCTTCTAATTAGAAATACGTTCATGGAACTTGAAGCAAACCAACAGCCAAGCCCTTGGCCTTTTAGGAGCTGCAGCTTGGGATATGTGCAGTTGCAGAGGATCCACCTGTAGCTGATTGTGTTATTTGCATGTTTCCTGAGTGCTGCTTCCTGCATGTTCGTGTGCTTTAACCCAAGTACCAAAGCACTGGCAGATGGGCTGCAGGGCTTGCCAAACCTTCAGCTTGCTTCTTCTGCAAAAAATGAACTGGCCAGATGATGAGGAGGTTGGGAACGCTCGCTGACAGGGGATCAGAATGCCAGTGTGTTTTTAATTGACTGAAAATGTTGAAATAAGGGTTATTTACTGTGCCTTCCTGGTAATTACAGCTTCTGGAGGTCAACAAGCAATGGGATCATCAGTTTAGGAGTATGAAGCAGCTCTATGAAAAGCAGGTAACAATGCTGACAACTTGTATTGCAATATGCGTGCCACCTGCTGACAGTTAAGTCAGCAAGGTGGCACATGAAAGACCATATTTAATGTTTAAATACATATTAAATGTTTAAATACCAGCCAGCCACAGCCGTGGTAAATATCTTATTTTGTCTTGAGCTCGTAAATGGAAAAAGCTTCATGACATAAAAGTGAAGCCAGTGTGTGTCAGTCTTCTAACCAGAGAAGCAAGGTGTCCCTAAAAATGTGGACGTGACAGCAGAGATGTTCATGCCCTCCACACTGGAGGAAAAATGGCATGTAACTGAGAGCACAGTTACCTGAAAATCAGCCTGGTGTGCCCAGCCCCTGATCCACATCATCACATATATGCTGGTTCTTGTCCCATCTCTCCTGAGGCCTGTGAGCTCCCTGCTAAATTCTATCAATAAAAGTTGCTCTCTCTAAGCAGAGACTTTCAAAACAAATTGTAAATAAATATTTTCGTTTCTGTGGGGTTTTTTCCCATCCAAGGATCCAATTGACATAGCTTTTATTGCTTGCTATGGCCGTGTGGCATCATTGCTGCAGACATCATCATTGGCCTAGTGAAGTTCAGTGCTTCTGACACAATTGTAATTCGTCTGTTGGTATTCCAGAACCCGAGTTGGTTCATTGACTGGTACTCATCTGCTGTTTCCTTCTGTGAAAAGGAAGTTTTTAGAATGACTTAATGTGCTTATCAGGAAAATTTTCTCTCTAATATTTTCCAGAAAGCTTGACTGAGATCTGATTCATTAATTTTCTTATTCCCCCAAAGAGAAGAGGAATCCAAACGGCTCTTCCTCCTTTAATCTGGAACAGTTTTATGCCTCTAGCTTAACACCCTGGAGGTGCTGCCCCTTTCAGAATCCCCAGTGAGCCCAGCATGGTCTGTCACTTGTTTTTCAGCTGGCAGAGATGAAGGCCAAGCTGGACGTGTCGGAGAGGAGAGCGAGCGAGCTGCAGCACGAGAGACGCCGGCAGCATCCCGAGGAGGAGAGGGGGCAAGCACTGAGCAGAGAGAGGCTGCTGCAGCAAAAGGTGGGCAGACAGCACAGGATTGGGGTGTGTGTGGGGAGAAAACAGCAGGGTGATAGCTATGCTGCACAGATTTCCCTCCTGGCAGTTGGGTTCAGGGTGAATTTCTTTGTGAAGGGAAGTGCTGCAGTTATTTCAAATGGAAGAGCCATCATCTGGCCAGCACAGAGGTTACACCGAGTGCTTGGCAGGAAATCCTCGAGGGGTGAATGCAGCTCCATTCCCCCAGGTTTGGGTATTGACCACACAGGCTCTCATACTGTGCTAGCTATCTCAGCTCCCTGCAAATATTAGTGAAAATAATACGTCAGCGTACAGTTTAGATATACCATGAAAATAAACTGTCAGTGCAGTTAGCAGGGCTGGAAGTGTCTGGGCTGATCAGCTGCTCCAGAGTGGGGCTCACCTCACCCTCAGAGTGGTTGGGCTGCTCTCTAAGGACTCCTTGGGCACTGGCTCCTGAGGTGGGCATTTGCATCTAAACTGAGATCCCTGAGCTGGCTCGCCACCTCAGTGAAACCACCAGCCTGAATGATGGGCACCTACACAAAGCGTTGTGCTCCATTTGAGAAAACCCCCAGAGTGGTGCTTCCTGTGCTCATTCTGCTTCGTGGTACCATGCACTTCATGACCTCTAGTGACAGTTTCTGGGTGGTGATGACAGCTCAAGGTGGGCTTCTCTGTTCACATGATCACCTGAAACAAGGGGCTATTGCATCACTTCCAGGCTGAGATAAGGTGTGAGTTGGCTGCTGCAGGAAAAAAAAATGCAACCCCCTTCGCTTGACATCTGCATAAGCTGAACATTCACCTTACTTAGCAATTAGTCTTAGCTAAGCACTTCCTTGATTCCAAATCCATAGCACAATTTACATGTTTTAACGTGTAAAACTGTTATGTACTTGCTGAATCTCTGCCTGTATTTGCTCTGAGGGTTGATTCAATGTGAGACAGTCCATATTTCTGTTCATATTACTGCCTGCTTTTTAATGATAGCTGGGAAGATAGCTGCCATTTTATGAAAATATGGATGAGTAGTACACTCTCTCAGATTTTTTTACTCTATACATGAATAATGAACTAAATGACAGTTTAGAACAAAACCTGTTTGTGGGGACAGGTTAACCAGCATGGAGCTTAGGTCTTAAATCTGCAGTTTCTTTAAAATTACACACTCAGCCAGTAAGTGCTTTTCAGCTTGAGCCAGCTGCTGGGTGAGTTCCTATACTTACTGCAGAGATACCCTGCTAATCTTGCCTAGTTGTTGGAGACAATGAAATGCCCCAGCTAACTTAGAACACAGCAGAGTCAAACTTCCCCATGTGCAAGCAACAGTTACTCAGGGGTGTTTTTCACTGGCTCAGTTGGCACACAGTGATGAACTTGTAATGAGCCCAAACTGTGACTGGCTGCACAGAGATGAGCCTGTTACACAGGAAAATAAACATTCCTGTGGTGTGCTGTGCCTGTGATTGTTGGATCTCACTTTTTTTTTAATTCACATCAAGCAGCTGCAGAAACTGTTTGAAATACTGGGGTTTTTTTCTGTTTTTGTCTTCAGTGTTGTGTGGCACTGGGGATGGATGGGACTTGACCAGCATTTAGCCCTGGTCTTATTTTCTGAGTACATAAGAGAAATGCAGGTCTGGGGTAGCTGTGGATCTGGTTTTGATCTGTTTGGCCTGCCAGCATTCCCATGCCTTCGTGCAACTGCAGAGAGCAGGGATTTAGTCTGGTATGTTGTCTCTGTCTCATCATATGGTGAGTGGTCAAAACAATTTCTACAGACTTCATCATATCTGGGTGTACTAATGATCTGCCTTCCTGCTGCCTCCCTTCCCAACTGTGTTTGGGACAACAAAAATGTGGCACATCTGTCAGACAGAAGATTATTCTGAAAATTGTTCTTGAAAAATGTTTCCATCTGTATTTCTGTGGCATCTCTCTGTATTTTTGCGTCCCAGAAAGATACAGAGGTCCTTAATGAAGCTCTCCATGAAATGAAGGAAGAGAACAGGCTCCTGAAGCAGAAGAATGCCTCAATGACCAGGAAGAAAGAACACTATGAGAGTGAAATCAGTCGTCTCAACAAGGTAGGAGCAGGAGTGAGCTGCTGATGCCCCTGATTCTGAGATCTGTGCTGTCAGTGACCTACCAGCTACCATCTCTTCAGTCCTGGGTGAACAGCCTGGTGGCAAACACTCAATCAGCACTTGGGAGCTGGGGGAACAAGCAAGAGCTCCCTGCAGCTCAGACCTGTGCACGCTGCTCTTGGCAGGTGGTAGGGGTTGCGTTGCAAGGAGAAAAATTCAGGGAGTGTTTGGCTCCTCCTATAAAACCTCTCTGCGGGTCATGCCTAAGCCCTTTCTTCATCCTCCCTCCTCAGAGCAAAAGTGAAATGGCCCAGAGATGCTTCTGTGTGCACCTAGTGAAAGACTGTAACTGAAAAGAGAAGTCACACAGCTTAAAAACTCCTTTTGCATGCATTGTGTTGGAGAATGATGGCTTCTCTTCACAAGACATGGTCCTGTCCTGTTGTTTATAACCAAACACACACACATTCATGCCTCTAATATTATGTGTATATATGTCTCACTGAGGAAATTGTCATTAAATAGCTACATGGAATTTTTTTTTTAAACTGAGGGAAAGTAATAAATGTAATTTTGTCTCATCAAAAGATCACATAAAGCAGTGGGTGTTTTCTAACAATTTTGTATTTCATGGTGAACCACAAACACTTCCTGAGGAAATGCACTGCAGTAACCATTGCTGTGTAACTTTAATAAGTGCTTTAATAAGCTGAAGGGCCAGGATGTGCAAAAGTCAGGCCAAAAACCATAATGCTGCCATGAGAAAAGATCTGGCAGAACCCATGGTCTCAAGCTCTTTTTGAAATGCATTGACAAGACTTGCTCAAAGCTCCAGTTCTACTTTAATTCCTTGTATGTTAAACTACATATTTAAATGGTTTATTTTGCCATCTTATGATGTAGCTGTAATAAGACAGATGGGTATATAGGCCATTCTTTTAAATTAAGCCTTTTCCCTTTTATAATTCTGAGTTTTAGAATCTTCTCAAAAAGGTATTAAAGGAGGGTTCCAAGGGGCAGAAGAAGGGTTAAGCAGTAATCAGGGTGTCTGTGTTTTCACCCTCCCAGTTTTAGGTTTAACTTTCTTTATGGATTGAAAAGTACCGAATGGTATTTGTGCTAGAGGAAAGAAAATTATATGTAATATAAATATATTATGTTATTATAGTGTTTGGCTACAGACAGAGAGATGTAAGAGTGATTTAATTATTCCAGTCCAAGGGAGAGCTGTGCAGTACTGTAAAAATAAAGTCTGCAAAGAACTGTGGCAGAATTTCAGTGTAAAACAGAAGTTAAGAGTGGTACCAGTGTTGTGTGTATTCATAACTCCCTCTAGTGACAAGCTATCGAGACTGCACAACTTCCTCTCAAACAGGAGGGTTTACTTTGTTCCACCTCAAGGAATCTCTACTTCTTGTGCAAAAAAAAAAAGCAACCCATTTCAGTCAGACTTTACTGTAGTAAAGTGCATTTCAATCCAGTGTAGATAAGTGAAGCAACTACAAGTGAAGGGGAAACCTCTTTATAATAATTTTAAAGGATATTTTTCTCTTTTTCATGTAGTGGATCTCTGTGTAGTAATTTTGCTGTTTGATGTCTCAGGCCCTTTTGCATGCGTTGAAAGAGCAGCACCCACCTGTTGTTGGGACAGAGAAGGGAGACAGGAGCAGCACTGAGGAGATGAGAACCCAGCTGGAAGTTCTTAAACAGCAGGTAAGAACAGCTCGAGTGAGCCTGGATGGATTTCCCAAAGCAGAATTTTGCCTTCTCTCCCAGGGGTTGTGTTTGGTAGACTTGCAGTGTAGAGCTTTTGAAAGGCAGAGTCAGTTTAGCCCCAGCCCTTTGGAATGATGTTTCCCCTGATGCTGTCATCACAGCAGGGTGCACAAAGTGAAACTGAGTCCTGGCAAGGGACTGGAGCAAGGACTTGTGGAGGACTCAAGCAGGAGAATGTCTCTCCTGACTCCTGGAGGTGTCCTGCCAGCTCTCTGCTAGGGGCTGCCTGTCATCCAGAGGGAATGCTGAATTTCATCAATTACTGGTTGTGTTTGCTGCTCCTTTAATCTTAGAAGTTGCCAGCGTAGTGAATTATCCAAGGATCCCAGTCTTGGGAACCTAGAGTTTTTCTCTTAGAAAATTGCCATTTTTCTAAGTGCAAGACAAACCATTTGTATCCATAACCTGCATCCTAAGGACTGTAGATTTGTATTTTTTTAAAAAATCTTTGTTCTGAGCAATTCAAATGCTTAGGCCACTGTCTTTCTTTCCATTTGAAAGAATCTGTTGAAAAACAATATCGTTTTCAGATCATTTTAACACTACAGGTCTGTTGTCCTGGATAGTGTCAGGGTTAATGTTATTGACACACAAGTGGATGTGATCAGAATGGGAATTTTATTCAATGGGAATAAAATACTTGTTTCTGTCACGTTTGACAGCAGAGCCAGATTTTGCTCTCTAATGTAATGCTTGCCACATGCTGGAGAACAAAATCCTGCACTTGATTGTACTGTAATGAGTTATTTCATTCTACACAATAAAATAGAGTAAACCATTTTTTTTCCCAAAATTCTCCTGGGGTATCCGTTTTATGAATGTCTTTTTCTTATATAAATCAGTTGTATAAATCAGTACAGTGAGCCCAGACTTTCCTCTACATGAAATGAAGCAGAAGGCTCTAACTGGATGGAGGAGGCACTCCTGGGACAAAGAGTGACGTGGCCGAGTCCCCCGGGAGCTTGGCTGTCATCAGCCCATCCCTGGGCACGGCAGTGGAGATGAGGGCATTCATTCCTTGGGAGGTGTGCCCTCTTTCTCAGGGCAACAGAATCGATGGCAAAACCGTGCCCAAGAGCTTCCCCTGCAGCTCCAGCAGATTGTACAGCTGGGGAGTGAGGGGCAGAGAGGGAATTGGGAGAGAAGAAACGAGGAAATACGGAGGTGAGAAGCGTGTAGATGGACAAGGGGTGCAGGGATTTCTGCAAGTGACAGCTTTGTCTCTGTTTTGGAGGCTCAGAGAAAGAATTTGTCGAGCCCTGTGTTGACCTTTTCTTTCCCCTGAGGTGTTAACATCTTTCTAGTCCTTCTGTGAATTCATAGCACTGCTTCCAGCAAAAAGAAAACTGGGTCTGTCCAATGGGCAGGGCATATGCCACAGCAAGCAAGTTTTTTGGGAAGAGGCTCTCAGCAGGCTTTAGTGAGCAACCAAGCGCACATGAAAGGGCTTCTGAAAGTTCTGCTGGTGGTTCCCACCCAAACATGCCCTTGCTGTTATTTGTCAGTAGAAGTGCCACCGACCTCCAGCTTCTCACCAGGTGGATGCCAGCTCATTAGCTGAAGAATTAAGGCAGTCATCCTAACATCAAATCATTTATGGAATTGTGTTTTGTTTCCGAATTGCTGCGCTCGCTGCCTGTGCCTGGGGTGGTCAGATATTTTTTAATGGGATGAAGCTCTGTGATTCCTGACCACATAAAAAAGAACTAAGCCGCCGCATCCTTCAGCATTTGCAAGGCAGCTTCTTTTCTAGGAGCAGGGTCAAACATCTGTATTTCCACTGGGAGTCGTGTACACTGCATTCCATTTGGATTCGTGTAGGTTACACTCCCCTCCTACACTGCTCTGCTCTTAACTCCTTGCACCTGAGATAGAGGAGGGAGTTTGAAGTGCCCATAACTGAAGAGAAAACAGGAAGAATGTTGGCAAAATGTCTGTCCTGCCCTTATTCATCCTTAAAAAGATCAATACCAGTGTTTGCTATCTCGTTTATATTATTGAAAACAGATATTTATTTGCCAGACGATTTTTTGAATTGCAAGGTTGTACAAAAACTGGCACTGGGCACTGTTTCAGTTGGTGCGGGCCGCTGAAGAATGGCTTTGTCTCATTGCTGGTCACTTTGTGTTGGTCACAAAAAAAAGACCAGGGCAACTTTGGTTTGGAGGATTGTATAGAGCAGGGATCCCCTTGGAATTCACCCTTCTGCTTGGGCAGTGTTTAAAAAGCAACCAAAGCCCAGAGTGGCTCTGCTGAAGTTCACACACTGTTCCTGATGATTGCAGGTCCAGATCTACGAGGAAGACTTCAGAAAGGAGAGATCTGACCGAGAGAGACTCAATGAGGAGAAAAAAGCATTGCAGAAAATTAATGAGAGATTGCAATCTCAACTGAGTAAACTCAGCTCTCAGGTATGAGTCAAAGGAAAGCTCCCATTGCCAGCACATGTGTATTTTATTTTTTTTTTCTCACTTTCCACACAACTCAAGGCTTTCTGGCTTCCATTAATTGACATTGGATTTTATATGAGGTCACCACCTGGGATGAAATCATTCTGAAGTAATGCAGTAAGAAGATGAGAAACGATTAGAGAAGACTTCCAAAATAAGTAGATGAAGGGAGTATTTATTGCAAAAACTTTCAAACTTATCTGAAGATGGAGGAGGGGAGGGTGGACACAACCAGAAACAAATCCAGAGGACTTTGATTGTTTCACTGGCACTTGATATAAGACTTGTAAGATCAAACCAACTTTTGAAATAGAGCTTCTGTAGTTAATCCTGACCTCTGCAATTGAATTACAGAGTGATGTTAATATCACTGAGGAAAAAATTGGTCTCCATACAAATTAGCCGAGCAGCCTCGGCAATAATTTTTTCTTGCAACATCCTTTTTATCTCTTCAAAGAAGTGTCAGTAGGAAGCCATAGTAAAATCATGGCATGCAAAACTCGGAGCTTGCTCAATCCCCATTTAAAAATGACGAAATTCCGAGGTTTCCTGCCTTAAAAAAATTGTGCAACGCTCGAAAAGAACGGCCGATTACCAAAATGCTCTGTGGTGATTTATTGTCCTCCCCAACATCGTTGTGACCCAGAAACTTGAGGGTTCTCACCCAAGCCATGTATCAAAGGGGCTGGGGTCCTGCTGGAGTGTCAGAGGCCGGGTGCTGCCCATTGCCCCTCACTCAGGCTGGTTCCAGCTGTGTTGGGCTCGACTGTCTCTGCAGTGCACCAACAGTTCACACTGGAGATCTTCCTGTTTGTCTCTTCCTGCCTCGGGATTTGATTAAACAGAGCTTGTGGAGGATTTTAAAGATGAGAGCAAGCATATAAAATATTTATTAGTTTGTTTTCTCAAGTCAAATGATTTCGTCGTGACTCAAAGAGTCACAGAATATTAATCAACTTTTACCCCTCCTTGCTCTGTCCTTAGGCAAATTCCTGTTGACTGCTGGAATGCAGAGGGCCTAAGAAAAGTCAGACCCAAATCTGAGGCCAACAACTTTGGTCCTTTATCTTGTTGTGCCAGTGACTGTCCATGTCATTCTGCTTCAAACTATTGAAAGCTACCGTGTGTAATGAAAATACAGAATTGTTTTTGAATATAAAAGACACACAGAAGTGTGCTTATCATATCTTAGAACCAATATTTTCCTCACATGAAAGGTGTCAAGACTGCGGTGTGGCACAAGTCAGCTGTGTTAAATGTTTTTTTTTAATGACAAAAAGGGTCTGAAGGGTCTAAACAGGCAGCATTGCAGCCCGCTTGTGCCTGAACGTTCTGTTGCTTGTATTCCACTGCTAATGCGTTTCTTCTTGTTCTTATTTTTTGACAGACAAAAGACCTGCCAGTCCAGCCTGAGAGGCCCAGCTACCCAGCTCCACTCTTCCTGTCCCCATGTGTCCCTTATGGGGGCTGTGGGATGGTTCTTCACTGTCCAGATCCTCGGGTGGCGCAGCAGCAGCAGCAGGGCCAGGTAAGGTTCCCAGCATCACCTGTGGGACAAGGACACTGATTTTCACAGCAGGGTGACCCCATCACCCTGCCAGCCTCAGCAGCTGCTGAATCTGTGCTTTCCTAGTGTGTCGTTTGGTCCAGATAAAGATCGAATTTACTTTGGCTAATACTCTTTATCTGTAACAGCACTGAGAAGAAAAACAGGATTCTTCTACATTTGTTTGTTAATTAAAAAAATAAGGTGGTTTGATTGGAGTCTTGCTGATTTCTTAGATGAATTTATTTCCGTGACACACATTCAGAGCCCTTTCTAGCTGCATAATTACCCCACTTTAGAAGTAGGGATCTGCTCTGAGCCTGCAACATAAGATAATAAAATCCAATTCAGCAGAAGTGGAACTTCTATCTGAGTGTGGCTAACACAATGGGAAATGTGCCTTTTTTTCCTGGAACACAACAGGGTCCTGTCTTCCCCAGCATGAAGAAGAATAGCTTTGCACTGGAGCAGGTTCTGTGAGTGGGAGTTATTTATTCCAAGGAAAATACTGCTTCAAAGAACATTTTTGAAGTGCTTTGGGTTATCTGAGCGGGCTAGCTTGTTCCAATCTAGTGAGAATGCATTTAAACATGGTGAATGTCATTTTAAATACACAATATCTGTTTCTGGCTATAAAGCTGTCACATATGGAAAGATGCTCGTTATTTGAGAAATTATAGCTGATTCTCTGCAAAATGCATGTAAGGCTTTCAGGCTGTAGAAATCCAATGGAAAAGCTGTGGTCAGACAAGTAATTTCTGTGCTTCAGGAGTGTGCTTATCTGCCTATTTATCAAAGCTGGAAGTATTGCAGAATGTTTTTCCCTGCAATTTGGACACTGGCCCAGATTATTTTGGCCCTTCTCCCTGAACTTTCATCATCTGGGTTTCTAATTCTGTGAGGGATCACTGGGTTTACAGCTTTGTCATTCCTGCCGGAGCGCCGGTGTCAGTCTGACTGGTGGCTTTGTAACTCCCAGTCTCATGCTGACCCTTTTTTTTTGGTTTGTTTTTGGTTTTTCTTTTTGTTTTGTTTTTTCAGTTCTTTGCCTGTGTGAGTTGCTGCTCTGAGATTTGGGTACCTCCCCGAGCAATTTGTTAGCAATGAAGAAAGGTGTTAGAATTTAATGGGTGTCCTGATACGTAATCCTGCATGTTTAGGCTGTGCTTTTGCTTTTTCATTCTTTTTCTGTGCTTGCACTTTTTCTTTCCTTTTTTACACTCTAGTAGAAACATTTTGGGTAGGCTGATGTGAAATGAACATCTTGCTCCTGAAATTCACTCAAGTTTGTGAGGTGTAGGTGCATAAAAAGAGAGAAATTGATCAGAGAACATAAAATTGAGCAGAAACTCAAAAAAGCAATGCAAATGAATGTAAATTTGAACCATTGGTGGAAAAACTACCTGTGTTTAAAGCTTTGTATCAAAGTCTACTTTGTTTTCCCACAAGAACAGAATTAGTTAATAATTCCTTTGACTGGTACAATTTAAGTTAAAATACAATAGCTCCTTTTTTTTCCTGACAGTGTACAAGAGTGATTACTGCTGTATAAGCATGAAGGACAACAAAACATAAAAGTCAACTCTGTTTTCTCTGTCTACAGCTTCATCCTGCCATCTTAATTCAGGCAAAACTTCTGTAGCAGTCTATGCTATTTTTTTCCTGCAAATTGGAATCTGTAAGATTCCCCTTGGGGACTACTCAATGATTTTGACAGAGTAATTTCTGCAAAACAAGAATCCTTTTTCCAGTGTAACTAATTTGAAGCAGCAATTACCCAGGATTTGACAAGCTAGCATGGAGTACTTATTCCAGACAGACAGCCTAACACTGAGATGGCTGGTCCCAAAGTTGTTTTCTCTAGTGGTAATTTGCTCCTCATTTACCACAGTGGGTGGTATAAACTGTAGTGCACTATTTCTTCCAAGATTTCCCTGGACAAAACTACGTCTGCATGGACATAACCTTTCACTACTTCCTCTTAGGAGAAAGGTGGGAATTTTCCCTGTCCCAGGGTCTTTTCAGGAAGTTATTTGATAATAGCTAATGTTACAGCAACAGCAGTGCTAACCTGGGAGGAAAAGGAGGAGGGGAGAGAACTTTATTAACCATGGGGTTAATTCCTGTCACACTGGAGCATTTTACAGCTGGTACAGATGTGTTCAAACTGGAGCAGCTTCGCCCTTCAGGTGGGCCAGGTTGCTCTGGGAAGGGAGATGCCTGCTGGTCTCTTCTGCTGCACTTCATTCCTTAGTCCTTTTAAAATCTGGTTTGCTTCTCTTAACGTTTTGTTGTGATTTCTGGGGTCTAGAAAGGCTTACACCAATTTTTCTAATGCCTTGGGAAAGGAAGCAGGCTGGAAGACTGGGAATCGGTGGAAACAAACCTAAATATAAGATTTTTTTAAATAAACTGCTTTTGTATGGCTAATGAGAAGCTTCACAGCGCAATTATGTTTTTATCATGTCATGTTTCTATCTGTTGTGCTGTTTGAAGTGCCTGTGAAGTCCATACTGCTGCAATAATGTTTTATTGTTCTGTGCAGCCAGACTATCAGTGGTATGTTCCTGACCAGCTTCCGCCAGATGTGCAGCACAAGGCAAATGGTAAGACCACAGCTGTACAGAGCATGTATTAAATGCAGTTTTGTTTTCAAATGGAGGCCTTTGAGGGATGTAGGGTAAATTTTCCTGTCTATCTGTTGATTGCTTATGTGACAGCTTTGCCTTGGAGAGTCAAGGCTGGTGTTTGTGCAGCACAGGTGAGGCTTCTGATGTAATACCATCTATGTTACAGCTTTGTTGCAATTCATAAAACGTCTCCATTACACCTTATAGGATCACACATTTGCCTCATTAAACACCTAGTAATAGTTCTAAAGAAAAGATATCCTCAGAATTCTCCTCAGAGCTTCCGTTGCTCCAGCAAAGACCGAATTTAATCATGTGCCAAAACTGGGGGCCAGCATGGGGCAGCTTTAGGCGTCCTTGGTACCAAAGTGCAGCCTTTGGGATGTTGTTTCACCCTAAAGACAAAATGCCCATTGCTGTTCCTGATTTCTTCTGTTAGTTCAGGTGCCAGGTCTGAAAACAGAGCCATGCAACAGAGTCAAACACTTGCCAAGGGGTCCGTACAAACTGTTTCTTGGAAATAGGGAGGAGTAATTAATATTTAAATCTGCATTTGAAATCAGTCCTGACTGTTTTTGAGGTACTTGTTTCAGACCACTCCAAAGGTGGACACCACAGGGAATCTCTTCTGGGTGGGAGTCTGCCCTCCCATGGTGCCAGTGGGTGCCACGTGGGGTGGCAGGGACTGCTGACCCCAGAAGCTGTTTTTACATCTGGAAGAAGACGGTGGCTACAGAGGAACTGTTCCATTATTTGCTGTCCTCCACATTTGCCCAGAAGAGAGGGTAGGGTGGGAATGCAGCTCACCAAAAGGGCTGATGGGCATCCCGTAATTGCACGGCAGCTCTTTGGAGGGTTCTGATGTGGTCACAGGGAAAGTAGTGCTGTGCCTGCACAACAGAAGAGGAGATGAATTTCGCCATTCCTCCCACTCAAACTCTAAGTGATTTACTGCACCAGAGGATACAGGGAGGATGTTTGTAACAGGGCACGAAACCAGTCCAGCACCAACTGCAGCTGTGGGCCAGGGCAGTGCACTTGGGGGATCTGAAGAAAGAATTCTTCTTCCACCTTGCTTGACTGAGTGACTTGACTTCTCACTCCCTGAAAAAAAAAAAAATTCTTTAAAATCTGTGCTCTGTCTGTCTGTTACTGCTCCTTGCCCAGAATATCCAAGCACCTTCTCAACGGGACAGGGATTAGGAGACTTGGACACTTTTCCCTTCCCTTTTTTCTCCACTCCCTTTAAAAGAGGATTTTTTAATGGTCCCATCATAGTGTTGTGTGAGATGTCTGCTTTAACACCTTCTAGGCTCTCATTCTTTTCATCCTGGTTGCTAAAACAGATTATTTTGATCATTTATCTGTTGATCACCCAGAGGTCAAACTTCCACTCTCAAAATACTGAGTCACTAGCCTGACTTTATGTATTATATATAGTTGTCTATATTAAATCTGCCTGGAAGTATTTTGAGAAATGTTTCCAAGATAGAAGGTCCAAGAATATGTGAGCAAGAGTTCTTGATGTTCCCATTTCTTTGCTCCATTTTGTACAAGTGCTAATTACACTGGTGGGTCTAAATGAGCCAGCAGCATTCCTGATCCTCAGTTCTCATCCTTCATTTTCTCAGTAGCTTAAAAATGGACCAATAAATCTCTCTGCTGAGCTAGATCTTCATTATAAGAAACAAAATCACCAGTGTAGCGACTTTTAGGCATGAAACAGTTTCCATTGGAAATTTCAGTAGGTTGATGTTTCTAGGGAAAACCTTGAAATTTCCCTGAACAAATTTTCCTTTGATGCTGAGCATTTTTTTCTTAGGTAATAATTATGAAACACAGGCCACAGGTTGGAACTTGAGAGCTGAACACAAGTGAAATGAATTGGGAAACAGATCTTACTGATAATAGTCCATTCAGAAAAGCCTGGTTTAGAGATATCTGAAATCTGTGAGAGTGTCATAATGTGACTGGGACTTTAAAGGTGTATGTTGCTAAGCAGGAATTAGTAGTTTTTTTCTGTAGTTTTGTATAGATGCACCTTCACTGTGTTTTCCTCCCTCTCTCGTGAGGGGGGAAGGGGTTTGCACCCAGGTACTTTGACATTTGACATTTGGGTTCTGCCCAACCTACTGTAACCAGCTGTAATCTCATGTTTTCTGCTTCTTTTGTAACCACATCTGTATTTTTCTTCGGACTGGCACCACTTTCCTTGGTAAAAGGAGACTGTCTCAAGGGACTGCTGCCTTTGTTAAACCCTGTTTGTCTTTCTATTTTGTTTAAGAAATATTTTTTGCTAGCATCTATAAATATAGGATTATCTCTGAAGAATTTTTCTAATTAAAAAAAACCAAAACAACAACAACAACAAAAAAACCAACCCTTTGCTACAGAAATTTGATGAACACTGTTTGATACTGTTTTCTAAAGTTTTCTCTCCAGTCTGTTATTTTCCCCAGAGATGTGTTTTGGTAGTTGGCAGAGGATCACTTACGCAACATTGTGCCACCACTGAGCTCTCGTGGTCGTGTGAAGGTTTGGATCTGGCATTTTTGGATTTGAGCTCTTTCTAATAAAGTAGGAATAAATTAATCAGAAAACAGTAAAGGATGAGGGGAACAGGGTAGTGAGCAAAATGAGAGGAAATAAAAACCCCAACCCTTAAAAAACTGCTTAGAAGCTCAGATAACTCATAGCAGAGTTGAGCCTGTCTCCCAAAAAAGCAAAAGTGTTTCCTTTAAGGTCCCAATAAAGAAGGAGAATCTAAGTGGAAATGTTGGTAATCCAAGACAGAGATGAAGGAAGATTGTAAGATATTTCCTTACTGCACTGGCAGTATATTCCTAAGAGAATAACTCTTCTTTCCCACCTCTGCACTGGTCCCTTCCCAGGTACCTTGAAGCGCAGGAAGTCTTAGTCCTAAACTGTGTTTAAATTCTCCCAGCCTTGCCTTTCTGGGCCAGCAGTGCTGCCTTAGGAGGAAGTTGAGCTCCCAAGTTCCCCTGTGCTCTGTCACACTCTTGGTTATGTGGTTCTAAAAAAAGCTTGTGGTTGATTTAGGTGTTGGGTTTTTTAGTTTTTAAGGAGCAAGGCAGAAAGATTTCCAGCACATGTACTTAATGTTGCTTTATTGGGCAAGCAGCGTTGACTTCCTTCCTTATCCAACTGTGCAAAATTGAAAAGACAGTTGTAAAAAGGAGCTTGATCTTGGTGAATTTCCCTGGACCCAGATTTTTAATGCAAAATTCACTGGAAAAAAAGGTTTATTGCTCAAAAGCCTACTCGGAGCAAGAACCCTTGCGCATGCTGCAACTGCTGGCATGTCTTGCCTTTTCCACTTCCACAATTAATCTCACTGCATTGCTTTCCTCAGCAGAAAGATTGCCAGTAGATGCATTTAAGGCCCCCAGTTACCCGTTCAGAACATCAGCTGCAGCCAGTGGGTGTCTCCAGCCTGAGCTCGGTGGTTTTTTGTTGGATCCAAGTGATGCCAGGCATGGGGAGAAGCCCAAATGGGGCTTTTTGCTTCCCTCTCCAGGGGTAGCTCTGAGGCTTCTGTTCACCTCCTCATCTTGGCACACTCGGGGAGAGCAGAGCTCAACCTGCAAAGCCCTGAGGGTGCCCAGATGAGCACATGGATGTGCTCACTTACTTCCATTATAATCTCATCTCCTCTCCCTTTCCACACTCTGCTGCTTCCCAGATTTTTGCCCTCGAGGCACCTAATTTGCTGCTAATGTTGTTATAATTACAGCTAATTGGAAGAAGAGGAGGGAGAAGTGTGGGGTTTGCCACTAAAAATAATGACTGTAAATCTGTAAGGAGGGGGGGGAAAATATGAAAAACTGAAAAAAATTGATTTGTGGAGGTCTTCAATAAAAACCAGACAGGAAAAAAAAAAAAAAAAAAAGTCAATTAATTGACATCTTAATTTTCCTGGAAAAAATCCCAGACCCTTAACATTTTTGGTATTAGCCTGTCCTCAGTGCATGCATTACAAGAGAAATTATCAGTGCTTCCAAGTAGGCAAGACAGATTTAATTAGCAGCTTGCCATCTCCATTGGGAATGAAAACGTGATTATTTTCAGCATTTTTACTGATACAACTTGATTTCTGCTACTGCAAAAAAGCCATTAGCACACTTCTGACTCCCAACTCCAGAACATGTGAAGTTAAAGTGCTTTTAAAAGTCAGCTTGAGCTGAAGATCACAGAATGTGTTGCAGTTCTTTAGAGTGCCAGGCAGAAAAGTCTCACGGGAAGAGGAGAACAGGGCATGTGATTTAAACAGCTGCAGGATTTGATAATTTTATTTCTGTGGGCCAACAGATCTGGATTATCATGCCTAATGTTTCTCCTTAATTGAAATATTGAGTGCACTTGTGCTACTAGAGATAGGTTAGGGCATTTCCAAAACCTTGTGAAGCTTCAGCAAGCACGTGTTGTACCATCAATAGCTCCTAGCTCGAGTGACTTGCTACCAAACACATTTTTGGACCTGCACAGACACCTGCTTAGCCACGGGTACCATCACCTAACTATTCCCTCTGTCAGATGGAGTTGCTCCCTTGGGTGCACCTAGTGCCAGTGAACACCTCTGAGCACTGCTGGATGTCAGCTGATCTTTTTAGAAAGATTCTACACGGGGGCTTTAAGTTAGACACTACTGTTTGCTCTGTATCAACCACCAGGATTAAAGCTGAGACAGAGGCCCCTGGAGCACTTCTTGCTATCCCCATTTTCTTTTGCTGTTTTGCTCCTCCTGCCACTTGTATCGGTTTGATTACAGTCCTGCAATGCAGCACAGTGTTGGCTTTGGGAGGTGTGTGTGTGTGAGTGCTACAAAAAGAGGAAAGTGACTCCTAAGTGAGTGTATTTGTCACTGTCACAATAATATTCCCATGGATTTTGCTTTTGCAGGTTCCTCCCTGGAGAAGGGCACCCATCGCTGATGGCCGCGGGCCTGGAGAAGTGTAAACCCAAGGCTGCAAGGGACTCTTGCAACTTCATTATTCTGTTTTCTTCTGGTTTTTTTTTTTTTTTTGCCCTTAGCTCCTTATCTCTTCTGTGCATGTGATTTATGTCTGGTAAAATCCCTGTGAGGACAATAGAAAAGCAGCTCATACAGGCTGGTGATCCTCAGGATCCAGTTAAACTCTGCTGGGAAGCGTTACTGCCCTTTGTTCTGAAGATGCTGTTTGTGCTGCCTTGGGAGAATCTCTTTAAAAGCCTGATGAGAAGAGATGCAGTTCTTGCTGGGGATTCAGACTGTCACATCTGGTTTGAATTCAAGAGCTTACAAGCCCAATAGTGGTGTGATTTATTTTTTTTTTCTGGTTGTTGTTGTTTGGGAATTAAGAGGTTTTTTATTTGATTCCAGGGAATGATTTGTTGGTATGTCCCCTTGAATTCTGTCCTCTCCTTCTTGGTTGCTAAGAGGGAAATCTGCTTCACTGTTTAAACCCCTCTGTGTGATTGTAATCAAGGTCCCACCCATGCCAGGCCAGGTAAAAGGTGCCCACTTACCCTTTTTGAGTCCACGTCACATCTCCTTTTGTTTTGTTTTGGCTGTGGAATTGCATAGGGGTGGTTTTTTTTCTGTGTGTACTTATTTGTATTGCAAGAATTTTGGTAGAAATATTGAATGGGTTTTCCTTCTCAGTGAATGTGGCTTTGTATTTCCAAATTATTCTTGTAATGAATCTGAACATCATCATGTAACCTCTAACCAAGAATAAAACCTGGCTTTTAAAGTGAAATTGTATTTAGAAAATTAATTTTTTTCAGAAAATTTTGGTGGAGGTGTGTCCAGCAAGCATTACTCGGTGATCTCTGTGTAAGATTGTCTCTTCCCTTCAGGCTTTTAAGAATGCTGCTGTTGAGAAACAAGTATCCAAACCTGCTGGGACCCCAGCTGAAAGAAGAAACAGATTTCTGCAGGATGTGAGATGTCCCACCTGCTCTCCTGGTAGCCCAGGAGTGTTTCATGTGGATTTAAGTTCTGACACAAACAGTGTTCTGAGCTGTGCAAAGACAGAGCCGTCAGCTACAGGATTGCCTGCGTGTGTCGTTTCTGATTATAGAACAGGTATTCCCGTTCCTTTCAGTACCCAAAGGCCTGTGCATGGAAATAATAACCTTACAGGATTAAACATGTCCAGCATTCGATTCTGGCCTCGGTGGGGAGCAGTCCATGGGAAAGGATTCTTCTGCTTGAACGCTGTAGAGCAGTGCTGCTTCTGCCAACAGGGATGAAAGCAGAATGCCATTCCTGACTCGTAGCGCGGACTCGGGAAGAGCAGGAGCAAAGCGCGGAGGCAGCCTCTGGAGAGAAGTTGTTTTGTGGGTGAACTATTGAAAATTAGAGTTTGACTGCAACCTTAGCTCCACAATAGACTCGCCAGTCTCTGCTAAAAAAGAGGGGAGTTTTTATCAGTGCATGAATTGGGAGCTGGCTCGCAGACACGGCGGCAGCAGATAATGTAACCAGCGCACAATGTAACCGCGCTCCTCCCCATTAGCGATTTGGCTAATAAGGGTGAGATCATGGAAAATGCTAATGCGCTGCCTTCGGAAAATCCAATTAGAATGTAACCTCGCTGAATGGGAGCTCGCAGCAGGTGAGCGGCGCTGCGGGACAGCCGCGCTCTGTGCGCTCGCTGCGGGGCAGCCACCGCGCTCCCTTGGGCCCCGCCATCCGCCCGCCCTTGCGCTGCCTCGCTCATTATCCCGCGGCCCCGAAGGAGCGCTGGGCGAGGGCTATTCACGGGGAGGGAATGCTGTGTGCTGGGATATCTTTATAGTCACGGGCTTTTAATGTTTGTCGGGCTCGGGCACAGCACCGTCAACTTTGGCTGGCACAAATGCGAATGGTGCCAAGCGTGGGGCATTCCTGGTGTTCTTGTGGCAGAGAGTTTGCGTCTTGTAAAATGCACATGAAATGCCTGGAAGTTGCTTTTTCCGCTCGGTTTTCTCGGAATGATGAACGTTCCCCCAATGCAGGTGCTGTCATCGGTCTGAATTAGCAGTCAGGCTCAAGCACCCCCAAAGGAAACGCTTTCTGCAGTGACCCAGACAACTCTGAGGGGGTGAGTTATTTTAGTTAAAATCAACCACAGTGTTCTTAACAGGGATTTTTTTTTTTTTTTTTCCTTCCTCGAGCTGTGCCAAGGCTGGATATCAACACTCGCAGTTCTCCCTTAAAAACTTGGGGTCTTGGGAGAATTTTTGTCCCTTTTTTTTTTTTTCCTGTGGGGAGAAATGTTTTGGTTTTATACATAGTCTCATGAATTATAGCAAGAACACACCATCCACGAAAATATTTTCTTCTCAGATGAAATGAATTGTATAAACAGTAGAAGTAGAAATGCATGGTGAGTGCTGTGGGTGAAATAATGCTCTGTACCCTTTGGCTCTGGGTCCTCCCACCCAAAGACTTGCACTTCATTATCTTCACATCATCCTCCCAGCCTCCTACCAGTCATTGCTCGGTCATGACGACAGTTTCTGGTTAATGAGGATAATGGGGTGCCCAACATTTCTGCTCTTCATCCTCTCTTTCTCTTTCAGTAGTCTAGAATAGAATGAGAAAAAGCAGGTGGTGTATGACCATGCATTTTGGTCAAGCAATCTCAGCTCCCCACTATAAGGGACAGGGAATGTACCCTGAAAATTCTACCTTGCTCACAGCACCCTGTGCTGACAGGGTAATTCTAATCAGGTTAAACTTCTCTCTCTTACTTTAAAAAAAAAAAAGAATCCTGAAGTCTAAAAACAGTTTCTATGCCTTAACTGTTGTGAGAATGACAGAAGAATTTCTCTGATTAGTGCAGATGCAAGTTGAAAGGTCTGCAAGACACCACGGGGTGGAAAGCATTTTTCTGATTAATAAAACGCTTTCCCCCCAGGAGCCAGGATGTTGGTTAATGCTGTGTTTGCACTTAGAGCAGCAACAACCCTGCTTCCACCTGCCTTATAAAAGGGCAGCACCCAGGTGCTTCCTGTCCCAGGGCTGCTTTTGTGAGAGCCCAAGGCCCACGCTGGCCACGGGCTGGCAGTGCTGAGAGCAGGGCTGGGGCTGCCAGGGAGGGGACCTGGTGGGTTCTCCCAGCCTAATGGGACATATCAGACCAAGGAGGGGGTCTGAGGCTCTTCCCATGGCCAAGGGAAAGGATTTGGAGAAGGGAGGTCTGGTGGAGCAAAAGCGGGACGTGTTCTGCTGAAGTTTTGTAGCACATGACCTGATGGAGAGAGAAGTGACAGCTCTGGTGAATGGTAAAGCTCCTTTGTTGGCCTTTTTGTCATCTGGGTGGTTCCTTTCATTTAGTTGCTTGGTTTAGCTGGGGGAAGAGAGGGAGATGCTGTGATTTTCTTGGAGGAAGTTCTCATGTTGTGCCTTCCTGTGTGTCCTCTGTTGCTCACGTTAATCCCACGTTAATCCACTTAAGACAACGGCATTACTCTGCAGGGCTGGCACATGCTGAGATTCTTAGCAAGTTATTCACCAAACCAGCTCCCTCTTTGGTTAAATACAGCAGTCACTGACAACTCTCACTTAAGGTTAGGCACAAAGCACCGGACGGATTATTTCCCTGTGCTGAAAGTTAGGAAAAACTGCATTTTCCTGGAGGTTAAAATGAGTCTTTTTGCTATTCCTATTTTTTTCCCCTGTTTCTCCTCAGTGCCAGATTTGCAGCCTGTTGTTTACAGTCATGCCCCAGCATGGAATCTGTAGAAATAATGTCAGGAGAAACAATCCTAGTTATGGAACGGAGGGGATTAGCAATGATACCAGAAAAACACGGTCATCGACACCAGGATATTTCAAAGAAAATTCTTCCTGTGTAAGTGACCTGTACAGACAATAAAGCAGCTTTGGAGGGGCAGTCAATCTCCCCATATTCCCAGCTTTCTTTTAGGAAAGAAAAGCTTAACAGGAGAAAAGCTGATCTCTTCTGAACTGGAATAATGGTACTCACTGATGTTGGCAGTAGCAAGAGAGGGATTAGTTTATTCCCTGTTAAAATTCCCCTGTGGTCAAGAATTAAGTGAGGGTGGGGATGCCAAAGAGGGGACTTGGAGCCTCCAGTGATGTACTTGCTCCAGAAGGGAAGGGAACTCGCTGAAATCGGGTTTGAGGCATGAATATTGCATTACAGTTAACTAAAAGCAGGCTTGAGTCTGGCTTAGTAATGGCAGCAAAATTGGTTGCTCCCAGGGATTGTTCCTAATCCTTAATAGTGATAATTAAAATTCAAAGCGTGTGTGTGATGTTGTTATCTCACTGGCCACGACTTCTGAAGAGACATCTGACTTCCCCGAGGACCTGGGTGTGGTTGGGTTAGGGCGCTGGAGCTGCTTTTCTATTCCTGGGGGACAAATTAATAACACTGGACTTGGAAACACAGCTCAGAAAGAGCTGCAAGACCAGAAAACCTCCCCTCCAAATCAAACCTGCTGCCTTACAAGATACCTGTTGGGCAACTGAAAAGAAAAAAAATCAATCTCCATTCACCCAGAGGAAAAAAAAAAAAAAGGCAATTAATCTCAATGTGCTGTTAATTTAATAGTATTCCCATGTGGAGTCTTAGTGCTACTGTCACACAAGCTGGCCATAACTTCCTGCTGTTCCACAGATGCTTGTGACAGGTTCTGCTTTTCATGCTCGTTTCTTTGCAGCCCTTCACTTTGGAGTCACAGTGGACCATCTATTTGTAATTTGTTTTCTTTTTTTTTAGTCAAACAAGGTTTGCAGAAAGTAAAATTCCCATTGGAAAAGAACTTACAAAGGTGGTGCTGTACTGCCAGGAACTTTGTTCCAAATAATTGAATTCTTATTAATAGGCATTTTCACTTTGATGAATGCAAACATTCAAGCTATGGCATGCTGTGTGGCTTTCTCCATCTGAAAGCACAGATAAGAGTTGTGGGAAATGCAAACAAAAAAGCCAAGTAGTACCAGGGAGGGGGAGGATATTAATAAGGAAGGAATATCCCTTACCAGTTCCTTGTTTGTTCATATTCACGCAGCCTATTCTGCCCAAATTTGTTTAGTTTCTGTATGTAAACACCGCTACTGTTTATGAGCAGTGTTTCATTTTGGTTTGGAACAGCTTCAGCTTATGACAACTGTCAGCTTTTCTTCTTCTGAGAAGAAAATGATGCAGGCATTGCACCTCGATTGGTGTGTGCTGGGAAGGTGTGACACTGGCAGGATGTCTCATGACTGCTGAGCAGATGCCATTCATCTCAACTGTTCTCAAAAATACTACATTTCAGTTGCAGGCATCTAAATCCCCATTAAATTCTTCAGGCTACTTTAAGCTTTTGACATATTAGCCCCTGAAATTGTGCAGACATTCTGCCTCTGAAGTCCCCAGAGGGAGGGCTCTGCAGAGCCCAGGCTGAGTCTGGCTTTGCTAAACTGCACAGATTTTCCTTGCTCTGGAGGGAAAACATTGTGTGGAAAACTGGGGCCAGGTGGTCTAGAGCCTGTATGTGCAGGTGATGATGTTTGTGCACAGTCTGTGCTCCTGTGTGTACTTGCATATTTCTATTTCTATTGTATACGTAGAAAGCAAGTGTTCACTTAGGAAGGCTTGAGTGTAAGAGTTAAATGTATATCCCTACACGTGCTCTTCCCTCTGGGAGAGAAATCTCCTAGAGATTTTGCAAGGTTGCTAAAACTTTTAACCTGGCCACAGAACAAGGCTCAAAGTCCCCAGGGGAGAGTGTTGCAGTGAGAGAAAATGAAGGTTTCTCTTCAGCCTGGAGTTCAAACCTCACCAGGGCCTGATTTTTGAAGTCTTCCCAGGCTGAGCAGCGTTGCCCGTGGTAGTTGTTGGGTGTGCTGCACTCAGGGCTGGCAGAGCCCACTCCCTGCCACCCTGCTCGCTTTCTCAGTGCAGGCTTTATGTTTGTCCTCTGCTGAGGGAGAAGTTCTGTTTCCTTTGGGTTTTATTTACTCTTTTAGACGACTGCTCCCAGTTCACTGGAAGAGTTTCCTTGGGCTCCAAAGCAGTCTCTGCTGCTCACAAAACCGTGCTGTTGTTCTGCTTCTGTTTTTCCTAGGGTGATGAGGGGCCCCTGGAGCTAAACCACTTTCTCCTCCCTGCCTGCAGGCTGTGGAAAGGCTCGTGGTGCATCTCTGCAATGCCAGTGGGCACGGACACCTTTGCTCTCCTCAGCCTCCTCCACCCAGCAGCGTGTGGGCTTTCCCCAGCATGGAGAAGGTCAGTGCCTTCTCAGCAGAGCTGTGCTCACACCTGAGAGTAAGGATTTGTCCAAAATAGACCAACCTGAAAAACCATTTTTGGCAATTGAAACACTTCTCTTCTCTAGAAAGTACAGTACCAAAACCTGCTTTCCCCAAAGGCTCTTTGAGCTATTGCCTCACCTCACAGAGCTGGTTTCCTCCTGCAAGGCACAAAAAGTCTTCATTGCAGGGAACACAATATTTTCAGGAGCTCTGGGGAAGGGGCCCAGGTAGAGCAGGTCGCTGTTTTTTGCCTGGTTTGTTCCAGAGCAGTGTTTGGAGCTGTGCTGGCTCTGTGCAGGCCCCGTCTGCCAGGCCTTCCCAGTGACTTTGAAATGTCTAATTTGCTACAAAGCCAGCAAGTTCCAGGGGTGTTGGCTTCCTAGAGGTGGGCAGGTGGAAGGTGGGGGAACCTTTTAGCTCAAGGACATCTCAGCGCATTCTCAGGGCTTGGTGGACATCAGAGAATGCAGAGAACCTGAGCCAGGAACCAAGCCAGAGCCATGTGGGATCTCCATCCCTGCCTCTGCAGGGTGCGGCCTGGGGAGGTCTTTCTGAGGGGGAGAGGCAGGCCATAACACAGAAATGTGGGACGTGTGTTACACACTGACAAAGTGTCAGTGAGGCCATGTGCACGTTTGTGAGTGTGTGTGTAGGTAAAAATCAGGGGCATGTTCAGAAGATGGAATCCAACCTGGCCACTTTCATCAGTGGGAACTTTATCTGAATAAGGGGGTCAAAATACAGTCCCTGCTGTCCAGACTCATCTCTGCCTTGGAGGTCTTAAAGTCCTTCTAACAGCTGCATGTGTGACTTTGCACTGGGTATGACCTTCCTTGGCTTTAGAGGGAATGAGCACACAAGCTGTGGGACATTTGCAATCCAGATCCAGGCCAAGCCAGAGGAAGTCTGCAAAGCTGTCAATAAAGCAGGAGAACATTATGAATTAGTGCATGATAAATGAGCTGATGGGCTGGCAGCTGATCTCATCAATACATTGAAATGTCATCGCTGGTGCCAGGCTGGAGTGTGCTTTGATGCTGCTCTTCCTTTGATTTGGCAAGGGGATTTTTGTGGAAGTGGTGATCATCATCACCTTGATGGCTAAACAGTAGAACCACTCTACCTTCTCTGGAAAAGTGGGATGTATTAAGGAAGCACCTGGTGCTAAAGCCATCTCTCTCTTAAGTGCTCCATCTTTCTTCTTTAACATGAGTGAAATGCCATTTGAAAACAAAAGTACGGCGTCTTACCCCGCTTTCAAAGATGGGGATGCTGATGGGGAGGAAAATTAGTGGTTTCTAAGCTGTGTGTTTCATATTTGGCTTTTGCCTGGTTTTAAGATGCTATTTCCTTTCCTTTTCTCCTTGGTGAGCCAACCCTGGCAAGTCTTAGAAAGGAACCCTGGAGACCCATTTTCTCAGCAGCGCTGGGGATATCACCAGGTAGGGGGTGGCCTTATTTTCTGGGACTTGTCCTTGGGGTAGATGTAACAGAGTGTTGGGGTGTTTACAGACAATAAATGCCACTTCTGCGTAAAGAAGTGGGAGAAGAAACTGGAGCTGAAAAGTATTTCACTGGCTTGTACAAAAAACCTTAAAGCTGCTGCTGAGAACAATGATTATGTTTAAGCAAACTGTTCCACTTGGAACAGTAACACCCCAAAAGCATTTCCAGCCTTTGGTTCAGGGGTGCTCTTTCCACACTCTCTGATTCGGTTGATTCCCTGTGTTCCTCCAGCTGGAGTCACAGAACTGACAGGAAAGATTAATTAAATTTATCAATTCCTCCTTGGCCCTTTGGTATTCAGCTCTTCTGTGCAGATTTCTTTATGTCTTGAGACAAGCTGTCCCATGGGCTTTCCTGGGGGATCACACATACACTTCAGCTCCTTCAGACATTTTTTTCTGCTAATTGCCCACCTTCTAACAAGCAGCTTCTCCAGAGTGGCAAACAACTTCTGCAGAATAGCTGGGATGTGCTCAGCCACCGGCGATTCAGTAGAGGCGCCTCTGTTGTGCCTTTTGCTCCTCGCACCACATGAATGCTATGAAAAACCAGACCCACCAGTGGGGCCCGCTGCCTCCACACGCACGTCTGAGGTTGGATCCACATGAATCCTGCTCCCCTGGCCGGGCTGGCGAGGCTCCTGCCACCAGGAGCGAGCGCTTCCGAAGGCGAACGGGTTACGTGCGTTCCCACACGCCGTGTTCTTGAGGCAGAGGCAAATTCCTGCAGTTACATAAGATGTTGGGCTTGAAGCTTTGCATAATTGTGTTCTCTATCGTTTCGATCTCGTGTGTTTTAAAATTTTGCTTTCCTGGCCAATGCGACTTACTATGATTAACTTGTAATCTGCTGCATTGGGCTTTATCATCTCTTTGCTTGAGACGGGAAGCAATTATAGATCTTTGAAAGTGATGTCCTACTTAGACACAGCAAAATGTCTTTCACAGGACACCGTGTTTTACAAGAGAGGATTTAAGACTGGGATTACATCCTGGAGTGTGAACCTGGGCACTTTGTCCTTCTGAGCTGTGCTGTGTGCCATTGACGGAGCTCTGCACGGTAGCTGGGGTGGGTGCTGAGGGATCTGGGCTGCCACGTGTCACACCTGGCTCACTTTGCCATCTCAAAACAGTCACCCCGTGCCATCTGAGATACCACCGGGTAACCAAAACATCTACAGACGTGTTTCTGGCAAGGAGAGGCTTTGCCCTTCAGTGCAGAGGGCTGTGGCCAAACAGGACCCCCAGAGATGTCTCAGAGGGTGTTGGGTGCTTTCCTCAGGAGACTGTGAAACAGCTTCAATTTCCAAAGCAGGACCAGCTCTGTGGCAAAGGGCTGATGCTGGGTGGTCGGTCCTCTGAGTTCTCCTAGGAACTGTTTGTACCTCTGGGTTTGACCCCGAAGACCAAAATCAATCCCCAGAAGCAAGTTATGGCTGGAATTCCCGTGCTGGGGCACGAGTATTTGGCCCCTGGGGGGTGCTGGATGGATGCTCGAATTTTTTTGGGAAAGCCCACCAGATGGAGCTCGTGTTTGAGGGATCAAGCTCCAGCGAGGAGCTGGGAAAATAGGACATAGAGCTGCTTTTTATTGGATTGTTTCAGTACCAGGGGTGAGTTGAGCAAGCCTGGCTTCCCCAGCTTTTGCTTGTTACAGGAAATGTTCAATGCTAAAGATGAGGAAAAAGGAAATGTTTTTTGCAGCTAGAAGTGCTTGGAGCTTTCGCTGGTGTTTTCATTTTCTTGTCCCTGTCTTATTTTGCAGAACTGTTTTAGCACTCATTCCCTTGAATATATCTGTCCCTTAGTGTGCTTCTCATACCCCTTAGTTACTAAATCCATGTAAAATCAAAGCAGTGTAAAACTCCTTTAGTGGTTTAAAAGGAAAAAAACCCAAACATTTGGGGAGTGGAAAGGAAAAGCATGCAGCCTTAAACTTAGTTACCTGAAGGAGAGCTAATAAAACTTTGGAGTGTGGCAAAGAAAGCAGAATTAAGAATGTCTTAGTCTGCAAAGGTGTAATCCACGAATTCAGAGGTCCAGCTACACATCATTTTGGCCTGCACGTCACCTCTCAGCCTCGTGCTTCAAAAGCTTTTAAAAACACATTTTTAGAAGCCCATTTGTTATTCCTGTAATCAAACTGCTCCAGCAATACATCAGGGAGCAGTGTAAACACTCTGGCTACGAGGGCACGGCGCTTATCTTCCACATGGGTGGTGCAGGCACCGCTGGGGTTGGGCCCCTGCTCCGTGCACAGCCCGAGCTGGCCACGAGCCACGTTCTGCATGGAAAACACAGCAAGGGGATGCCACTGATCTCACCTCTGCTGCGACAGACAAGCCCTCCTCACAGCACACCTCTGTTCCCTGGTGGCACTGGGGATGTCCTGGCGGTGAGGTGAAGCTGAGTTAGACCCTATTGGATTTATTTGGAGCTCCACCAAGCAACCAAAGAACGAATTCATACTGAACAGCCTTTAATTTCAACCAGCATGAAGCAGAGCCTCCTGCCTCATGCCATGGGATTTCTCAATTTGTGAGAAAAAAATAACAGTCAGATGAGCTTTTATTCTAAATCATATAGGACGAGCTTGCCTTCAGTAATGCCTTTAGAAGAACCATTCTGTGGCTGGCCATCCCCTTCTGTCACTGCCTGGAGCTCTCTCTCCTCTGCTGTGTGCATGTGAATGCCAGCACACAAAACATCCCTGCTAATTGCTGCTGGATGCACTTGGGGAGGGAAAAAAGGAGCATATGTGCTTGAACAGAGCTGCGTATGTGCTCTGAGTGCTGGCTGTGGTTCTGCAGTAGCCAGATGTGGCACCATCAATTTAACCTCTCTTTGTGCACTTACAGCCTGTAGCGTAGACCTTGAAAATGGACAAAGTTGGAACCTGGGGCACCCCAGAGGAGAAAGGTTTGTTCTCTCATTGCTCCCTGTCAGTGACGACAGAGGAGCAAATCTTGGCTCTGCTGTGTTTCAGGTTCTTACAGTAATGGTACCACTGGTCAGTGAGTGATAATCCCTTTTCTCTTTCTGTCTCTGTGTTTTCTGTCTACTCAGTGAATTGCATATTCCAGTTTCCTGGCAGTCCTGGGTGCACTGGTGAAGCAGAAGGGAAGAAGCCTGGGTCTTGAAATGACAGCTGAGGATGTCCAAGGCTGGTCCTTGCTTTGAGGGAGGAAGAAGTAGAGGAGGTGGATGCTGTGGATTTCTCAGTGGCCTGGAAGGAATTAGGACGTGACAGATTTCCCTTGCCTGTTCTGAGTAAAGGTAAATCCTTCTCGATCAGTTGCCATCACGTAAACCCAAAATCAGTTCTTCAAACCCGTTCCAGTCTTCTGGGATTTTCACAGGCAATCACTTATGGAGTCCTCGAATTTGGCCTAAAAATGGAAATTACTGCTCTTGCATTGAGGATGTATGAGCAGCAGAATGTCCTATTTGCCCACTCATGTGCAGAGCTGAAAGAAAGAGCACATGAAACATTAAATTATAAAAAAAAAAAATTAAAGAAGTTAAGCATTTTGTTTCAAGTGCCGTGTTTGAACAGCTGATTCTTTTTGCTCCATTGTGTGAGTGTGCAAATTGCAGTGGGAAAATAGTGACTTAAATCAACACTTTGCAGTGACATGTCTGAAACAATTACTCTTTGAAGACAGGAATATAACAAGAACTCGGGTCTGGGCTGTGTCTGTGGGAACACCTTCCCACAAGAATTAAAGGGTGCGTGTTCTAGATCAAAGCAGCCTATACTTCATAATATGTCTAATTACCATACCAGTCATCTTTATTAAATTCATTTGTTTTAATTAAAAGAATAGATATTTGGCATCAGAGTTTACAGGGTCTGTTGGGCACTTGAGATTAAATCAACGGTTTGTTAACAATTTTATCTGGAAAGTAGATGAGATTATTTAAATTATGCAAAGTAGCATCATTTTTCTTTCTCAGTAGAATGAAGTTATGATTAAGAAAAAACGCTTGGAGCATGAAAGCTCTGCTTGTCATTATTTTTCGCATTCATATTTGGGATTTTAGAGTGAAGTTGTTCATCTTCAAACCGGTTTTATAATGTTATATCGGATTTGGCAAAATAAAACGAGAGCTGCAGTGGTGTCTAACAGCAGGTGTTTTCCAGTGGTGATACGGAAAAGCCAGTGTTGGATTCTTGATTCAGTTGGACCATATTTTAGATTTGCATTGTATTTTTGTGCTGTTGGAGCAGTAAGTCTTGTTAATCAGTTCATAAAACAGTAGGATTAAAAAAAAAATGCACTGAAAGTGTAAAACAGTCAACACCGGGAGAGTTTAAAGAGTAGCTTAATAAATAAAACATAATCGGATAAAATGGGCAAGTAATGAGTTGAGAGCAGCCCAGATGTGTAATTTCTTGGGGTCACTGGCAATGCATCAGCTTGCCATGCATGTGGCTGAAGGCTGGAGGTGTTGAGGTGTGCTCTGAGCAGGGCTGTGCTCTTGGGGTGCCTCTGGTTTCCCTCCGGAGAGGGGAAGGAAAATGCCTCCTATTAGAGGAAAGAAGGCAGGTTTGGGGCCAGCCATGAGCGTTGGGCACGGTGCTCCCTGCCTGGCTGTGCTCATGGAGCAGCAGCACCCAGGGGAAGGTGTTGGCTCAGGCCCGTGCTCTGCCCAGCCCCTACCTCTGTCACGGCTCGCTGCTTCAAGCAGCACCCACCTGCTCCTTGAAGGGCAGAAAAAAGCCCCCTCTTGCTCACATGAAACCTGTAGGCAACATCAGGATTCCTGCTGGAAGCAGGAGCGTGATCTCCATGCTCACAGCATTTGGTTTTTAGCCCTTCCTGCGCGCTGTTGCTGCTCGGGTTGCACCTGGGCACTCCGTGTGCGTGGCTCCTCTGGGGAAGGCAGTGGCAGCTCCCAAGCCAGATGCTTCCAAGATGCCTCTGGAGGCCCCTGCTGCCCCGCCCATCCCTCTTCTGGCAGAGTGGGCTCTGTGTGGTGCTGCATAACTAAAACCCATCACAGCCTGGCTTAGCGGGCAGCATTGATCCGTAAGGCTGGTTTGGCACCTCGGTTTATAACGTTAAAAAATAGCAATAGCCTCTCCCTAGCAACAAATGCTATCCATGGGCTACTGATAACGGGATCTTCAGACCTGGACCGCAGTAAGAACCATATAATTGGGCAAAAAAAATTGTATATGCACAAAATTAAGCACACACGCAAGCGCTCCCAGTGTCATCTGTCTTCCATACCAAACGCATGGCAGCGCCGGCTGCTAAAACTTGCAATGAATTATTTATATGATGAATTATCCTTCTTTCTCCCCTCCTAGAATATCCAATTGCCCGTTTCCATTTTTGTTTCAGAGAGATTTATTATTTGGGATTTTTTTCGCTGGACAGCTTATTAAACATTTCCTGCTCTTTTTCTCCATCGTACACAGCACATATCTTGTTTCCTGGTAGCACCTATCCATCCTCTCTAACGGGGCCTCCCAGTGTGGGGAAACCGTGAGGAGTGCAGTTTTAACCCAGCCAGATCATAGCCCTCCTTGGGATCCAATTAGAGATGTTCAAAATTTGGGATATTTATTTGCTCACTGGAATCAAAGCTGTTTCAGCCCACAAGGAAGTGATCCAAGGCTACAGACAGAGGTTGAGACTGCATGCGGATGAATAATTCGGTTACTCAGTTCCTTGGAAGCCTCTGAGAGGGTGGGAGGAGGTGAGTGCCCAGAGAGAAATCATTTAGAAGTTTACTGCTCTCCTGCCCCTTAAGTTTCTCAGTTTTTCCCCAGAGACATAAGGAACAGAGTTTTACACTTGACGACTTCTTGCCTTGGGTGTTGTACGTGACTATGCCTGGGACCCGTTCCTGTAAATGATTGTGGATCATCTCTGATTTCAGGGGGGAGTATTTCAGTGCCAGTTTTCTGGGAGCTGGGATAGCAGCTGGCATTATCCCAGCTACCCTTTAATGGGTTTCAAAAGAATCACCTACAGGGGTAATTTTCTGTGTTTGGCTTTTATTGCTTAGTTTCCATTTAGGAGGCTGCCCCAGCACCTTCCAGACATTCCCATAGTTTCCAGCATCTGAATCCCAAATCTGCTTTCTTGTATCTGCACTAAATGGTTTTGGACTTATAAATTTTGGGAGAGGAGAATCTTGCTGTGGAAGTGCTCGAGCTGTGCCTCTGGCTGGGACTCTCGCTCTGTGCTGGGCTTTAAATCACAACAGAGATTTACAGTGGCGATCGAGGTGGAACTGCAGGCATCCGAAACAAGAGTTGTCTGTGCAGAGGAGCTGGTGTGCACACACCCCTGCAAATAATATCCCAGGGATGTCACACTGCTTCCCCTGCAATCACAGACACTGATACCCCCTAAGAACAATAGCACTAAAACTGTCCTTGGCTTCAAAATAATCGGTTTGCTTGCGCGTGAGGCGCACGGTCTCCAGAGCTCTTTGGCTGGGTAGCAATATTTTACCTCTAATGACCTCAAACCCGAGCCAGCCATTTCTGCAGGCTCTACAAAACCCTGTTGTGCCATGAATTGCACCCGGAGATAGCCGCTGCCTTCACCTGAGCACATCCCTCCCCGCTGGCTCCTGCGCGCTCCGGAGGGTCGGGGGGGAGCTCGTCACAATGTGCCAGGTTTTCCTCGCTCATTTCAGCTTTCTCATTTAGTCAGCTTCTCCCGTTTTTGGATGATCGAGTCTCTGTGTCTTCTGCATCAGGAGAGGAGCACGTGCAGCTGGCTGAGATTTTTTTATTGAGGTGTCGCAGTGGAAGCGGATGATCCTGATCCTCTAGGAAGGGAGAAGCCGGGATGCTGTGTGCAAGTACCAGGTATTTTTTGATTCTCCTTAAACACGCATAAATTCATCCTAAACTTGTGTCTTTTTCCCTTCGCTCAACTCCTACCCCTTAAACCTATTTGAAAACAGTGAGTAGAGTTGTTAAATATGTAAAAATAGGGACGTGAAAAAAGAAGGGTAACTGAAAGATAGGGGCTCCCACGGGGCTCTTTTTCTTAATCCTGGGTTTCTTTCAGTGAACTTATATTTCTGGATATGTATATATATAGATATATAGAGCAGACCCTTGGGCAGAATGCTGGCTGGCTGGACCCTGCTGCTCTGTGAGTTGACAGAGTGGGAGGTAAGTGGTAGTAACTAATGGCAATTAGCAGAGGTCTGGACAGCTACGTGTCCCTGAAGGCATGAGCTCTTCTGGGGGTTGTGTCTTCACAGAGTGGAGCTGTTTGTCACCCTACACGTCACCCTACAGAATATGACAATTTGCATCTCTCCGCTGAGGCTTTGCTGTCAGATTTGCTCAGCTGTCTTGCAAGAAGAAAAGAAAAAAAAAAGAAAAAAAAAGAGGGTTTATTTAATTTTTGCTCCCCAAATCTGTTGAAATAATAGGGCAGGAATGATTAGCTTCTGGGAATTACCCATCAGCTGCTATCAGTAATAACTCGTTTAATGCTTGTGTAGCACTTGATGTTTTTTATGACCGATGTGCCAGAAAGGAAACAAAAAGAGATGGGTTTGTTTTTAAATGGCAAAGGATAGTTTTGGTCTTTTGGTTGCAGCTCTCAGGTAACAGTAAGCAAATCGTTCCTCGGTCCCCAACCCTGAAAGCTGCCTCTGACCAAACCTGACGAGAGAGAAGGTGAGAGGCTGAGCACGCAGCTTCGAGCGAGACCCCTTCGCTCAGTTGCAGGGCGGGGGGGCTTTAATAAATCCCATTTCTCACGCATCCTTGATGGCGTCTCCCGCCTCCATCGCTGTCGGGATGTTCCGCAGCGTTCCCGCAA
>VWZN01013662.1:1191787-1207412 GCA_013396955.1 Regulus satrapa
CCCCCTCCCCTGGCCCCGGCGCGGGCAGCGGGACCCTCGGCCGGAGCGGGGCTGGGGCCGCGGCCGCCCCGCCACCGCTCCGCCGCGGCTTTTGCGGGATGCCGCCGGGAGAAACCCCGGCGCCCTCTGGGCTCCCTCCCTCGCCTTCGAGGGTTGTTTTTTTCCTCCCCGTTTCTGCCCTCCTGCAGCCCGTGCGGCCGCCGGGAAGCCCGGCTCGTCCTCCGGCGCTGCAGCCGAGCGGGTGCGCGGCGGGGAGGCAGCGGCTCCCGCTTCGCCAGCATCATCCTACGTTGTTCTCGGGGGAAAAAAAGTGGGGGAAAAAAACTCAACAAAACAGACCGAAAACTCTACGGTGGGGATGTAAGTGCTGAGGTTTGCTTGGGTCTGTTTTTATTTCGACAGCTCAGAGGCAATGTCTACAAAGCGTTGTTTAATCACTTGCAGATAGAACTTTTATGTTTTGAAACCTTCGCCGTTGAAGGCTAGCGCAGATTTTTTGGAGAAGCTGTGATTCTCTGAGCGTGTTTGTTCTGGATGAATTTAACACTTGGGCGGCAGCATGCCCTGGTTCCCCGGACGGGTTAGCGCGGTGCCAGGGATGAGAGTGATCCTGCCTGTGCCACGCTGCCCGGGGCTGCTCTGGAAATCATCCCCCTGGACACGGACGTGGACTAGGCAGCTTCTGCAAGGCTGAGTTCAGACAGCGGATCGTGACGCTTGTAGCTTCCCTTGGACTTCCTTCCCCACCAAAGGTGCTGGCTGGCAGCTAATTACAATGTTAATTAGAACAATTAACCGGTATCGCCGTTCTCGTGGCTCGACTGAGCTGCAGGAGGCGAGCTCAAGGTCCCTGCAGTAAATTCCCGGACCTCCCTGTCCCAGCTGGCGGCTTGTGAGCAGCCAGAGCCAGCAGGAGATGTTCAGTGGCACAAGCGTGGCGCTGTCTCCACTGGAGCATCCCGCAGTCAGGCTGCTCTGGCAGCCACATCCAGCGCTGAGGATGAACTCCCAGCCTCTCTACACCCATTTCACGCTCGGTCGAGACAGTGGAGTTGTGTCTGTAGAAAGTGGAAGGGGCGAGAGCGATGTGAGGGTGAATTCCTCCCTGGGCGGTTGGCGGCGAGTGATTTATGGCATGGGTGACCCTGGCCGGGCACTGCTGGCTTGGCGTAGCCTGGTTTCCATAAAAACAGCGCTTGGGTGTTAGACACTATCAGCACCCTTGGCTGTGCTGTGAGGGAGCAGGGCGAAAAACTTTGTGTTTCTGCTCAGCCTGCTTGGAAAATCGCTGAATCGGAGCTATTTTAGGAATGGCATTTTGGGTTGCTTCTTGTCAGGAATGCCTCATCCTCCCGGCCGCGCTCTCCTACCTCACAGCAAAACACGTACCTGCAGGAGAGCTGCCCAGGTCAGCTTTCTAGTGCCACTACAACTCTCTGAAGTACTCAGAGCAATGTGTAGAATTTAAAACTTGCTGATATTGGAAGCAGGAGAGGACTTTTTAAAACACTGAGATATTTTTACCTTCCAGTTTGACCGTTCAGAACGTGGTGAGACGTGCAATAGTGCATCACGTGCGGGTACCGTGTGGATGTATCCAGGCTCCTGTGGCTGGATGTCAGCAAAGTGATACCTGCTCCTTTCTGTGTCAGCAGATAACCAGCCCTTCTCAATTTTGAAAGAGCTTGATAATACGTCTGCAAAATTCCTTGTCGCGTTTCCATGATGAGGTCTGCGGGTGCATCCCGCTATCCTCGTCTACGTATGGCCCCGGACAGAAATCCTGTTGATTTCTGTGCTGCCGGGCACCGCAGCGTGTCATTGCAGCCCCGCCAGTGAAGTGACAACACGCGCGTGTCCCGCTCCTGAGTGGGGACTCTGCCAGGCCGGCCACAGCTGGCGGGCGGTGGCACACGCGTGTGACGTGCCGCTGGCGTCACGGGCCGGCGGGTCACCTCACGTCCCAGGGCAAGGCCACGATCCGGTGGGCAGATGAGAGGGAATTTGAGCGCTGTGTGGGATGCTGATCCCTCCGAGATGACTGTGGGCCCCTTCACTTGATTGTGGCAGGTTTGTCTCCGAGGCGAGGCAGAGCTGCGTGGGATCGCCCCGCGCGCCCGCGTTGTTGTGGGTGAGCGCTTCGGAAACGCGGAGGAAAAAGCTCTGAGGTTTCCCCGATGTTTATAAATACAATCTGGTGCAAACTGTCAGGCAAGCTGTTCAAAATCACGTCGCGCCTGCGCTGCCTTCCCCGCTCGGCTCAAACGCCTTGGCCCCGGAGCCGGGGCTCATCTGAGCTTTGGAGCTGTGGGCACGCGGGGCTGCGCCGTGGGTCTGCGTGCAGCACCACCCGCTCACTGGGGCCCCAGCATCCCTCAGAACCCCGGGAGCCCAGGCTGCCCCAAAGCAACCCAGACCAGACCTGCGTGCAGGGCCAGAAAGGGCGTCTTCAAGTCCCCTTTGTCCTCCTTAGAAGGTTTGCCTGCCTTAGATGTCCCCTAAAAATGAAGGGATAAAGCCTTTCCTCAAAGCTCGGTCCCTGCAGTGGGCTGCTGCTCCGTCCCATGCCCTCAGTAGGGCTGGATGGACGCTGTTAGGCGGATGTTTCACTCCGAAGTGTGCCAGGGTCTTCTGCCTTCATATATATAAAAAGATGAGATGTTTATTAAACTCAGACCCTGCTTTTTCTTCTACGATTTATGTCCCGAGGGGCTGGCGATAAACAGTTTATTAAAAAGAAATCCTGATTTATTTCTGCGAGTGGTTACATTTCAAGCTGGTACCGAATGGTTTTGTAGGAGAGCACTTTTTATGCTTCCCATGGCAGTTGAAAGGATTGCTAGAAAAACAATCCGGAATCTAAGTAGGTTTGGATAAAGGCAAGCCAGGACTGTACGTCAGGGTACGTGGTGCTTTCATGCATCGAGGCGGTGGATTTTACCACGGAACATCTGGGCACTGGCTTCAGTTACAGCACAGATTTTAGTGGGATAACAAGTCTTGCTTGGCTTCGCCTTCATTTTGAAGTCACTAAACTTTACACGAATAATAAAACTGTAAGCCCATTACTTCACTGTTAGCAAGGGGCTGCTTGAGTCCCCCTTGGGGGGTCTCACCTCTTTCTGGGGCTGGTTTTATTTTGCCGTGCTCAGTGGGTATTTATCTTCCCTCTGCCTGGCTGGCTTTGGCGGGGAGGCAGCTTTGCTCGTCTGCAGCCACGGCCACTCCGGGGAGGGCAGGCGGGTTTCCATGCGCCCCTGAATGTCTCCTGCATTAGGGGCAGCCCCACAGCACTCCCGGGGATGAGGGTGCTAACGTGGAGGGCCACAGAGCTGCTCTGGGCTACCAGCTCGGCCCCTCGTGAGAGGGGAAGTAACGCCGGGAGGGTTTGCTTTCTTTTTCAGTTCGATTATGAAATGCAGAGGAGAGGAGTAGGCAGGACTGAAGGAGGCAAGGGCCGCCTCTTTTGTACAAGAAAACAAGTTAGCAAGCCCTTACAGAGGTGTGCAGTACTGCTGGGAGGGCCCCAGCATCAGGGAGGATAACCCCAGCTAATTATATATATCAAGGAGTACGTGTTTGGAATGGAAGTTCCGTGTGAGAGGGGTGTTGTCATTGGTCGTGGAGCACCCGGTGTGATACTGAATGCTGGTGAGCTCTGTGTTCTGGTGTCACTGACCGTGACAGGCATAAACCAGAAGCAATCCGAATTACAGCCAAGGAAGGAGAAGATCCCAGGTAAGACCGGTGAGAAGGGACTTAGGTACTGCTTGAGCTCTGCTGACTCGTGAGTGGAGCAGGGAGCGTGGCTCTGGGGAAGAGGCAGAGTGCAGAAACTGTTGTGTTTCACATCAGGAGATTTTCTGTGGCAAAAATCCTCATTAGATCAAACAGGGAGAGTTTCTGCCTGAGAAGACTGAAATAAGCTTGCGGATGGATGGAAGGAGCTTTGAAGGCTGAGGAGATGCTATGTGTGAAAAGTTTAACAAGATGTCATTAGGAGAGGAAGTATTTGCCCCCTTGGATTGGGAAACGGGTCAGGATAAGAAATCGTAACTGCAGGAGAATGTGCTTAAAGCTGGAAATACATTCAGATGGGAGAGAAAGAGAGTAAGCATTAGAAAAGTTTGTTCTTTCAGAATTAATTGTCTCATTTGCTGCATGCAAGGACTCCCACTGAACAGGAGAAGGATAAATGTTAGCACAGAGCTGTTGCAGGAACCAGCTGAAAATCTCACGACTGCACGGATGGCTTTGATTGCTCTGCAGGGAGCACGCCAGGCATGTGGGACACGTCAGAAACGGGCAGTGTGTCGTGTCATCCCGCGTGTGAGGTACCTGACGGTCCGACTTCACCAAAAACCTGTCGAGGGCATTTCCCAGGATGGGTTTAAATGACACTGGAGCAATCAGCGCCGTGAGCGGCCTGAGGAGCCGGCCCCACTCCAGCCAGCCCCGCCTGAGCTGCCAGAGGGCTGCAGCGGGTCCTGCACAGAGCATCTCGCATCTCCCTTCCACCCAGGCAGGGATTTTGTGCCTTTCTCACAGATCTCACAGCGTTGTTCAGGTCTGGCCTGAACTGGGACTGCTCTGGCTTTCAGGATAATTAAACTCAGGGGTTAGAGAGATGTTTGTTGCTCGTGTGACAGCTGAGATAGGGAGCAGTGGGTACTTGCTGGGAGCACCTGGAAAACTGAAAAGCAAAAGGCAGTAATTTATCTCTCCTACCTCATTCCCTGCTCCACGGGTCCGGATATGAGTGCCCCTCCAGTGTGACCCTCGCACGCTCCCAAGGTGACACAGCACCGAGGCCAGCACTTCCCCCGTGATTTACAGGGGAAAAGCATTGTTTGCCTAATTGAGTCTCTTTCTTTTTTTCCCCCCCTGTATTATTTGAGAAAACACAACTTGGTTGGAACTTTTATTAGGGGGTGAGAAAAACGATGCTTTTCCTATTTCTCACCTTTAGCTTGCTCAGTATGAAGACAGAGCAGTGCCAGAGCAGCCGAGGCGCGGCGGGATCCTCAGGCACATTTGCAGGGATGATTGAACAGGGAAGACGTTTGTGCAAAGCAGCCAGAATATCGCGAAGGAGCGAGTGCTCCCTCTCTTTCTCTCTCTACTGTGTTTGGGTGCAGCAGATTTACTGCGGATTTGTTTCTAGTCAAACAGTCTAAACGTGCCTCGGCATTCTGAAATCCCGAAACCTGATGGAAATTAAGCAGTTTACAGATCGGGATGATGACGATGGTGTGGGAAAGCCAAGTGTCTTGGAGCTGCCAGCTGGTCTCTGGATGCGAAGGAAAACATCAGTGAGCAGCATTAACAGTTTCTAGTCCCTGTTCCTTCCCTTCCTTTGGCTACTAAATCTGTGTTTAATTCCCTGGGGGGTTTGTCTCCTGAGTAAGAATTACTTACTTGAGCATGATTTGTACGACTAATAGGATCTTATCCTTACTTGGGGAAGACCCTGGGGGCTCTCTCAAACTGATTTTTCAGTAATGAGAAATAATGAATAAAAGTATAATAGTCCTAGGGGGTATTAAAGTTACAATTTTGCAGGGAAGATTTAATATCAGTCGACTAAAACTTTTATAATCCTATTATAGTACAATAGTCAGAATAAAAATAATAAGAGGGGAAATAAGAAGGTTTTAAGACCCTCTCACATCATGAATCAAGTCTGAATTTAATGTTTGAATTAAGCAGGTATTTTAAAGCAAGAGTCAAAGACATCTCTTGCAAGTGTGTGATAGCAGGGTGGCGGGCCCAGGGAAAGAAAGGCGCTGTGTTAATTTATGGAGCACGTTCTATTTCCCCTTCATCTAAGAAAAAGCAGTTGCAAGGTGTTTACGAGAAAATCCAGGCAATTAGGGCTTAAACCAGAAAATGCAAAGTCCGTGGGCCTCAGCCCAGCGTGTTTGCAGCAGCCCAGAGCACGCTGTGGCTCAGCCTGTTGCTCGCAGGGTCTGTGACCGTCCCCACCGCGCTCCGCTCGCCCAGGGCCCGGGCAGAGCCCAGCTCGTGGCCCTCGGTGAATTTTGCGGGAGCAAAGTGGGGCCCGTGGGCGTTGTGAGCCCTCCACAAAGCCTCTGCTGAGGTGCTCCGAGGGGACAAAGCACCGGGGAGCAGGCACTGCTCCGTGTAGGAATTTAGAGCTTTTTGGGGTCAGCAGCAATGCTGCTGGAACGACGCTTTGTCCTTTAGCAGGGACTTTCATCCGGGAGTGTCCGGGGGACACCCCCAGAAGGCAGCACCGGGTCCCTCTGCAGGGCTCTCACCACATCCTCCCCCCTGTGGGAAAAGGAGCCCTTGGTGTGCTCGGTTTGGGTCCTCTCTGAATGCACAAGCTCCTCCCTCGGTCTCCCTCCCTTCCCGCTCTGTCAGCCCGGGATGTATGGCTGCCATAGGAAGGCCGGGAGGTTCTGGGGCTGTTTGGATGTGCACTCACCCATGACAGCCTGGCCTCCCCGCCCGCATGGCTTCCCTCTGCTTTTGTTGGCAGCCAGCACAGAAAGGACTAACCTTTCCCCTGCCAGCCTGCACAAATAAACGCTGGCCCAGCCGTAAAGTGGGGCTGAAACCAACTCTTGCAATAATCTGATTTTTCAGACCCCTTACCACAGCTCCTCAGCTGACCCTGGCAGGTCTGAACCGTCCCTTTGGTGCTCATCCTTTTTGCACTTGGGGAAGGACTTTTCAGCTTGGAAATGCATAAATCCACTCTTTAGAAAACAAAAAAAAAGTGCCAGAAGCAAGATTGAAGACTGTCAGCACCCTAACGTGCTCCCGTCCTGCCTTGGTGTGATGGGCTGGAGAGCTGTGGTTGGGCTTGCAGCCTCTCCAGACAGGTGTGTGTGTGTGTCAGCTCTGGCCAAGGCCATCTCTGTGGCTCTGCCTCACTGCCTCCCCATTTTTTTGCCCTTTGGAGTCGAATCCTTGCTCTGTCACATGGCTCCTTGGTGCTGGAGGGGTTGCTGGGTGAGCAGCTGGGGGAAGTTTGGATTTTCCCTGGAAGCAGTGGGAAGTGTCAGGCACCGTGGTGGGGACAGCAGGTAGCTGTGTCGAGAAATTTGGAGCAGATCATGCCCTCCACTAACAGCTACCACGAATTCATTAAGCTAATTTCACTAATTTATCTGTGGGAATCTGTGTCTTTTTTAAAAGCAGGATGCTGGGGGAGTAAATACGAAATGTAGGCAGTGTGAGCATTGCTGCTCCCTCTCATACCTACCCATGTACTGTATAAAAGCAAACGTGCAAAGGAGGGAATTTTCTGAGTGATGCCCAGGAGCAGGGCTGAGGCTGATTGTGCTCCCTGGGATGTGGTTCATCCAGGATGAGCCATCCTGTGCTCCCAGCCCCTAAAATGGGGCTAGAAAATGGTGTGTGCTGCTTCCTGGGGGTGGTGGGGATCAGTGTGGGAGACAATATCCACGCTGGGTCTTGGAGTCTTTGCTGCTGTAACCGTGGCTGAGATCTGCCAGCTCTAACACCCAGAGCTGCTGGTAGAAATATGTAAATATCAACAGCTTCAGCATTAGGTTTGATACTTGCCATTTTCAAACGCTTGACAAATGTTTACATATTTTCAGCAGCCCTTTTCCAGCTAGGGAAAATGAGACACAGCATCTGTGAATTACTCAGATTTGCAACAAATCATGATGAGAGAGCACCTTAAGGGTTCATTAAGGACTTGCAGGGCTTAAGGTTTCCTTAGCTTACTTCTAAAGCTGAAGGCAGAAAATGCTAAAACTGAATCCAATTTTGGATGGTGAACACAGTCAGAAAGATTTGGGTTCTGATGATAACTCAAGGGTTGGAAATTTTGAGGGATCAGCTATCAATATAACATGCATTGCTGTGGCCATAAGTGACATGTCCTGGTCTCTACTCCCAGGTAGGAATATTAAGTTTTGTGGATAAGCACCGTGGGTTTGTCACTGCTGCTGTTTTGCTCTGCTCTTCCAGCTTTCTGGAAAGCTGCTGCCGCTCCCTCTGTGCTTTGGCAGGTGAGAAACCCTCGGTGGTAATAAGGGCGGTGTGGTAACATGCAGAGGGGAATTTCTGCCTCGCCGTTGTGGGGAAACTCTGTGTGCAGAGGCAGGGAAGCGCCCGTGGGCTGGCTGTGGTTTGTAATCCTGTGTACGTGTGCGTGTGGTGTTCCTGGTGCCGAAGGAAACCGCGCGTCTGACGGAACCTGTGGCCATCAGCCCTTCTTGCACTTGGCAGGTTTTCCAAGCAATATTCCCTTTATTCATTCCCAAGCAAAAAGCAGAAGGGGGAGAGGCGCTGGAGGAATCGCGGTGTGTGCTTATGGCACAGCTTTGCACAGAACGTGAGCGCTGCGGTGGTTGCTGGGGCCTGGCTGCCCCGGCTCCGGGTGTCGCACTGCCGGCAGCTCCCTCCCCGTGCCAGCCCCTCTCCTTCTCCCCTTCAGCAAACACCTTGTTGGCCAGGAGCAGCTGCCACGGCCAGGGCCTGCTTTGGTGGTTAATGACTTGAGGGTTGTGTCCTAGCACTTGTCCAAGTCTTCCCACTTCCCAAGTCTTCTGAGGGTGCTCAGCAGGATGCAGATCCTGGTTCTGTTCCTGCTCTCTCTCTCACACCCCGATGTTTCATCCCCATCCCTGGAGGATTTTGGCGAGGGCGCTGGCTCATAATGTCATCCTGAAGTATTCCAGAGGAGCAGTGGGAAACTCTGTAGCGAATACCAGCAGGCTGGTGTTGGTTGTAATTTGTAATTGTTCGTGTGTTCCTCCCCGCTAATCCCCTTGCTGAAATTCATTACAGAGAGCGAGCAACCTACACCCGGAGAGCTGTGCTGAAGGCAGAACGACTTGGCTGAGGAAAGTAGCTATTGTTTTATGATTAAAGGAAAGGATTATATTGGGATTTCCTTGAACAAGGAAAGTCTCTGCCCTACTTTTATTGCTTGTAACAAGGGGATAATAATTACTTTCCATTATAAAACACCCCCAGCGCTTGCGCTGAAAGATTTGTGGTAGAGCTGCGTGGCATTCGGGGCTGGTTATCTCAAATGGCCTGGAGTTGTGCAAACTGTGATTTCTCTGCCTTATTTCTCCTACTGGGGCTCAACCCCTGCTGAGACTATGGAAAAAATTCCTCTGCTCAGAGCTGGGTCAGACTCTCCGAGTGTGACACATTTTCCTCTGGAGGAGCTGGTAGCAGTCACCCATCCCGTGACGCCTGCCCTCTCTGGGAATGCCATCCAGCCCACCTGGAGGTTCTGCACGGGCTTGGGAGGAGGAGCAGGGACAGCAGCAGGGACCCCACCGGTGCTGGAGTGGCTGGGGGGGTAACATCTGTCCTGGGGGAGGGCTGCCAGCTGTGCCCAGCACATCCCTGCTCCCCGTGCCGCTGGCTCCCCCTCGCAAGGAGAGGAACAACCCAGAGCTGCTTGTTTGGGCCCGAGGCTGAGTCTCGTGGGCAGAGGTGGCTGTGAAAGAGAGGAACGCTGGCATGTGGTCTCTGATTGAAAAGTGTAAAACTATGAGGCATTTCCTTGAGCGTCCCAAGTGGCATCTCCTGGCTCAGCTGGTTTTCCACGCGTCCAGCTGCCACCAGCTCCGGGGGGGGGAAGGTTTGGATGTGATCAGGGTTGAATCTGTTTCCACTAAAAGTGGAAAAACAAATAAGTCTCAGTTTAGAAACAAAATAGTCCATGTAAAATGTGATTTTTTCTTTATACTGTATCTCCCCAAGCATGTTTGCTTTTCAACATGTCTAATTTGAGACAGCTCTGCATTTTCTAATCGTGCCTCTTTGCAGTGAACCTCTCCCCCAAGCTGTAGCTCACTGCCACCATTGTCCAGTAAGATTTGGTAGAAATGTACCCTTACTTCTTCATACCTTCTTCCTATTTTTACTTGGTTGTATTTTTTTCCCCGTAATGCTACAATGATTCGCTGGGCTAAAACAACACTCCCAGCAAAGGAAAATTGTTGGGTTGAATTGGAATTGCAAGAGGAGCTTGGTTAATCCACAGATTACTGACACGGTGGACCCTCCGTGCTTCAAAGGGCACCATTATAGTCCATCGTGTCCCTGCGTACTTAGGGAGCTTTAATCCATGGATTACAGGTCACTTAGAGCTCCTGCCCTCCCAGTTACAGCTGTCCTGCCAACGGGAGCTGCCATGGCAAGCTGGCTGTGGCATGCACAAAAAATTGGTCTTTAAAATCCGCAGAGACAGTGCTGATACCGCTTCGTCCCTGGCAGGGCTGCATTCCTTGTCCCCAGCCCCTGGAGAGGGCCCACAGTCCTGCCTGGCCCATGCTTCTCCCCAGGCACCGGGCAGGACCAGACAACAAGTTTTCAAAAGCGATGCTTTAAGAAAAAAAAGGAACCACAAAAAAGCCCAAATGAAAAGCATACCAAGCGTTTTCCACATCCTTTAGGGAATAGTCAGCATAAAACAGCAGGCCTTCACTTTTCCCCTCTGGTCTCCCCCTAAACAAACAAACTGAGCAGCTCCCAGTAAATGCTTAAATTGCAAAGGCGTTCTTTTTCCTGGTTTGCACATTGAAAATAACTAATTGCATTACAGCCCAAATTTATAAGTGCTTTTCAACTCCTCTGTTGCTCAGGTGATAGCTGTGTGTGCTGAGGTGCGTGTGTTTGTGGCATATATCTCTGGAAATGGAGTGTATAATGGAAAAGCTCACGGCCTTTTTACTTGCAGCATTCCTATAATAAGTTAAAGAAGTCACACAGTGCCCTTTTATTTCCAAAGCTGGACTTAAATCACGTCCATAAATCTGCAGACTTACTATGAGATGCAGCATGGGTAATGTAAACAGGAGAAACACCCACCCTCAACATGGCAGAGTTTAAAAATAGGATGTAAGAAGGAAAAAAAAGTTAACCATCCATACAATAAAAAGAGAAGAAATGCAACACAAGGGCGCTGTGCCAAGCAGTGCCTTGAAATTATCCTCACTAAATTACAGTCGTGCTCTTCCCACTCTCTAATTAAGGTGAAGGTTTGCTTATTCCAGACACATTTGCTCCAGGTGAACCCAGATCTTTTTTGTTTTAGCACTCTAAGTCCCTCACAGGTGTGGGTGACCTGCAGACAGTCGAGGAGTAAAGCAAATTATTTCCATAGATCAAGGAAGATGCAATACTCTGCTCCCTTTTTCCACAGCATCAGTGTGCTCGGTGAGATTGAGCCTTCCTGTGAGTGTCTGGGCAAAAAAAAAGCACACAGTGAAGCCCAGACGGGGGGACACAACTTGCTTGGATCCCCAGGAGCCAAACAGAAGGGACCCTTGTCTTGCTGGGTGGGATTTCTGTGGCAGGGAGCCTCTGATCCCGTGTGGAGTACGCCCTGTGCAGCCACCTTTCAGTGCTGGGAAAAAAAGTCAACGTAGAAAATACCGTCAGCTTGAGCAGGGAAATCAAAAATGGGTTGATGTCATTCGTCCCCAAGGCCACCTGTTTCTGTTTCTGGCTTGGGTGAAGATGTGGGAAAGCCCCAGGAGGTGCTGCCACAGCTCCAGCTAATTTGTCCCTCGGCTCAGAACCTGAGCCAGCTGCAGATCCCATTATCCTGTCCATTTCTGGCCCTAATTGCAGTTTACCTGGAGATTTGCAGGTGGAGTTTGCTACCTGGAGGTCTTAAAGGCAGGAGAGAGGGCTGTGGAGGGCTTGTTTTTGTAGGTGGGATTTTGGAAAGGTTGGGTGAGGAGAGTATTAAAAAGATAGGAGTTAATTGTAATTGTCATAAAACCCACGACCTGACTTAACGATTATTTTCATGTACGAGCTTATAAGTCAAGTTTAAAAAATGCCATTTATGAAGTAGTTATTTATACCTTGCTGAAAAAGGAAAAGCCCCGAGCCTCTGGCAAGGTGGTGAATTTGGAAGTGTTTAAAATCCCCTCTCTCCCTCTCCAGTGCACAGCCCCTCTCCAGTGCACAGCGTGTGTTTTCCATCTGTTTCAGGTCAATTGATGTGTGGCTCTTGCTGCCGCAGGGTTTGTGTAGCCTGGGAGCTGCTCACCTGGGCACAGCACTGCCACACTCCGGGTTCAGATCCAAGCACTGCCTGCCCTGCCATCCCTCAGCTCGGGCTCAGGGTCCTGGTGGCCAAACCTGGTGGCCAAACCGTCGCTCCTGGTCCCCTGGGAGCAGGGAGGATGCTCCGTGTCACTCTGGCTCGCAGCGCTTTTCCCGCTGGGTTTAAGGCTCCGTTGAGACACAGTCTGGGGAAGAAGTGAGAGGTAAAGATGGGCCATTAGAGGGCACTTGTGCAATCCTGGAGAAGGAAATCGGCGCTCATTATTTCACTTAGGACTGTTTATCTTGGCGCTCTCTTAAATTCAGTGATAAACAGCAGGCAAGTCCCTCCGGCCAGCAGGAATAGATCAATAAAATATTGACTCCGAGTTTAAAAGAAAAGAAAACAAGACAAACTCGTAGAAAGCGGAATAAAAGACGTCTAAGGAGGCGGCGCAGCCTAGAGAACCAAAAATCACACGATGTATTTCATGTAATTGGTGTGGCTCAGAGCTCGGGCCTCAGCTTGTGTCTGGCTTCTCAAAACGAATCCGAGAGAAGAAAATGGTTTGGTGGGAATCTCTGAGGGCTGGGGGGCAGAGCACGAATCCGCAGGCTCACGTCTAGCAAGTGCATTTTCTGAGGGACTCTGTCAAAGTCATTGGTGAGCTTGCCCAAAACCAAACATGGGATGAATAAATGGGCTTTTTGCTCTGCCCTTGATGTTTTGCATGAGTAAACTACGGAGGGTTTAGCTTGAAACCCTGCCAAATTATAATGAGTGCAGTGCAAAAACGAAAATCTGTTTATTAACTGCTGTGAAAGGGTGGTGTAACAGTGAGGGCGCGGCTTCCAAAAAGGGTGAGCGAGGTTTGGGTGCCTCCTCGCTGCTGTCCTGCTTTCGGAAGTGTCGTGCACGAAAATTGGGCCCATTTTAAGCCTCTGAGGTTAGATACGTGAAAATGAAAGCACTCGAAATTCTATTAATTTGTCAAAGAACAGAGATCACAAAAGTTTCCTTTCTCAGTAAGAGTTGACAACTTCGCAAGGTTTTTCATGTGTGGGACGGGCAGGGATCACAGAACTAAATTTAATGTGTCTTTTTGCAGTTATTTTTAAGCCAAAATGCTTTTATAATTAGATAAAGAAATGGGAGACAAATCTGTACCTTGTCACTGCTCTGTAGCTGTTAAGGGGGGCAGAAACACTGTTTATGGGAGTTTTTAAAGTGCATGAGCTAGTGAAATTATTTAAGAAGTGAAGCTTAGCCTATAATCAAAATGGTTTATTTTAGTAGAGGTTACATTGCGCTGGAACCGACTATGGGAATGCACAGGATTGCAATTTCAGGGGGTTCATGTGGAGGACGCTGTCTGCAGAGAGAGTCAGAGTTTCTTACCTAACCAAATAATCGGCTCTAACTGTTGTGATTAAGTTGGAAGGAATTTCATCCCTGTTGGCCAACTATAATACTCGAAAAATCAATAAACAGCGTGTTAGAGCACACGAAACTCATCGAGCTTTGTGTGAGGGGAGCTTTCTGCCGGCCTGGGTGACTCGAGCCAGCCAGGATTTTGACTAATGATCTTTGCTCCGGAAGGTCAAATGTCTTTAACTTCGCTGGTAAGTATCAACACTTCAGCCTGAATGGGAGGAACTTTATCCACTGTCCTCAAAAGCTGTCTCAGGACCTGCTTGGCATAGATTTTGACAAAGGGCTGGGAAAGCTAAATCAGGGTTTCCCTCTGGGTAGCAATTGCATACGTTAGGTAAAGCCCTGCACTCCTTTCCCTTCTGCAGGGCAGAGCACTGCAGTGACCTGTCATTAAACAATCCCAAATGATAACAGATTTGAGTCCTAAGATTGCATCCCGTGGGGGAGTGCTCAGTGCACGTCGCTCCTGGCTTATGGACACTGCTGAGTTTGCCATGTGTTTTCCCTCTCCCCTCACCAATCTCAATGGGAAAAGAGAAAGATGAGGGAACAGGACAGCAGGAGTTGGAGAAAACAGCAGGAAGGGGGGAGGGAATGAGCTGAAATCAGGGGGGAGCAGAGAGGAGGGGACCTACGTGTTGGTGGGAGGAATGTGCCGCTTCTCAAGGAGCTTTATGTTTGCTATTTTTACATAAAATATTAGGGGTGGTGGGAAAAAGAACTATCTCAGCAGCAGATTTAATCTTAAAGGCAAAAGGAAGAGTTTGCTATAGAGTAGTAGTTACTTCACAGCACAGTACCCAGAGCAGTGCATGACTGCACATTCAGCCAAGGGACAAGGTAAAACTATTCCTGCCAGCTCAGCTTCTTCCCATGTTTCTCCCAAAATCAGTGCTAACAAAGCTTAGGTAATGGCCTCAACTTCTTTTTATTTTTTTTCTCTCCTCGTAATTAAAAATGGTTATCATTTAACAATTTAAACTTGATACACCAGAAATGGGCTGCTTCCCCTTTTTTCCCCCCCATTCCAGAGCCATTATATATGAGATCATCTGCTGTACTGAAAGGAGATTTTCAGCCTGTCCCACTGTATATATTAGGGTAGTAATTTCTGACCTAGTTATAGACATAATAATGAAAGGCTGAGATTATGAATTATTATGCCTAATTTGTAAAGGATTCTCTGCTTTTGTGTTTTGCAATTCCCATCAGGCTTGAGGATTAAGCCCTGCTGAACTGCATGCTAATACCAATGTGCTTTGAATATGTGTGGGTTTCCATCACGTTTCCCTGATTCGCTGTTTTTGTAAAGAACAGCTTCACTGGAGATATTTACTTTCAGAGGATTGCTGGAAGACCCAACCCAGGTCTCCTAGGGTCTCGCTGTCCCCACCATCTGCTCTGTGCCTACTGTGGCTCCCTTTCTGCTGTGGCACAACATCCAAGTGGAACTCACCAAGGCGCGTGCAAGGCTTTTGCTCTTTGGCAGCGATTCCAGTTTGAGACCAGTGCCTTGCTCCAGTCCCAGTTCCGGACGGGAAAACCTCGGTGCCCCCCTCGATGCCAGTGCCAGCTCAGCACTTACAGAGATTTTCCCGTGTTTGCCTGGCAGCCAAGGTGCCTGCAGAGCACCGAGGGGGCGTGAGGCTGCTGGGGGTGTGCCCAGGTTCCAGCACAGGCTGCTGAGGTGGCCCCGCTGAGGCGGCCCCGCTGAGGTGGCTCCGCTGAGGCGGCCCCGCTGAGGTAACCCCGCTGAGGTGGCCCTGCTCAGGTGGCCCTGCTCAGGTGGCCCTGCTCAGGTGGCCCTGCTCAGGTGGCCCCGCTGAGGCGGCCCCACTCAGGTGGCCCCGCTCAGGTGGCCCCGCTGAGATGGCCCCGCTGAGGTGGCCCGGCTGAGATGGCCCCGCTGAGCTGGCCCCGCTCAGGTGGCCCCGCTCAGGTGGCCCCGCTCAGGTGGCCCTGCTCAGGTGGCCCCACTCAGGTGGCCCCACTCAGGTGGCCCCACTGAGGTGGCCCCACTGAGGTGGCCCCACTGAGGCGGCCCCGCTGAGGTGGCCCTGCTGTCGTTGCTGCAGGATGCTCCGGCTGCGCTGCCCGCTGCTGCCGCTGCTGCTGCTGCTGCTGCCGCTCCACTCCAGGCCCCAGAAGTTGCCCACCAGGGATGAG
>VWZN01013662.1:1207667-1228258 GCA_013396955.1 Regulus satrapa
CCCCGCTGAGGTGGCCCTGCTGTCGTTGCTGCAGGATGCTCCGGCTGCGCTGCCCGCTGCTGCCGCTGCTGCTGCTGCTGCTGCCGCTCCACTCCAGGCCCCAGAAGTTGCCCACCAGGGATGAGGAGCTCTTCCAGATGCAGATCCGGGACAAGGCGTTTTTCCACGACTCTTCGGTCATCCCCGACGGGGCCGAGATCAGCAGCTACCTCTTCCGAGACACCCCCAAAAGGTATTTCTGTCTGGCCCACGCCAGGAGGCCGAACGCGCAAGAAGGTAGCTCTGGTTGCTGGGTGCTTGGAGATAAAATCCGGATCCCAGAAAAATACAAAAGCCGGTGTTCTGCTTGGTGAAGTAAATATGCGAGCCTCAGTCCTCTCTGGCTTCCCCAGCTGAGGGTCTGTCCAATTGGTTTGATTTCTGGGATAAGTACAGAGCTCCCCCAGACCACAGAATGTCCCTGAAGTGGCACTAACCACGTCTGGAGGCCATGGGAAGGAAATTGGGAACTACCCACCACACCTGTCCCTCTTTGTTTTTCCCTCCTGTGCTTTAAAGAAGCAGTGTTAGGCAGCCTGGTCTGAACTCCCCACCTCCCAAACTCCACTCTGTGGGTGAGAAAATACTGAGGGCTAGACTGGGGAAGAACCTGAGGCTCCAGAGAGTTCAGGAATGCCTCATGTCACATTCCTCCTGTAGCTTTCCTTGGTGAGGAGCCTTGCATATCAGAAGAAGGGTGGTGCCTGGAGGGGTTGGGAGGGCAGCTGGAGTTGTGTGTGTCTCTCTGTGTGCTTACCTGGACACAATGTACAATGTGTGTCCTGCTTGAAGAGCGCATCCCTCAGCTCCAGGCCAGATCCCATTTCCTTCATACCTCTGGGATTGCTTCTGTCTAGGTAGTGCAGGGGTAGAAAGCAAAGCTGCTGGAGGGAGGGCAGGGGACCAGAATCCCCTCAGCTCTGCCTTGACGCACAAGTGTGAGCTCTGCTCCCTAGCTCTGCCCCACCAGCCTTCCCCTCTGCCTGCTGGTAACTCTTTAGACTCTGTGGCCCCAGCAAGACCTTCCCGATGGTGTCAAGTCAATCCCTGCCAGCTGGCTGCCATCAGGAGTTGCTGACATGTGGGTCTGTTCACCTCCCTCCAGGTATTTCTTCGTGGTGGAAGAGGACAACACTCCCTTAGCAGTGACAGTGACGCCGTGCGATGCCCCTCTGGAGTGGAAACTGAGCGTGCAGGAGCTCCCAGAGGAAGCCAGCGGGGAAGGATCGGGTAAAAAAAAACATCAGCAGCTTCCTCTGTCCCCTCCCCTGCTTTTCTCCTGGATTTAAGGTTCCTCTACTGGGCTCCTCCTGCTGAGTCCCACAGCAGGCCTGTCTCTATCATGTCCTGCTGTTTCCAGAGCAGGAGGCTGACAACAGGCAGCAACATGAAAAGGAAAAGGGCTACAAAGAAGTAAAAGCTGAGGTTGCAGTCACAGGGGTCTGCCAGAGCAAACTCTGTTTGCCCAGAGTGACTCAGTTTGACGGGACTTGGCTGTGGGGTGTTTATACAAGATAAGAACCGGAGAGACGGGGCTGGCATTGCAGCAGGACTGAGCTCAGCCCTTGGAGGGGCTCATCTCCAGACACGGAGCTGTGTAGCTGCTGCTCAGGAGAGAAAAGGGCTGCCAGAGCCTCTGACACGTGCTGAACTGTCCCACACACCACGTGGTACAGCAGACACGCTGTGTTAGGGACAAAAGCTTAGTGTGACTCAGGCAGCCAAAGGCCCACATCCAGGAACAGGCAGGCGAGTGAGTTTCCCCTGAGAAAAACAGGGGAAACTCACTCCAAGATGGGATTCCTGACACTCCGGTGGAAGGTGCTAGCTACCATTCATGAGACTCTATTAATGCTGGTCAGGTGCAATTTCCATTGTGTTTGGGTTTAACCTGAGTGCCAAACCAGTTTTCCTCTCTGATTTGATGAAAGTGTTGATCAGTTGCATCTTCCTCAGAAGACAAAACCTTCCTTTCCCATCTCGCTTTTATTTTACATCATAAAATGCGCCTGTTAGGCTTCTGTTTTTTCACATTTGCAGAGAGTATCTGTACAGCTGTTTTCTTTTGCTTGTATTCCAGGTGACCCAGAGCCCCTTGAGCAACAGAAGCAGCAGATTACCAGCGAGGAAGGCACGGAGCTCTTCTCCTACAAAGGCAACGACGTGGAGTACTTCGTGTCCTCCAGCTCCCCGTCCGGGCTGTACCAGCTGGACGTGCTGTCGACAGAGAAAGACACCCATTTCAAAGTGTACGCAACCACGACTCCGGAGTCGGACCAGCCTTATCCCGAGCTACCCTACGATCCCAGAATCGACGTCACCTCCCTGGGACGTACAACGGTGACGCTGGCGTGGAAACCGAGCCCCACGGCCTCCTTGCTGCGGCAGCCCATCCAGTACTGCATCGTCATCAACAAAGAGCACAACTTCAAAAGCCTCTGCGCCGTCGAAGCCAAGCTCGGCTCTGACGACGCCTTCATGGCGGCTCCAAAGCCGGGCCTGGATTTCAGCCCCTTCGACTTTGCCCATTTTGGCTTCCCCGCGGACAACAACTCCGGCAAAGAACGCGGTTTCCTAAAACCGCCCAAGTTCGGGCGGCAGACGTCCCCAAAGCCGAGAGTCGACCTGCACAGAGTTTGTATTGGGAACAAGAACATCTTCACCGTGTCTGACCTGAAGCCGGACACGCAGTACTACTTTGACATGTTTGCAGTGAACACCAACACCAACATGAGCACCGCCTACGTCGGCACCTTCGCCAGGACCAAGGAGGAGGCGAAGCAGAAAACAATCGAGCTGAAGGATGGCAAAGTTACAGACGTGTTCATCAAAAGAAAGGGAGCCAAATTTCTGCGTTTCGCCCCTGTTTCATCTCACCAAAAAGTCACCTTTTCCGTTCATTCCTGCCTGGATGCCGTTCAGCTCCAAGTTAGGAGGGATGGGAAACTTCTCTTGTCTCAGAGCGTGGAGGGCGTGCGGCAGTTCCAGCTGCGGGGGAAAGCGAAAGCGAAATACCTGATTAGGCTGAAGGGCAGCAAGAAAGGAGCTTCCATGCTGAAGATCCTGGCTACGACGAGGCCTAACAAGCAGTCCTTCCCTTCCCTCCCCGAAGACACACGGATCAAAGCCTTCGACAAGCTCCGCACGTGCTCCTCGGTGACGGTGGCGTGGCTGGGCACGCAGGAGAGGAACAAATTCTGCATCTACAAGAGGGAAGTGGACGACAATTACAACGAGGAGCAGAAGAAGAGGGAGCAGAACCAGTGCTTGGGTCCGGACACGAGGAAGAAGTCGGAAAAGGTTCTCTGTAAATACTTCCACAGCCAGAACATCCAGAAAGCAGTGACCACAGAGACAATCAGAGGCCTGCAGCCTGGCAAGTCCTACCTGCTGGATGTGTACGCGATAGGGCACGGCGGGCACTCGGTGAGATACCAGAGCAAACTGGTGAAAACAAGGAAGTTCTGTTAGTGCCCCCGGACAGAGGGGAGATCCGGACTGAGCCTTGGAGCATACGGATTGACTACTTGCACAGCCGAGACCTGTGACCTGTATTTGTACTGTGTAGAAAAGATATCGACCTGTATATTTATGTTTACATACGTCGTCGTCTGGAGGAACTGAGGCTGGTGCTGTCTGGCAGCCGTGTTGTCATGTGTCCAGTGGCCCACACGTGATGCTCAGTAGATGTCCAAGGTAGCAGAACGCCTCGGAGGAGCTGGCACGCCTACGCTTCCCTATTGCATGAACTGCTTCGAAATTATCTTACACTTTCAAAGGCTGAGGCACATCATTTGTCCACCTTGCTGCTCACACACGCAACTCGCAGACATACGCCCTTTCTCTCAGTGTAGATGGTAGGGTTTCTGTAAATTATTTTATAGAGTCTCGTTTTAAATGTTTATGTTTCTATGATTGTAAACTATTAAAATCTCCCCCCCCAATAAAATACAGATCTAAACTAAGTATTAACTGGGCTGCCTGTGAAGCAGTTTCATTGCTAATGTAAATTCTTACCTAGCTGATTTTCATGTTTAAATACTGTATGTATTTCATGTACAAAGTTGCCATAACGTTATATTCCTGTACATAAAATTAAAAATATTAGATTATATCTTTTCTTGGCCTTTTTTTGACATTCTAAGTGGGCAGACAGACGTGGGGACAGAAGAGACGTGCTGAAACTTGAACTGAATTCAGCTTTCCTGTTTCATCGTGCTTGGAGTCTGAGTTAGAGAGGCCTTGCAGATCTTTTCCGTGGTCATTTGATGGTTTTTGTTAGATTGTCATTGGAAGCATTTGCTCTTTGGATGCCGCTGGCTTTGACCACAGTAGTAATAAGCTGAAAAGATTGTGTTCTTTCAGTTGACAGGAATGCCAGTGCTACCAAAACCCCGGGTACTTTCATTTAATCCGCAGTTATTTCCATGGCGTGGATTTCTTTCAGGTATTACGTTTCTAGATACCGTATTTTCTAAATGCTCCTCTTTGTTTTTCCACGTCACCTCCGTTGACTCCAAAGCCTGTAGAGAGCTGCTTAATAGAAAACACTCCTCAGAGAAGCAGCTGTGCCAGCCCCATCTCCAGCCGTGACGGTAGGAGGGAAAGGGACCAAAATCCACATCAAGGCTGAGCGCGGGTTCCTCCGAGGCTGCTGATGGGGAAAACCAGACCTGTCCTTCCCGGCGCTGTTGAGCTCCTCCCATTTTGCTTTCTGCTGCCCCCAGCACATTCCGGGTTGCGGTCTGGGGGGTGACAGAGGGGTTTTGTGGCTGCACGAGCTCCTGTGCCGTTCCGCGTGCCGAGGTGGTTGTGAGTCTCCCAAAAAAAAAACCAAAAAAAAAAAAAAGGAGGTATCATGTAAAGCTTGATCAGAAGACACCTGCTGTGTTTGATGTGGTTCTGTAATAAATGGGACAATGGGAATTCCGATTCCTCTGGAGATGATTCTGTAAAGGAGCTCAGAAACACACAGGGGCTGGATTACCGTGCCAGGGCTCTGGGAGGTGACTCCAGCCGGGGCAGCCTCAAGGACAGGACACTGGTACCAAGGTTAGATCCCCAGTTGCCAGGGAGATATTTTCCCTATCTTCCACAGTCTGGAAAGCTTAATCCTCAAAAAAAGCGAGTCCTTAAGCTAAAGACAATTTTTTTAAGCATTTCTCTCTTTACTGCTGCCAGTTGTGTGGGGATCAGTGCTCCTTCCACTGGCCTAGTATGATGTTTACTTCAAAGCACATTTTACCACGATTCCAGCTCTGCTTGCTCCCTTCAGCCAGTTTTCTGTTTGGATATTTACCCAGCTCACTTGGCTTTCCTGCCTGCTAACCCCTTACGTTTGCAGCATGTCACAAAATTTAAAAAAACTCCCCAAGCTTCTATTTCTGAGCATGCTGTTTTTGAAGAAAAATGTCACAACATTTGTCTTTATTTCCCACTGGAATTTTTCTTTTCCTGAACAGCTAGCTCTGCTTATCCTTCTGGATGAAACAGAGGCCGTACTGGTACCGAATCTACTAATCATCACGTAATTATTCAGGCCTCAATGATCTGAGAGAGGCTGTTCTTTGAAGGCTAGAGTTAAAATAAGGGCACTGTTTAATACAGTGCAAATAAAAGTCAGCCTTAAATGAGAGGTGACTGAAGCAGGTGTTAAAATAAAATAGCTCTCATCTGCTGGGAAGGCTCCAGAGGGAGTGAAAGCAGAGAAATCGTGACATGGGCAACACTGAAACATAGATGAAAAGAATTTATAAAGAATGTAATAGATGGATACCCCGGTATAAAAGGTCAAAAAAGGCAATATATAAAAAATACATATCTATATAAATATACATACAAATATATGTAGGGGCTTTTTTAAGCACTAAGCTGGTGAGTTGATGAAAATAGAAAGCTAAGCTGGGAAATAGAAGGTTACAGGGGGTTCAGTAGTCACACTGAGGGTATGTGTCCCTTTGGGCCACAATGCCATGCTGGAATTTGCAGCTGAGGAACACGGAAAGCAGCAGAGGTGGCTCTCAGGGATGGCTGCACCCCCTTAAGGCTCATCCATTGCAGGACTGTAACAGAGAAATTCTCCAGGGATTGAATTTATCACTGAGCTTTTCCAAACCGCAGCAAGATGATCTTCAACACCTTCATTAGCCCAAGGGGCTCACTTGGTTTTACTGCTTTACTCACTGCAAACGTGGCAGCTGCCTTGCCATGGAAGCTTTGGAGAGCCCAAAACAGCCACGAGTTACAGAACCAAAAGGTTGTGGTGGTGGCAAAGCTGTGGAATAAATCCATCCGTGATACAAACAAACAGTTCAAGAACTCCACTTGCAGCAGCCACAGGTGGGTCTCAGAGCCATATTTCTCTGGATTTTAAGCAGCAATTTAAAGATTGATAACAGGGAGAAAGGAAATCCTTCTTAGCACCTGGCAAAAAATTGCAATAGCTGTGGTTGCTCAAAATCCTTCCCCGAGGTAGGGTTACCATGTTTGGATACACTCAGTTAAATGGGAATTGCATTTTGTTTAATTCAGTACAAGCTGTGCTGGGGAACTGTGTACGAGGAACCCTGAACTCTTCTTCCTCTCTTTGCTTGGAAACCCCTTCAGAAACCGTGGAGATCGCAGAGATCAGCCCTCAGTTTTGAGGCACTTCATGAATCGGGTCTGACTGAGATTGTCCCCGATGCCACGGCACAGCTGGTAACTCCTGTTCTCAGTTCTGCATCTTTTCATTCCAATTCCCATTTTCCTTGATGTCCTTTTCCACTTGCTGCTCCTTTAAAGGTGTCCTGGCATTCCAGTGATGTTAGGAGGCCAGAGGAATATGATTTTTTTATTCTTGACTATTACACACTTTTTTTTTTTTTTTTTTTTGGGATGTCTCTCACTTCTTGCTGCTGGTTTTCATTCCAACATTTCCGTGTAGAAGTTGCAGGAAAAGAAGATGCACGGTTTTGCCCAATAAACAGAGAGCAATTCCTCCTCTGGCAGGCAAGGAAAACTTGCTGTGTTAAAAACCACGGAGCATCAGCAAAGGCAGCCGAGGCCACAGAAATACGAGGGAAAACCTTACAAAAATGCCTTCCTTTGCTGCTCTTCCCTCTTACATGGACTTTTTAACGGCAACACGGGTGCAAAACAAAACCCCTGCAAAGAAGGTGGGTTTTTTCCATCTGCTTTTCTCCCACTTGCCCTGATTTGAGCAGTGACAGGGCGTGCAAGGCGATTCCCTGGGGAAGCATCATCCCGAGCAGGGGAGGGGGAGAGGGAGCAGCTGGGCCGCATTAGCAGCCCCAGCACGGGCCAGGTGATCCCACTCCCCCTAACGAGGGCAGCCAGGGGAGAGGCTCTGCCCTCCCTGCCACCCGAGGACAGCGGTGCCTTGGCACAGGTAGGCGGCTCTCGGCCTGGCTTTGCTTTTTAAAGTTTGGTTTTAGGGGAGGGGAGAGTGTTGGGAGCTTCAGAGGTTTTGTTTTTAGGCTTGAACTCTGCCAGAGAGTGTTACTCGATTTTGTGCTGTGATGTTGGTATTCCAGCCAGTTGTTTGTGAGGGGTTAGTAAGTGGGGCCCTATTCAAACACCTTTTTCCCTCTTTTTCTCTCCTTTTGTCTGAAAAATGTGAAAAAATATCCTGTTTCCTTTTATGAGGTCTCCTGAACCTGCTGACTTTGTGCATAAGAAGCTTAATTCAAGCTATGATGTCTTACTTGAGAGAGCAAACAGAAGAATTAAATGCCTCGTATCCCAAATGTGTGTGGAGAACATAAGGGCAAAGCTGCTGGAAGGCTGATAGAGAGGAAATAGCGAATTGCTGCTTTTTGAGGGTTTTATTATTGTGTCAATACACGTGTCTCAATTCTGGGTTTGGATATTCATGTAGGGTTAACTCCTGCTAGAGGTAAGCAGTCACATGCTTAATTGTTCCCTGGGTTTAGAGAAATGTGTGTTTGTAGCAACAGACGAGTAAAATTCCTGTAAATATCTGCTCCAATGCCTCGGCTTAAATAAATGCTGACAGGATTATTTAGTATTAATCTTATAATGCATACCTTGCAAAGAGACCCCAATTCCTGTTTCAATGGTGTTAAAATCCTTTTTCAAAGTCTAGCAAGTGTGGTAGTGAAGAGTTTGTCTGACGGTGTGAAATCTGGTTGTAAGGTGGGAGTAACACCACAAAGGGGACACAGTGTTGTAGCTTGCTTTACTTCTAGAATGCAAGTCAAGAAATGATCCTACTAATTCTCAAAGTGTGGATTTTTTTGGTTGGGGGAGAAAGATCAGAGAGTCTGGACTATGAAATGCTGTGATTTTTACCCCCTGGTGCTTAGGAGTTTAATGTGATTTTTAATTAGTACTGATTTTACCTGTGCTGTTCCACTTGGGATTGCACATTATCTCGGGTGAAAGAGGGATATAGAACTAAAACTGAGATATTTTGCGAAGGGAATTGTTTCAGCCTGCCCTCCTGCCCCCACCTCCTGATTTCTTTAATTGTTAAGTAGAAATGACTGTGTTGTAAATACGGGCTTGCCCACTCCCTGCCTTTTTGAGCCACTGTGCTTCAAATGCTGGATTTTCCCGTTGAGCTTCAGCAGCTGTTTCTGGCTGTGTAATTTAATCCTACATGTAGAGGAGAAGCAGAGCTTTTCACATCATTTCCATATTAAACCCTTTCCCCAGTAGCTGTGTTAGTGAGGAGAGCCTTTCTTTGGTTGTCTTGAGGTGCTCCTTGGATTTCAGAGTCCCCTTAGAGTTTCAGTGAACCCATGAAAGGCTGCGACAGCAACTGACACAATTCAGGGATGGTTCAGTCTTCTAAATAAGTGTTTAGACTGGTTTATAGACTTGTGGCATTAATGCAGTCAAGGAGACAATTTCTTCCTTCCTTTCATGTGTTTGATGGTTCTGAAGCCTACTTTGGGAGAATGTTTCATTACTTCCCTGGAGCCCACATCACTGGTTATACGAATCATAATCCTCAGCCTGCCTAGACACCCACTGCTAATAACCAGGCTGTGGGGAACATTCTCCCTCTCCTCTTTTTAAAAGCCATTTCTTTTAAAGAGAATTGTTTAGAAATGAAAGGTTAAATGACCCAGTACCACCCATAGGTTTTGTGAACACACATAGTTGTTACCTCCCAGCACAATTTGTATAACAAAAAAAGGGACTCATCTATCTCAAAACAGGCACAAGTGAATAATGAGTGTACAGCTGGTATCTGATCTTGAAGTTGTCGTGTATTTTGGAAAGTTAACTGGTTCCAAATTTGATTTCTGCCCACTAAAAACTGTGTAGAGTGGAGGTACCCTTTGATCTACTGGTAGATAAATGTATTTTTTAAAAAGAGATCCTCTTTTCCTCTGAAGACTTCCCTTACTGATCCTATCTACAGTGAAGAGAAGTGAAAAGGAGCAGGTGGAAGTGTTGTTACTGGAATATTTGCTGTTCATGGACACGCAACATCCTCTTTTACAGCCCTGCTGTTTTATCTCAAAGGCAGATAGCAGGAGGGAGGCTGGCTCAGGCAGTTAGCTATGGCTCTCCTTTTGCTCCTGAGTGGAATCAGGCCGTACCTCCTGTGTCCTGGGAAATGAGTTAATTCTCTGAGGGCACAAAGGAGGGGATGAGGAGCCCTGCTGAGCACAGGCAGCCTGTGGGCACTCTTGATGTTTTTCCTGCCACGCACCCATGCCCGTGCCAGCTGCAGTCCTGCCCCGTCATTATTACTGCGCTCGTCCTCCTCGACTTCCCATCGCACAACTGGGGAGCTGAATGGGGAATAAACACAAATGCATTTACTTCAAGCTGCTTGGCGTGGGGTTGTAATTAAAAGCTGGAGCCAACTCTCTCCATTTGTCGTTGTTCCTCCTCCTGGTTTTTGTTTCCCCAAGTACCATCTCTTCACAGCCGCTCTCTCACAGACCACACGTTTTGCTTGGGTTTTTGGGTTTTTTTTTAAATGTTTGGCATGCTTAAAGCTATCGGGCAGGTACGCTAAGAAAAAGCAGAGGCTGTGCTGCTCTGGAGGGCAGGTCTGGCCCGTGCTGAGAGCAGAGCAGCTGCAGACCCCCTGCAGATGTGGGCTGGCTGGACAGTCGCTCATGAGTGATTCCATTATGTTTCCTCAGATCCCTCTTTGAGCCCCGTTGGGCAACTGCTCCCAACCTCTAATGGCTTCCTTCTGCTCCGTGCCGCTCTGGCTCCAGCTGTGCAGCTGGCTGCCGGGGGACAGCACGGTGACAAAGGCTGCTGCAGCACGCTGGGCAGGCAGATGCTGCCTGACGGGGCACGGACAATGCAGGGGCTCTGCTCCCTGCGAAACTGGGGCTGCAGCAGGCCGGGTAATTGGGCTCAAGCCCTCTCCAGAGCGGGTGGAACAGGCTGAAGGATGTGGAGGAAAGGCTGCTTTGGTGGGAGCCGTGGGTTATAGCGAGACACGAGTGCTCCTGCGTGCTGGGGAGCCGGAGGTTCCCCGTTGGTGCTGGGGGTGTTTTCTCAGCGTGTTCTGGAGCTGTTTGATCGCTGTCCTCTGGCCTTGCCCAAGCGCCATCACTGCCCATTGTATAACAACTCAGTCTAGCGTTCAGGACAGGACAGGTAGGAGGCTCTGCCCAGATCAGCAGCTCCTCGTTCAGATGGTGCATGGGAGAAGTGGAGGGAGACTGGGAAGTCACGAAATCCTCTTTACCGGAACACCGTGCTGCCTTTATTTCCAAGCGTGCAGGAGCTGCTTCCGAGATCGTGGCTGTTCCTGAGCTCAGACTGTGCCCTAGAGCACAGCTGGGGATGCTGGCACCCACCCACCCACCCTTCTCTAAGAGGTGGAGCTTGATAAAGCCACCACCTCCGTGCTGCACACAGCAGCCAAGTCTTTGTCATCATCATTAAGTGAAGCACCCGGATACCTCTGTCATTACAGAACACACATCTTTGACAAGAGCGTTGAGGTAGGTCCGTCCAGAGCTCTTCCCTCAAGGAGCTTTTCAGCTCAAACCTCAGGTTTTCTTTGAACAAAGCCTACATCAGACAAACCTCTTGCAACAGAGATGAGAGAGAGAAAAGACAGGCTAGACATGGGGAAGGGTTTATAAACAAACCCCTGCTGCTCACTTTGTCCCTGCTTCCAGTCTTGCCTTCAGTCAGCTCTGTGGCTTTCTGGGCTGAAGCAGACTGCAAGTTCATGATGGTCCCTGGGGAGCTTTTCTCATTGTCACTGGGGCTGGTTTCTGGCTTGTCCTGTTGCTCTCAGCTATCTCCTGAGCCTGTGTCTCCTCGGTGGTTGCTTCTCCCCTCTTAAGCACACCCAGGAGCTCTTCTCACATGAAGATTCCACATCTTTTCCCCCGCAGAGGGGCCCACTTGGCTGTGTTGTCCCCTTTGAAGGAGCATGACATACCAAGTGAAACAATTAAATTGGATATTCTAGCCTGTAACCCAGATATTTTTTCTGGAAAAAGAAGGGTTTGTTGTGATAAATGTGAAATATAAATATTTAGCTACTGTGAACTCCATGTTTCCTGCTATCTTTTCAAAGTATTTTGTGTGCTTCTTTGTATGATGTTGCCATCATACAATACTGTTCTTTCCCATCTCAGAATAAAAACCATCTTTTGAGTTCTCACATAATGGAGAAATAGAGCAGTTACCCACACCTCCAGTTTGTGCAAGGTTAATAACTGGGTGATCTATTTGACTGTCTTGCATTTCAGCTGGAATTTGTGCTCTCAGGTCCTTAGTTGGCTTTTTTTTTTGGTGGCCTGGGTTGCTTATTTCTGCCAGTTCAGGAGCTGTGCTTATAATGAAGAGTCTGATTCAATAGTTGGTGTATTTTCTGCACGGGATGAGTAATCCTGCTCCCATTTTCTGCTGTTGTAGTGAATGCAAGTGTCGGGGCTCTGACTAAGAGGGAAGTTCTGATAGGTGGTGATCTGATGAGGAGTTTCTGGGAATTATAACAACTCTCATCTGCTAAAGCACATGAATATGGTTTCTTTTTCCCTGCTCCAGACGAAACCATCCCGATAAGTTCAGAGAAGTGGCTTTGGTGGAAAGAGCCCCCTGTAAGTGAACCACCAGTGCAGAGAGAAGTTACACAGATCTGTAACATCTCCCCAGTCCCATGGCACCAGAACAGCCAGACACTTCACAGGACAGGCACAAACAATGATACTGAGGAGGAGGAACGGACGTGAAAGAAACAAACAATAATAACAAGAAGAGAGGCACATTGTCATTAAACGAAAACATCTTAAACACTGACCTTTCTGGCAAACCACAGAAACAGCAAACATGCAGCCTTTTTAATAACTGTTCCGTACTGGAGTTTTGCACACATACCCCCTGGAAGCTTAATGCAATCCAAATGTCTGTCCCTTGCACAAGGCCTGGGGCTGAACGCTCTTTGAGGCCTGAAGGAACAAGTGAAAGCCTCCAGGTTACTCAAACCTGCAGGAAACCCATGCTCACGACTGTGCCTCTCTCCGTTTCAATGGGAATTTTTAACATTTGATCTTTTCTTCAACTTGCTTCTACGGGAGGGGAGAGGGGGAAGAAGAATTTTAGTAAATGTGTTGTCATAAAAGGTATGCGTAGTGCCTGTGCTAAAAATTGGAGTGTGCTAAAAATAACTTGTGTGGAAATTTAGTTAGTGCTGATGTTGGGCTGTTGCAGCCCTCAGCAGTGTCTGCTGCATTTGAGATGCACAGATGTCTCCATTTATAGGATGATGGAGGTTTTGGATGAGTTGTCCTGTTAGGCAAATACTGTAAGCTGAAGGATGGACAAAATACCATATGGGATGATACCAAAATCAGTAGCTGTTCCTTCCTAGACCTCTCAAAACAGTAGATTTCTTATGAAGAAACTGTTCAGAATATATATATATATATAAACACTGAAATCTTTAAAATTGTCACTTCTTTTTAACAACTTTCAATAGTGGGGCCTATCAGATCCAGTCACCATCTGGCTCTTAAATTTGGGTCGTTGTGTGACTTTAATCTTTCATAACAGTAACTATTAATAAATTTTCAAAAGCCAGCTGAAGAGCATTAGAGATTGATTGTGTTCTACTAAAGTGAGTTAAAATACCTGTGATGGACAAATGTTCACCCATGTCTATTTAATGTTTTTTTTTTTCAGGCCTCTTAGATTGTTGTATCTTTTCCCCATGTCTTTTATCACAATTCAGCATTGGGTTATAATAAATATTCTCCAACCTTCCGAATTTGATTAGGAGAAATGGTTATTATAGCCTTCCAAGCCTGTAAGAGGTGAAACAAAGTAAAATTAAACTACTGCCAAGCTTATTTTATGGTGCTTTACCATAATTAAAATGTGCTGCATATAGCCCAGTAATTCTTACTGCAGTTTGTCAACGAAATGGAAGTAATGTAGTGCCAAGTAACAGAATTCAGCAACTCCAAGTTGCCAAAAAATGGTTTCTCTCTAAGTCAAGTGAGAAGGGAAACGTAGACTCTGCTTTCTGCTGGGGGCTCTGTGTGTATAGATGTACCTACAGGAGGCAGACAGGGCTTTTTCCAGGCTTTCTGTGATGACTTATTGCAGTTTGGGCAGACTTTCATATAATTTCCAAAAGGGCATGTTAATGTCTTGTAGCTCTTGAAAGACACACTTTTAAATAAGATGCAGCTGCCCTGTGCTTTCAGGCTGTTCCCTCGCTGCCTTATGAGAAAAGATGACTAACTCATTTACGGCAACCCTGAGCAGCAATAACTTCAAATTTATGGCTCACCCAGTGTCCAGATGCCTCAGGGCGCCTGACAGGCTATAACTTAAAACGTAACTTTTAAAAAAAAAAAACAAACCCGAAAAACTCCGTGCGATTGAACACAATGGAGGCGAGGGGGAAACAGAAACCCCCATTGTGTGACAAACAGAAGGGCGTCCCACAGACAATCTGCATCCCCAGCTCGCTGCAGCCCGGCCCAGGGGGTGCCTTTGTGAGCTCTGGGGGAAGCGCTGGGACAGGCGGGCCTGGCACGTGGAAAAGCGGATCCAGCTGCAGCTCTAGGCCGAGGAGCTGCGGGTTTTGTTAACCAGGGGTGAATCCTTCGAGAAAGGAAGCGGCAGGAGACTCGCAAATGGCTCGTTGGTTTTCTTCAGAGTACGCTTACGCTCTTAGTAATCTAATGGTTACTCTGCACAGACAGACACAAACAGCCTTCCACTGGACCTACCCTAATTTCAGATACACAACTCCTTAAGCTGCTCTCAAAATCGACTTCTGTCCCAAAGTGTGGGTGTACTGGGGTCTGAATCAGCTTCTGCTCTTACTGAACGGTGCAGGAAGCACCTGAGATCTGGTCAGATCCTCTCCCCAGTCACTTCAGTCCCCAGGCATCTCTGCTCTGTGAAGCTGAGCAGACCTGAACTTTAAACAGAAGAGGGAACTTATTTGAATCATGCTATTGTTGCTTGTAAGGAAGGACACACTTCTAATTTTTGTCTTAAATTCAAAGGCATAATAATGAAGGGAAAAAAGAAAAAAATTATTCCTGCCTTTAATGCTGCTATTGTTTCAAAACTGAGAAATTTCACTATTGAGAACATAACCTTTGAAATAGTGATTGGTTTTCTTCATTTTTCCTTTCTTGTTTGTTTTTCTAATGTGCGTAAGTAAATTTACAGTAGATCCTTGCAGACATTGGCAGTAATATCCAAAAATAATTTGAGCCAGAGTCACTGTACTTGATGATTCTTATATTTTTTCAGAGCCTAGTCTGACATACTGAGGTTGGGACAGAGCTGATGAGCATGCCTGGTGTCAGATGGAATATAATGAGGATGAGAGTTTTAAAATGGAAGCACAGAAAAGCCTTTTTCAAATGCTCATCCTGCACGGTTTAATGAGGACTTAATTCCTGACAAATGTTGGTGGTTTGGATTTTTTTGTTGTTGGTTTTTGCTCAGCTCAGTTCACTCTAAGCATGCATGTGGTGTCCCTGATTATGCAAGCCCTTAAGCTTTATAAAGCAGCTCATGCCCAAAAGTATTGTTGAAGCTGGTTCTGCTGAGGTGCAAAACTCCCAGACTTGTTTAATTTTTCCAAGTTCAGAGCTACCTTCTCTTTCTCAGAACAGAGCACGTATTTGGATGGAGTGGAGCAAAGATCCAGAGAGCAATCTAAGTGTCTGCCCTCTAGGCCTGTGTTCAAGCAGGAAGAATTTCCCATTCTGCCAGAGGAATTCATTAGGATCCTGGGAAGGAAGTATTTCCTGGGGGGAAATGTTGTCAACTGGGAAAGTGACCTCAGTGGAGGGCAGGAGAGTGAGAACCAAGGGAAGCATTGAGGTGTGTGTTCAGCAGAGCTGCTGCCCATTCCTAAGTCAGTAGCTCTGCTGTGAGCTCTATTCCCTCCTAGGACATGGATGTCAAATCGCAGGGTGTGTTGATTTCAGCTGTTCTAAAAATAACTAAAAGCCAGCAAAGAAAACAAATCCAACAGGGTTACAAACAATACCCCAGTTCCCAGATCCCTGGTGTCAGTGGGAATTCCCTTTGCATTTCAAATCCATTGTGTCCAACCCTAATGGTTTGGGCTTTTGCAGGCCTTAAAGCAAACTTTTCTGTTCTGGGACACGGTTTCTTGAGCAGGGGAGTTAAGTTGCTCCAGGTCCCAGTGCAGGAAGAAACAAACACATCTGTAGTGGGGATAATTGGGGGATTTAAGCCCTCCCCCTGTGGGTCAGGCATGGCTGGACACTGAAAGATAAGGTAGTGGAAAAGAGGGTGACCCAAATGCTGAGAGTGGGAAGAAGACAGTGAGGCCTAAGTGCATAAAAATTCTGATTCTGAGATGAATCTCTGAGCAAAGGACAGCACAGATTGTGGAAGTGTGTGCTCAGAATGGAAAAACAAATTTCCCATAGCTGGCGGTTCTGCGAAATACCTTCTGTGTGTACGTAGCTGTTCTCCAAGGGCTTAAAAACATTGTTCCAAGCAGCTTAATGATACTGGACCGTAGTGGAGATGGACGGAGAAGTGAAAATAGGAATATCCAACAGCACCTGGCGGACATGAAAGGCAGAGGTCAGTCACAGGAGTTGTCATCCGTCTGCTACAATAATATCAGCCAACCACTGTGAGTTTGTAGTAGTCAGCTCTCTTCCTGCTACGGGAAAACCCAACGTGGTGGTGTTCCAGCTTCGTGTCCTGTTGAGGAATGGTGGAAAAACACTGCACAGTGCTCCAGCTCTTTCAAGGTTTCAGAAGGGATTTGTTGTGTGGTTGGGCTGCCAAACGTGATGAGTTAAGGGACTGGCACGGGGCAGGTACTGAAAGGGAGCCTCATTTCCGTGTTTTTCCTACAAATATAAATAGAGAGCACAGCATGGGAATTAGCTTGGTGATGAAGCCTGTGTTCCATGACAATCCCTCTCATGATCAGGCAGCAAGTAGAAGAGGAAGCAGGCAAGGTCAAGGCTTATTGCTCCCAGAAGGAGCTCAGGATCAGCTCCAGAGCAGGCTGGGATGGGGAATGTGAAGGTGTAACCTTCATGCAGCAGGGCACGAATAGCAATGGTTAGGATTGAAGGAAGTAGCTCACCAGGGAGAAGCTGGATCTGGGAGGTCTCTTTCCATTAATGAAGGAAAGGCTGAGTCGATCCTGATGGGGCTGACAGGAAAAACAGGGGGATAAAATAAAATATTCCTGAGCTGAGGGAGACGCTTGTAGGATGCGGCCCAGTTCATGTGCTCCTACGTAAAGTGTTTGCCAGTTGCTGTCGCTGAAGAAATGAATGGGGGTGGTTTACACAAAGTGTTTTAAAATAAGTATTTTAGCCATTCTCTACTTGCTTCTTAGTCTTTCCATATCACATATATGACGTCTTCATGTGAGATAGCAAAAAAAACCCCACAAAAAACCACAACCAAAAAACAAAACAACCCAGAATTTACTACAGTCCCATTATATTGTGCTCTTTTAGGTCCATCACTGTGAAACATGAATTACTAGCTTAATTTCCTACTTCCTCAAAATTTTGTCTTCCCTCCCCCCCTTTTTTTAAACCCTAGTTTAAAACCCTTTCAAACAACAGAAGTGAGTATTTAATATGCCATCAGCTGGGGAATGTAAATACAAATGTATGTCTGAATTTTAGTATATTCAAGGGGGAAGGAGAAAAAATTTAATTCTGAGATCTTGGCACCGACTTCTAGGACTTAAAATATCTGAGAGAGATATTTTGATGGCAACTACTCTGTGCATGTAAGCAAAGAGTGAGACAAGTTTAAAACTAATCTCATAATTGACAGCTTTTCATGACCTTGAATATCACAACACAAGGATTCTTTATTTTAGTTTGCAGAAAACCCAAAAAGCCAATTGTGCATTGATTAGAAGAGAGATTTTGGTAGGGAAATAATTTGTTTTGGTTGCAATGTTTGCTGAATTCAAAAAGCTTGAAAAGAATCAGTCTAGGAAAAAGAAAACCCACCGCAGAAGAAAAGGACAATTCTTAAAAATAGCTCTGAAAGGAATTTTGCTCAGCAAATCAAAGTGAATTAGGGAAAGAACAACTCAAGCTTTTCAGAGCACAAAAAACCACAGACAAAACAAACACTGTTAGAACTGGAAAAGACCCCGAGACTCTGAGTAGATGGGACTTCTTTTCGTATTTTAAACAGGCACACTTAATTGTTTCAGAAAGCAGATTGTTTTGCATGAAAGAGATAGAGTTGTGAGTTGGTAGTTTGGCATATGGTTTAAGTTGACTCCGTGTCAACACAATTTGTTCCAGGTACTTATGAGTCCCTGTGCCTGGTGATTACTGGTGGCAAGAGTGCCACGGTCCCCAGAAAGCAGGCCAGGCTCTAAAGGTGTGCACAGCTCTTACCAAGCTCAGCTGGTTTCTTTATTTTTTTTTTCAAGTGGAGCTCTGTACAAGTGAGGAAAGGAAAAAAAGCCCAACCCTAGGAGGTCTTTACGCTATTCCTCTCCCCATCTTTCCCTCAGACTCTGCCACGAGGCCAGCTGGAGCCTCTCCTTCCTGAAAGCTGTCAGTGCAAAACGAGTCAGTGCAAAAACCCTGCTCCCGTGGGTTAAGAGGATCTGCGAGCTCTGGGAAATCGCCCTGAAAAAAGAACCACGGCTCCCGGTGCGGCTTTGTAAGGACTTTGTGCCAGGCAGAGAAAGGGGCTTGGCAAATTCCCGAGTGCAACCTTTGCATTCCTGGTCCCAGCGGAGCGTTGCTTGCACACCTGGAGCGTGCAGGTACACAGGAGCTGCGAGGGAGCAGCCTGACAGCGCCGTGCATGTCCTGCACCAGAGGCACGGCCCAGACAAGGTGGAGATTTGCTTTAGTGGAGCCGCTCCTGGTCACGGGTTAAGAGGATGTGGATGGGGTTGGAGAGGAAAGCCCGTTTTCAAACCTGCTTTTTTGGGAAAGCAGTTTTCAAAACGTCCCTGCAAACTTGGTTTAAACGGCAGCGCAGGAATGTTTTGAGGACCCGCTGTTATCACGGCTTTCTCAGGTGTGTCAGCTGCCCGAATCTAATTCTGGCATGGCTATGGATGCTGCAGGAGTTAATATTTTAATACTGCTTGGTGCAAGGCACTCTTGAAAGAATTAAAAAGCCATTAGCCTCTCTGATTTCAGTCCAACTGCCTGCAGAGCGGGAGGAGGGAGGACAGAAATGTCAAGTCCCTGAAAAGTTTTACAGATGATACTTACACCATCTAAACAAGGGATTAGCAGTGAAAAGCCACCCTTTCTTCTTGGAGAACACGTTTTCCTTCTAAGCTGCTGGACACTCCAGGGGCTGGCATGTTTACTTCTGGCATCTTGAAGAGCGTTTCAGTCTTAGATCCTTTTGTTTGTTAGAAAATGACATATTAAGTCAGACACCTAATTAGCTGTCCCTCGAGTGGAGGGAGTAGCATACTGCAGTTCCAGACAAAGAACTCTTGCAACCATTTTGTCACCACAGGTGGATTCCTGGTTCAAAATGAAGACCCGTCCCAGTGTGATTTTTTTTTGTAAATTTTCTCTCCTGAAGAGTAAAATTCTGAGGCCTTCGTAAAGTGTAAGATGATTTTAGAATATTCATGACCTTTGGAAGAAGTCAGAGATGGTGAAAATTATGGCAGCATTTTAAGCTGATTTATATTAAGAAAGACTGGCATCCAATCAAGCAAGTGTTCTGGTCTCCAAAAATATTAAGTATGTTCAATTGTGCATGTGGAAGCTGTAGAGTTAAACGCGATTAAAAGAAGAGTGAAATTGTGCTTGTGGTCGTAAAAGTGAAGTAATTGTCCCAGGCAGCTGATTTCCTCTGAGTTCAATTTATTTGTTTTTGAGAAGGCAGAATTTTTACTTATACAGATTTAGATGCTTCATTCCTGTTAGTAAATCAGAAATCAGTCCAGGCTATCAGTTAAGGTCTGAAATCTGTGGGTCTGATGCGTTTTCACTCCCAAAATTATTCTTTCAACCATCTTGTTGGAGCCTTTAATCCTTTCTTCTTGTCATATTAAAGGCCTCATCAAATTTACCAGAGCTTTTGCTCATATATTGAATATCATGCAGTATTATATACATTTCTCTGTGTATTACATGCGTGTTGGTGCAAATACACATCACTTTTGTGAAGATTTTTTTCTTATAAAGCTTTATGATAGCTAAACTATGACACTCTAGATGCTAAGCACGTAAAGCCATTGTGTGCAAATAGGTAAGGGAACAAAAAATAGTCAAAGGGACTATTTTTTGTGTTCAGCTAGACCCGATTTTTTAAAATTTAATTTTTCTCTAAACGTCCACCTATGGATGGGCAGGAATCTAACTGATCCAAAGAACTTTCAGGATGATACCTGGCATGTGAAAGCTAAAATTCAGGACATCTGTTTCATTCCTTCCTAATGACACCAGCACAGGTTTTTTTTTTAAAATACTTTCGTGGAAAACTATGAGCTTTTAATATTTAACTTCTACTATTTATATGTCTGTTAATGTAAAAAGAGGTAGAGAGAGAAGAGGTTGTTATGCTCCAGTGGTTTAATTATTATTATTAGCAGCACAATTTAAAAATATGCCTATAAATAGTTTCCCCCCCCTTTTCTTTCTTTTTCTCCTGCTTGCCTCACATGCCTTCATACTTATTTTTAATTCCATAATCAGATATAACCAAATCCCTTTTCTAACTCCACTAACACTTGACTTTAATGAGTACGGCATCAATAAAAATCCCCCAAATCCCCAATAAAGCTATTCGGCATCCTAGAAGAAAACAAATGTATATTTTGTGTACTTATAATGTGTATTTATAACGCATCTTGTGGTTCTGGGAAAGGGCGTGATGTTAGTAACCTGTTGAAATCGAACTTTTCCTCCTTGTCCCACCACGTTGCGTGTGGTTTTACGTTTTGCAAGTACACGCAGGCGTTGGGTTTTTAGACAAGACGCGTCCCGGTTTGCGTGGTGGGAAGGACGCAGCCCAATTTCTGCCTTCAGCCCCGCGTTCCCTCAGAGCCAACCCCGCGAACGCGAAGGATTAATTGGTTTCGGAGCGAAGCCGCCTTCACGCCA
>VWZN01013662.1:1228648-1266418 GCA_013396955.1 Regulus satrapa
GCGCCGCCGCCTCCGGCGGGAAGGGGCGCGGGGGGGGCCGGCGGGGGGGTTGGCTCTTAGGAATTTTATTCTCCCCGTTTTGCGATTTATTTATTTATTTATTTGTGTTTAAAAACAAAACCCAAACCTCGTTTTGAGCGCCTGGCACAGCTGTGAGGGCAGAGCCGGGCCGGGCGGGCCCGCCCCGCTGAGGGTCCGAGCTCCGAGGGGAGCGGGGCCGCCCCGGGTCCGCGGGCTCCGTCGCCTCCCTCACGGCTCTCCGGCCTCGGCCGGAGCACGGCTTAATTCCTTTCTTCGGCGTAATAAAGCCGGGCCCCTGAACGATGTCATTCAGCTGAGCCGAGTCTCATACCCGAACCAGGTGATGCCTCTTCGCACCTCATAATCGAAAGTCTCTTGATCATATGAAATTCCAGCTGAGACTGTCCAGGTGGCTGGTTAGGACACATCAAGGCACACCAAAACGATGAACCCGTCATAAGTATACACTTTTCTGTGTGTTCTACGTTTCGCTTTCCATCTTTGTCCTTGTTTTGGCTCTGATTTTTTCCTAATTTTTCAGTGGTTTCATCAACAGGACTAAGACACGATGGCGTGGAGGTCTCACATTTTAAGGTGTCCCTGAATGTTAAGGGGGGACTGGAAGCTGAAAAATTTTATATAGTTTGGTTTAATTTTTTAAAACTTCTCTAATGAGGTTCTGAGGTTTGATTTGAAAATTTTGTGAGTTCACACAAGCAAGGAAAGTTGCACACTTAGCATTTGTTCGTCCCCAGACTGGTGTGCAAAGCCCTGGAAGAACAGGCGGAGGAACCAGCTCTTGAGTTGCTCTGTGCTTTGTTAAAACATACTCCTAAAATTTGTGTGGGACCTCATTACCGCGTTTTCTGCTGGGAGAAGGGTGGGTGCGTAAATAACGCGGGCGGTACATTGCACACAGCCAGACTCCGTGTCACCCCTTTCCATGGAAAGAAAATTCACACCTGAAGTGCTCTTAACTTGTTCCCCTGTCTGGTAATGAGGCAGAAGTACCACACTTTGTGGCTGTGATAAAGAGCAGCTTATAGCTGTTAAATGAATTCCGTGGAGTCTCGGGGATTTGGGAGGAGGTGTTGAATGTGACACTTAATTGTGAAGCAAGACCTGAGTTGCTGAGTAGGAAATACTGCGCTCTTTTCTCCCTGTTGCCCTCACACAGTTGCAGTTGTCTAAATTGAAAGGAAAAGAACAAAAATGGATGATTTTGTAATCAGAAATTGCAGCACCAACTCTCCAAGTGCTGTGGAGGCCTCTGAAGATTCTGCTGTTTAGCAGAGTTTTGGTGATAAAATCATATTTGGTAATAACATTCTGAATTGCTGCTGCCTACCATCTGCTCGTGCACCTTCAGGCATGCAAGATTTTGTTTGTAAGCAGAAAGGTGGAAACCTTTGGGGTTTTTTTTTTTACCTTAACAAAGCTGTGATTCCTGTGTTCCTGTTTTCCACGAGCTGGCCTGAGGCTGCAGAACACCCTGGCGGTGAGGCTCTGGCTGCAATCCTCAGAGAGCCACTGCATTTCTCAGCGTTCTGCTGCGGCTGGGACATCACTCACTGCTGCTCTTTCGGAGGCAACTCTTGGAAATGGCTCTTTCAGCCCTGGAAAAACGGGCTTTTACGTCCTGGATCGCTTCTCTGCCTTCACACGGTGTCCTGGGCCTCCCTTGCACCGAGCAGAGTCTTGAGTGTGTTTTTGGGTGATGCATGTTGGCGTATAACAACGTGCTTGTAAACCAGGAATAATGTATATATGGGTGTGGAACGCTTGAACGTGTCAGCAGAGATTCCCTGGTTTGGAGCTGGGAGCTGGGAATGGTCTGTGGCGTTTCCCAGCTGCTCCTGTGCTCCATCCCACCCACGGCTGCTCTACACACACAGGAGCTCTGACATTATTTATCAGCAAAGTGGTGGAGGGCGGTGTGGGAATGGATGAGGAGTGAGGCCCTGAAGCTCCAGAGTGCCAGTTTTTACCGTCACTGCCCCCCTGTCTGCCTCCTTTGTTGCTCTGGGTTCCAGTTGCTGCCTCGTGCTGTTCTTGTGTCTGTACCTTCTGCTCTGCTGTTCCTTGGAGTGGAATGTTCTTTGTTCACGTCTAGAAATCCGTCCCTCACTGCTGCCTCATTCTGCAATGCCGCTTTTCCTTTGTTTATTACCACTTGGGGTTTAATTTTAAATACGAGTTGTTTGGTTTTTTAAAAAAGATTTGATTTCCTGTTTCCAAGAGGAACAATCCTGGATGTTTTCCATTCCACTTTTTTTTTCTCTTTACCTGTAGGCAATCTATAAAAACTAAGCAAGAAGGGAAGCACGTGTCAAGCTATTGCTGGGAATATGGAATGTGCCTGGAGGAAGGGATATCAAGACCAGTACTTTTTAAAACCAAAATCCTGTTGTTTTTGAAAGAAACACCCCAGTTGCTTTTCAATATACACTTAAAATCTCTAATGCTTGGAAGTATAAGTGCTTTTGGATCTGAATGCTGCCCGAAGGAACATGAACATCCCCCATTTCCAGGTTTTGGGGCCTGTCCCACCGTGTGTGTGGGGGGAAGCTGGGCCCGTGCAAGCAGAAAACCCCATTTAATTATTTTGTCCTGCTGCTCCTGTGACGTCTGTGCAGGGAAAAAAAAAAAAAAGCCCAAAACCCTGATGCCAAATTCTTTTGGAAGAGCATTTCAATGGATGCTTTCACAGCGGGTGTTACGACTAGCAGGTGGTAGAACATTTTAATTTTGTTTATGAAGGCTCGAATTAATTCATAAGCACGGGCGTACTCCCTTACGTTTTAAAACAAATCTCTCTGTATGATCAAGCCCTCAGTTATTCAAAGCCTTTTGATTTGGGGCACTTCAAAAAGTAGCGTTGCAAATAATCTCCCAAATTAATCTAATGTAAACTTGGTGCTCGCCAGGCTCTTTTGTTTTAGTTGGATGCCTGTTGCAAGGTGCTTCCTGAACATTTTAGAAGAAATGTACGAAATCGGACTTGTAAATTTCAGCCTTATTTAAGATAAAGCAATGTCCTGCTTCCCAAAGGAGAAAGGAGCATGGAGAGGGAAGGTTTGGTTTTATGAGGTTCTTCAGAGCGTGAGAGGAATGGGAATGAGCTTCAAATTGAGCTCTGGAAGGACGTGCACCTTCTTGGGCAGTCAAACTCTCCTTTTCTGTTTGAAGCTTAAAAATTATTCCTCTGCTGGAGTGTGGTGATTCACTTGCCTTTTCTTCTTTCCCCCCACTGATTCTTTTTGTTTTGTGGTTTTTCCTTAGGGTGAGAAGTTCGGCCCCTTTGCCGGGGAGAAGCGGATGCCGCAGGAGCTGGATGGGAGCACAGACTGCAGGCTCATGTGGGAAGTGAGTAAAGTGACATCACCACACCTTGCAAAAAGGTTCTCAGAATTCAGCCTTACTGCTACAAATCCTTTCTGTTCTGGTTCGTAGCTTCAAGATCCTGTAGTGACGTTCAGTGCTCTAAGATTGCTCTGCCTGGGTGGAGGAGGACTGACTTCTTCAGAAGGCAAAGAAAATGATGCTTTCTAATCAATAAAGTGTGAAAAAGCATCAGGTCAAGCCAAATATAAATACAATAACACGGGGAAAAATCATTAAAACATGAAAATAATTAGAAAAAAATAATTTGAGTTGGGAAGCGGTTTGTAAGTTACAGAGATACTGATTTATGCTGATGAACAGCTTATGGCTTCTTACTGCTGCACCATTGAACATGTCCTGGTGTGACACTTGCCTTGGGATTTGCCTGATTATATAAGCAGAGTTTTGAAATTTTAGCAGTTTTTAATGCAAAGAGTAGGTGTAAGATCTTTAGCAAAACAGAAGCCTGGTGCTGTGGGCAGCTTTTTGTTTTTGGTCTGAGTGAGGCAGGAGCAGCAGTTTGTACACTAGTTCTCGTAAGCAGGTGCATGACCCAGCCTGGCTCCCGTTGTACCTGTGTGTCCCCGGGGTGAAAGCTGAGTGTGCCAGGCACCGACTGAAACACGCTGGCAAGAGCAGCATTTCCAGCTTGCCTCCTCTCTGCTGCCTCCGTTCTGTCTTTGCCATCTTTATTTACTGCTGGAGTTCTCGGTGCTGAATTTCTTTTTTCTTTTTCCCCTTTTTCCGTTTCTGTTGAACGCACGTTTAGTCCTCCACTACACCGAAGATTCATTTCTTGGTTTTTTTTTTTAACCTTTCTGTGCTTAGAGGTTGAAGAAGGACCGAAAATGTTTGTTTGACACCTGCTCTCAGTGCATTTAGCACAAAAGACGTGTTCATTTGAAAAATCTCTGGCATTAACACGGCTGAGCAGCTCGGGAGAGGGCAGAGTATTGCTGCAGCCTTAGCAGGGCTCCAGAGAGCCTCCATACGCTGGAATGATGCCTGAAAGAGTGTTCAAAGCCCATCTCCTTTAACCCAAACTCAGTGCAAATATTGTCAGTGGTGAAATATTCCTAGCCTGTGATGTCCCGTTTTCTCCCTTTCCCTTTTTTTAATCTAGGGGTGTTTCCCAAATGCCCTTTCCCAGAGAAGAGGTGTGGACAATTTATTCCCCTTTCCTTTTGGGTTATGCACTGGTTTCATCCTCTTTGTTTGCAGCAGTGCAATGTGTTTTTATTACAGGTGTTTGCTGAGCACAATGTTCATGTGCCCTGGCTCTTCCTGATGGTTCTGCAGGTTGTTTTAAAATCAGAACAAGGTTTTCAGAAAGGACAGCAATGAGAAGGGCCTTCAGGTTTGCTGGAAAGCTTTATGGTTTTCCAGATTCCTCGTTGCTCATGCTTAAATGAGATTTATCTGTTTCTGCACGACAGGAAAGAAAAGGCAAATACATGTATTTATTGGTGACACTAATGTGACCCCGTTGACAGCAAATCAGAAAATGAGGTTTTTATGAGCTGTTTTAAAGTCGTTTCATAATATCTTACTGTACCCTAGTTTTGAGAGCCTTGAAAAGATTCCTGCATACCAAGTTTTATGACTTCCTGAATGTTTTAACCCAAGTTGTTCATGTTTACTGAAGTTGATCTGAACGTGAGCTGTATAATATAATTTAAATCATGCTGGGAGTAGTCTGAAGTTGAAAATTGAGACCAGGAATGCATCAAGTAAGACCGGAGCAGCCCAAGTCGATGGTTATTCCAGAGCCTGTGGGAGGCACGCACAGAAACTGGCCGAGCTCGTGTGTAGTCAGCTGTACCAGAGATATTAAAAATAATTAATTTGAAGGCTGTTGGTGGGAGGCACACTGAAGCCTGACTTCACAGTCTGATGGCAGCCCAAAAAAAACATGTTTTCAGAGAGAACACCTTCAGAAAGAAGGCTCAAGCGGTAGGGGCTTGTTGTAAGTCAAGGAAAAATGGGGCGTTCGGGCAGCATTTAAGATGCCTGGGATCCAGGCTTCAGCTTGGTGCAATCTTTTCCTGCGGGGAGCTTTGCCACACGCATTTGTAGCTGTGCAGAGCAGCGCTCTGTGCTGTGTGGTCTGTTTGGATGAAGCCATTCCTTTTTCCAGCCTTGTGAGTTGGCATCTTGAAGGCATCACGTTGAGAGGGAATTGCAAACATTCCGTTTTCTTTTGGTCTCGGGCAAAACGTGACCCCCAAACAATTTATTGAGCCCGGTGATTTTCTTCAGGAAAACTTGGAAGATGATGGAGTTTCCCTTGAAATTACATATAGCAGAGTGCTGCTGCTCTCCTGTAACATGCAGAGTTGTGAAGAAATCAAAGGCTTCTATTTGCTCATTCAACAGATTCCGGGAAGTGGAAGATTCCAGCGGTGGGAAGCATCCTTGATCTTGCTGTTACCTTTGTCAAGAGCTACAGGCTGAAATGTTTTATTTATGAGTGGTGTGAAAGGAAAAAAAAAACCCTCAAGCAATCCTGTGGTAACTATTTAGTTAAAAGTGATAATAGCAACCCAAGAAATGGTTTTGTGCTTTCTCTCTCTTTGTGTTAAAAAACCAGAATTATCCCCCAGCTCTCTTGAGTGTTGTGCTGGTGAAGGACACGTCTTCTCACTGGTGATGAATCAAGAGTTTTGTTCTTATATTAGCATCCCACTAACACCTAGATTAAATATAAGTATAAATATAAAGATGAAGATGATAACGGTGAAGATAATATGTGTAGAGATAATATATGTATTTATATATACATAAAATAAATAACTATAAATATAACATGTGTGTGTTAGTAAACTTGGACTAGCAAGCAAGTCTGTTTGCTGGAGAAGCAAGAGGCAAGCAGGAAATAATCTTCAGGTAGGCAAAGTTCAGGGATGTTTTTGCTCTGGAGGCTCAGATGTGCCTTTGTGAAGGGAAGGTATCATCAGTTCATTTATTTCTGTGCTCAGTTCCTTTCCTCCATTATCCTTAACCAAGAAAGAGGAGTTCATCTCCTCTCCTCTTGGGCCGTGGCAGGTGTGTACTTCTGCTGGCGACTTTGGCAGGGGTTGAAACAGGGAGGGCTGGGAAGGTTTAGCCCTCCTTCAGATATCAGCCACCCCGTGCAGAAATGCTGGTCAGGGTGGGACGGGACAGAACGCACCGTGCCAGCTGAGCGTTACCTGTTCCAGGTTGGGTTTCTGCCCCGCCGCCACGATCAGCTTTCCTTCCTTGTTACATTCCAACCACAGAGCTCCGAAATCAGCCTTTCACTGGCAGCCAGTGTTGGTGTTTATTTATAGAAGGAAATGAAATGAACTTACATTTCTAGGGCTCGACTCTCATCACTTGTGCTGTGGCAGTTGTTTTCAGTTAAACAAGCCTGCCTGAGAGCAAGGGAAGGCAACAGAGAACCTGCTGCTGGCTGCAGCCAGCTTCAGATCAGAGCTGTGCTCTTCAGGATTGAGCTATAACAAGTCAAGCACATTAAGCTTGGTGTGTTTTGGTGGCTTTCTTTTCATTTTATTTTTTTTTTTCCTTCTTTCTTTGATATCCCATGCTTCTGGCAGAGGAAGGCTCTTACACACAAGACATCAAGTGAAATGATGTCCACAGATTAATGATAAAATAAGTCTTAACTAGATGAATTCTGTGTTTGCTTCCAAGGTGAATAGAATATTATAAATCTAGTTCTGAACAATATAGTTTTTATTTTTTCTGTTTGAAGGCTACCTTCCCAGTCATTGTTCCTCAAATACTGTTTGTGTTGCAAACTGTTGGTTTTTAAATGCTTTTGGGTGAATCTTTGTCTAATTTTCAGAAATGCTTTTGGTTTTTTCATTCCTTATATGATCTGGGCCTTTACACAAATCAGAAGTTGCTGTTCCGGCTCAGCTGCGAGTCTCTGTCCCAGCATTTCAGTTTTGGTAAATTATTCTAAATGGGATAGATAGGTGTGCAGAGTTGTTATTAATGTTGTTATCATCAACTCCGTTAAAACTTGTTTTGGTCATCTTTTTCCATGTTAAATGTGTGACTCGGTATTAATTCCAGTGACATTTGGAGTGGGCCCAGTGCTGATCTTTTGGTTTTGGTGATGAGAAGGATCCACTCCTGAAAGCAGCTGAGTGCCTTCCCCTGCCATCCTCAGTTTTGGGATCTGTTTAAGCTGTTGAATCCTGTGCCTTCCCCTGCATCCTCAGTTTTGGGATCTGTTTAAGCTGTTGGACCCCGTGCTGGTTGAGGTGCTTTTATTCCACTCTGAACTTCCTGCAGAGGATCCCACACAATTGGCTCAGGGAGATTTGGGTTTCATTCCGGAGCCAGGGAGGTTCAGCCCTGCTCCTGGAAGCTGCACAGAATCTGGAGGAGTCTGGAGTGAGCTTCCTGTGCCCGCCTGTCCCTGGCAGGGTCAGGAGAAGTCCTGCCCCACAAGGAGCTTCGTTAGCATGGAAAATGGGCTGTGTGTTTTGGCCCAAGGAAAACATCACATGGAGCTGTATCCGTCGCAGGCTTCTTACTGAGTAAGCAAAGCAGCAGTTGCTGCCCCAGGTTTCTTCTGCTGGAGTTATTTTAATGCTGTCTGCAGCAATGTTAAAATGTGAGTTTTGACTCTGCAGAGAGCTCTGTGAGGGTCTGAGCTCAGGGTGCACAAGTATTGCATTTTCTGTTTTATGCTACAGTAATAAAGATCATCCTTTCAGCTGGTCAGAAAAGAAGCCATGCAGAAACCAGTGCTTTTCTCTACACGGCTGTTTGATGAGCACGGATTTTTGGATTTAGAAATGTTTGAAAATGGTTTCCAGAAAGCAGGCAGAGTGTTTGCTGCCTTCAGCAGAAGTAGCCATCTGCTACTTTTGCATCTTGCAGTGAAGTTTTCTTCTTCTTGTCTTGCCAGGTGTGCATGGTAGGGAATTTGCAATTCATTTGGGAGGATTTTGAGGTAGCATAAGTGACAAATCAGGATGTATTTAGAAAAGGTGGGGATCATTTCATTGCAGCATACAAGGCTGGCAGATGCAGCACTAAATGGTTTTGCACTTTTTCTTGACTTTTCATGCTCACATCTGTATATTCAATGCAGCATCGTTTCTTTATGAGGTGAAAAAAGCAGTAGAAAATACAGAACGTTTTAAAGGGATTTATTGTATTCCTTTATCAATAGTTTCCTTATGTCTTAAAGCTCTGCTTCGTGTTTGGCATCTCTTTATGGATTGGCAGAGACTCTGACAGCGTAACTGAGATTGGCTGTGTATCACTGAAGCAAATATAAATTATTCTTACATAATTGAAGGATGAAGGAAATACAGAATACAGGGATGGCGCTCTGGCATCAGGTGGCTCCGGGCCCATCCCTCTGGCCTTGCTCGCTCCCAGGGATGGGAAACCAGCAGGATTTAGTGTCAGATATTATTGTTTCTGTGTGTGGGTCTGACACTTTTCACCGTTGGGAAGTAAGACCTTTAAGAGTTTGAATGTTGGCACCTTCTCATGATGTGTCCTTTTTCCCTCAGAAGAGCAGTAATGAATTTTGAAGATTGCTGTTTGTTTGCAGAACCTACAGTAACTCTTCTCTTTCTTCATCTGAGAACAGCGTGCTGTCACCAGCTATTATTGTAATGGAATACAGTTTTTGTGGTTTTAATAATGCCCTAAACGTTTAGGTAATGGAAGCAGTCGTACTGAAGAAATATGATATTGCATTCTATTAGAAACAAATACAGCAAGAATGTGAACAATTTATACACAAAGCCACGAAGACAATTTAATTTTGATCTTGCATGGCCAAATTCCCTAGATCTTAGGAAATACCTGCCCTGGATACTTCTTGTTGACAGATGGAAAATAAAATCCATCCGTTATATAAATAAATCACATGGAATAATAATGTGTCTGTACTGCGACCTTTTTGCATGGCTCTGTTGTCTGGATCAGTGGAGATTGAAGGGATCTGGTATTTAAAATGAAACAAACGGGGGTTTTTGGCAGGGACAGATGTATTTTTACAGCAGTACGCCGTTGTGTTTTGAGGGGGAAGAGTGACTTAGTTAATATTTAGTTTTTACTTCCGTTATCTTTTTTTGAAAGTGAGCTGGAATTCTGTCAACATTGTAGAAATCACATGAATTTTATGGATCTGTGGTGGTGGCCAAAAGGTCTAGATATGGAAACGGATGGGTCTGGTGTGCACAATTCCTTTTTTTAAAGCTTTTTTTTTCCACAGAGTGGACAAAACCTGGACACATTTAATTTTGAATTTCTTTAATGGGATGTTTCAGGTTCGTGGGAGCAAAGGCGAGGTGCTTTACATCCTGGATGCCAGCAACCCCCGCCATTCCAACTGGCTGCGCTTCGTGCACGAGGCCCCGTCCCCGGAGCAGAAGAACCTGGCAGCCATCCAGGTAGATCTGGTGGATTCCTTCCCTTGGCTTCCTAGGCCTCATTTCCTCATTTGATCTCCTCTTTGGCCTTCGTGTCTTGCACTAGAACGAGAAGATCCGAGGGAAGTTTTTCTGCCTTTCTTTCTACCTTGTGCTTCAGGTAATACCCCAAATAGAAGTGGTAGGATGGAAGACCAGCAAATCTGATGCTGTTTTAAAGGACTAATTATTGAGAGACTTCTCCGTGTTTCATGCCAAACGTGGGTATGGTGTGCGTAAAGCAGAAGCATGCATTTACATTATTGTTCAGTAAAATTAGCAATATCATATACATAACACATTATATAATTAATTATAGAAGTGTGACAGGTTTGAAAGGAAGCACAGTGCTGAAAATTTGTAAGTAGAAAACGGAAAATTGAACAATCTAATTATCTGATAGGATAATCATGTAGTGCCTGAGGATAAATTAATAAAAAGAGATCATTTTCTTCTCTTTGCTGTGGATCTGAATTTATCCAGCTTATTTTTTCATTTTTATAGTTGTCATTTGCAGCACTCTGTGGTAATGAGTTCTACTGCTTTAATTATGGTGAAATATGCTTCTGTTTTCCTTCTAGACACTCCTTAATTTCACTTGATTTCCTAGTTCTGGTGTAACAGTGAATAGTTACTTTATTTTCCTGTGACCTCTTTGATTTTATGGAATTCTGTTCTTTCCTTTCACTGTGATTTGACAGCTCTTCTCTCAAGCTGAAGAGTCTTAGTCAGTTTAATTGCACACTTTTGGAAGCGTTGTGTGACTTCACAGGGTACAAGAGAGACAGGGGTACCTTTCCATTTCCAGCTGTTGTTCCTTTGGAGGTTGCTAAAGAAATTAGCTATCTGCTTTTTTTTTTTTTTTTAACAGTTTCACAGTAAATTAATTTCCACTCCCACATAAGTAAGAATTACATGACTCTGTGAATTTTTTTTTTCTCAAAATGTCTACTTTGCAAAATGTTGTTTCGGACTAACTGAAGGTATTTGCTGATGTAACCCAAATTGGCAAACAGTCAGGAGAAGGACAATTATTTATCAGCATTTCTTAAAATTATTGTTCTGCTTTTTCATCATGAGATGACTTTTTCTTTCCCCAAGGACTAGCCTGCGTGTCGGTGACAAAAGAATTATAGTTGATTTTGAGGCCAGACAAAGAAATTTTGGTTTTTCTGCGCCAGAAGAGCCAAAGTTCATTTCTGATGAAACGTGTTGTCCTCCTTATGGTAGCAGATATGAAAGGCTCTCATGCAGGAGGTGTGATGAGCACCTCATCAGTGCCCGGTCATGCTTAGGAAATTCAAAATAAGGCTCTCAAGGGAGCAGTGTGAACAGCTCATGTTCATTACTGTCTTTCCAGTAAATAGTAAAAACCCCCAAAACTTCTGAATAGAAGTTTAGGAGTGGGTTTCTTTATAAGAAAAATGATAGGAACAAATAAAAATTTGCTAAATTATCTCATAGGGAGTTTTTTAGGACCTTAAAACCGATCCTAATACAGAATATTCAGATGGAAAAACATTCAAACCTTAACTGGGAGCTATGCCTGCAAACTGCAGTATGGACAGGTGTCAGAATTGCTGTGGTAGTTCAGCTTTATGTTCTGTTTGTCTCCCGTTTGTGTCTCCGAGGTTTTCTGCTTTGCTGTGCAATGTGGCACCATAAGAACACCAAGGTGTGTGCAGGGGAAAGCCGAGGTGCCTGTAGGGCACCAAAAAGGAGACAGCAAGGGCTGCTGCAACTGAGAACCTCTGTTTGCTGAGCAGGTCTGTGTGACTGGGGGTGTAAAGGGTGACAGTGAAGGCAGAGGTGAGACAAACAGAACCCAATAATAACCCAGGAATAGCCTGTGGTGGCACCGGGATGAGCAAGCACTCCCCAGGACCCTTGTGGTCTGCTGCAGATGAGCGTCAGGAAAAGAGCCACGGGCAGGTGGAGTGGCTGCAGATGTGATCTTAGAAACAGGAGGGTTACTGAGAGAATGTCAAAGAGTGCTCGCTGCCTCTCCTGTGCCCGCGTGCGTGTGGATCGGTGTGATTCACACGGGTGCTGCTGGGAGAGATGGCAATTCTTTTGTGGTTTCTGGAGAGCTTCCATTGCTTTCACTCAAAATGCTGCCTCCAGGAGCTACTACAGCGAGTGGGCGTGTCTTGATTAATTAGTGCTCTGACTACCTGGCTGCTAGCATTTGTTTGGGTGGAAAAGCCAAACTAATTAACCTTGGAGGAGAAATGAATTGAGATTGGGCTGGCACCAAAGCCGATTTCTTTCAGTGCAAATGTTACCCGGAGCACTCAAATGTTGACAGCTTCTACTACTCGGGGCTGGATTTTTGCCTGGGCTGCATGGCTTTTTCTTTTTTGCCCTTTAATTTCAAATTTTCAAAGTCCTTAATCCTTAAATACTTTTTGTTAATTCAGTAATAGAGGTGTGCTCCTCACTTTTACAATAAAGTCCTAAACAATGATGTATTGGAGATCTACCCCAATAGTTTTCTCCTGTCTGTGTGGAGCCTGAGTGTAGAAAGACCTTTTGCTTTTCCTCATGCCAAGAGGATTTGTTTAGACTGTACTAAATTATAGGTTTCTGCAACTTGACAGAGACATCTGAAACCCAGCAACTCGTGGATGTGCACAGGGGTTAAGCTGGCGTGCTGATAGATATCTGGACTGTAGAATAGATCTTGGGGGAAAAGAAAAAAATCATAATTTTTTTGTTTTCCAGTGCTGCTGTTGAGATAAGGACAGAAAAGTGGCGCATCCTTGAAAGTAGCAGCTCTGTGGAGTCTGCTGCATTAAGTCAGCTTCACTCCTGTGTGACAGTATCTTGTGTAAAATATAACAGACCTTCTGCAGCTGAAGGAATGCTACATCCCTGTTGACAGTTTAAATTAAGCTCAGTGTATTGCAAAAATTAAAAATCATTATCTTGTCCCTGCTCAAGGAAGCTTGTTACAAAATATATGGCTAGATGTAGGGCAAAGAAGCTTCAGTTAACTTTCCTGGGTGTTAATCAGATAAGCTTTAAGATTTATGATAGAACTTGGGAGTCTTCTTCATTGCATAAAAATGAGTCTCGTTCAGTGCTTTGGGCAGTACCTAAAGCAATTGGTTCACATGTAGAAAGAAAAGAAGGTATCTCTGTCTTATTTTTAGGGGACAGGTGTACAGATTGCTCCCCACACCCTATAGTGCTGGCCTTGGGAACTCGTATTAATTTTAATTTAATTGTCCTAGCCCAAAGTTATTAGCTTTTGGAGCTCTTTGGAAGCTTGTCCAGGCATTATCAGGAGGCTTTTGGAGCTCTTTGTTACGTGGTTTGATACGAGCTCAGTGGGGGCTGGATCCTTTGGCCTTCTGTGGATCTACACTGGTTTAAACCAGCACAGGGTTTAAAGTGCATTTTCCAGATTTACCTGCTAAATTGATAGTGAAGATCACTGAGCAGGGGTCAAAGCCTGTTGGAGAAAACTGGGAATCTTAAGGAGAGGGAAAGAGAAAATAACTCTATGTAAACATGCAGCCGAAAGCTGTGCTAGAATTGCTGCAGTCAGCTGGGCAGAGAGGTAAAGCTGTGGTGGTTATCTACGTTTTGCTCTTTTTCTAATCCTCAAATATTCCATTTTCAAACCCTCAAGTTCTTGTCAGCTAGAGTGTGGCATGACAGGGCTTGAATGCCACCTCCACCTTGGTCCAAGCTGCAGGGAAGAGTGGAAAAACCTCCCAGGTGAGGCAGGGGAGTATTCCCAAAAGAGCAGAATACAAATGCACCCTCTCCATGCAGCCACACCAGGAAGGAAATCTTAGCAAGGCTGAGGCTGTCCTTGTGCTCCCTGAGGAATGGAGCCAACCCTTCTCTGGCTGAGGAATAATATGAGTTTAGGGTCTCATACTTGTCTAGATTTTTGCTTTTCTGACATAATTATCTGTTGTCTCTATTTCCTATTTGCAACAGGAAGGGGAAAATATTTTCTATCTGGCTGTGGAAGATATTGAAACGGACACAGAACTTCTGATTGGGTACTTGGACAGTGACATGGAAGAAGAGGAGGAGGAGGAGGAAGAAGTAGCTGTTATCCAGGAAGATGAAGACAGTGGCAGCAATAAAGAAATGCAACCGGCCGGTGAAAAAACTGCAGGCGAGCTATTTGTAAAATATCGGGTAACATGAGAGCTTAAAAGTGGTAATGAAGAAAGGGAGCACTAACTATAGGACTGGGGAACTGGAAGGTCCTCGGGGTTTAATCTGAATTCTTCTTGCATTGGTTTTATCTCTTTATTTGGGTTTGAGTTGAGATTCTGTGCCTTATAAGGAGCAGCCGGTCTTGTGAATGAGTGAGCCTGGATCTCTTAAGTAATGACAGTTAATTTTGGAACTCAAGACAGAGTTTGTTTCATCTGGTGCACAGGCTTGTGAACGCTGAGCTTTTGCTCTGAGAGGGGCTATTTCCTTCTTACTCAGGTGGGAGAGAAATAAACCTTCCCATAAAGCTGTGCAGCTAATCCTGAGCTAAGATGTCTGGGAAAAGGAAGGTGAGCTGAGCTGTCTGGGGAATTCTCAGCATCTTTATCAAAAAGATGAATTTATGCACAGCTAATTGCATTGAGGTTCTGATTGAGTTGAATGACTAATTAGGGCCGGCAGTCTAAGTCATCACACCCCACTTTCCATCTGTTTCAAGTGATGCTGATGGTAATCCATTTAAGATGGGCTGTCTAATCCCTTCAGAGATGTTTTTTGTTGTTTCACACCACCATTTTGTGTAATCTGTTTCTGGCAGAGAGTGTAACCAAAAGGAGCTGGGACCTGCTCCTTTACATTGGTTTTGCTTCCAATCCTGCAGATCCCCTCACCTGTAAACAGGACCATGCATGCCCAAACTGTGAATCCAGTTTTGCCAGCCAGGAGATCCTAGCTGAGCATCTGCAGACTTTGCACCAAAAACCCAGTGAGGAAAAGGAATTTAAGTGCCGAAATTGTGGAAAGAAATTCCCTGTTAAACAAGCTCTGCAAAGACAGTGAGTAGAAACAGGAATGTTTTTTCAGGGATCATTTAAATCAATTTCATTCAATCCTTTATTTCTCTTCACTTAATCACAAGCTAAGCTTTAATTTTTATGCATCTGTATTTATACCCCTTACACTTTACATTAGTCTTTTCATGTCTTAATTTTTCATATTCGTTGTAGAATTTTAAGGGAATTGCAAAAATATTGACAGTTTTTAATGCGTTGAAGTCATACACTGGAGACCAGACCAGAGCAGCAGTTTGGTGCAGCCTTCCTGGTCTCCATCAGTGGAATATGTAATACTTTAGGAGGTGTAATTTTGAAGTTATGGATGCTGGTACAGAATTAAAGAAAGATGTAGGGGAAAAAAAGGAAAGCCAGTGCTTCATGTTTGCTTAATTAAATATTTGGGTGATGGAAAAACAAAATAAAAACATGAAAGTTGTGAGATTTAAGAGCATGTCTTTATTGTCCTTGAGAGTGTAAATGTGCAGTTTTATCACTAAAGTCATATATCTCGGAATTATACTTCTGCACAGAAACATAACTGGTTTTCTTTTGTTGCTTGTATCTGTATTTTCTCGCAATTAGCTAGATCCATTACTTTTTATTATACATTTAATTCCAGACTGTTAACCTACTTTTTGCAAAGCCATCATTTCATCGCTGTTCGGAGCTGCAGACCGTTGTCCTTACTTTGTTTTTCCCTTCATTTCTCTCGTAGTGTCCTTCAGTGTGCAGAGAACATCGGCCCAGGAGACTCCTCCAGAAGTTTCCAGTGCTCTGTTTGCAATAGTTCCTTCAGCTCGGAATCGAGGTTTTGTGTCCGACTTACAGGACTGCTGTCATGTCCTTGCTGGCCTCCCTTTGCATGTTAGCTTTCCAAAAGCTGGGTAGTGTTTGGGAATCCTATCTGGGCAAGGACTCAAATGCTTTCATTCCTCTCTGCTGTAAGTAATGCATGAGGTGGCCTTGGAACTCTGCAGGGCAGCATGTGTTCAGCTCAGTACTGGATGCAGCTCTGCTTTCTGGAGGCTGACGTGGGCTGGTTTTTGTCTCTTTTGTTGTCCCGTGTAGTTATGAGCAGCACAAGGAGGCGTGCAGAGGGGATGCCAGGTTCATATGCAAGGCAGATAGCTGTGGGAAGAAGTTCAAGAGCAAGGATGCCCTGAAAAAACACAAAGAAAATGTTCACAGTGGTAAGAAAGAGTTCAGTGTTCCTTCAGGAAAAAAAAAAACCCTCTCACATTGGGAAATCGGAGTAAACGTTGTCTTTGGTTTCTTTTTTAATGGTTCATTTGTATCCAATAGAAAATTAAGAAGTAACTGAATTGCAAGAGGTACTATTTCTCCTCCCCCAGGGAGAAATTACTGTAGGCCGCATGAATTGTTAGTCTCCTGCAGAAAATGTCATTAGGAGTCTTGAGAAGCTTAAACTAGGCAAAGAGTAGATGAAGCAAAATGTTTCAGTGGTGAGGAAAATCAACCACTGGCACCAAGTGCTACAGGAAATGGTGAGTTGTTGATTTTTTGGTATTTTCAGGGCACAGTAGGATGCCTTTTCTCTGCCTAATCGAGGGATTGCATAAGATCCTGTAGCATCTGTTGTGCAGGAAGCCAGGCCAGACCATGCCCTGCTCCTCTGAGGCTCTGGTGTTCTCGGATCTGCGTGCTGGGAGTGCTTTTCACTCCGACTTCACTCTCTTCTCATGAAAGGGCAAAATGCTGCTCTCAGTCCACAGCACAGATCTCAGCTCTGGTGTTCTGCACTCTCTGTGTCCCCTCCCTGTGTCAGAGGAATGTCATCATGTGTGGGGACAGCAGAATTCCAGAGTGCACAGAAAAAAGTCCTCCCTGATGGTGACAGCACTGAGATGCTGCTTAAGACTTTCAGTCTCTTTCTGCTGCCCAACTCCTGCAGTGTAGAGAAGAAGCCTTTCTGTAATCATTCTTACAAAAGATTATCTCCTTTTTTTGGTGTCAGTAATAGTTTATTTCATCCTTGAGTACTGTTATGTTTAGGCTTAGCTTTTGTCAGTTATGTAGTGCTATATAAATTCCGCATTGAAGGACTAATTGTATTCCTGTATTATGTGTCTGTGTATATAAATACTTGTCATAAGTTTCTAAATTTTTTGCTTTTACAACGTTTCTGCTGCTCAGTGTAGTGTGGGTGTGTTTTACAAAAGTTAGGAACTATCTTGCGTGGGCATCTTAGATTATAAACAAAGAATTAGGTTTTGTCTGGTAATAAAGTAGCTTTGTGGGTTACTAAAATGTATCTCTAAAGGTAAGTAATAAATAAACTCAAGGAAGCGGTCTGTGACTTTTTAAAGCAGCTGTGAAAAGGGAAGAAAAATGTCTGCTCACTGGCCTATAGATCATTTTGTAATTTGCATTTTAGAAAAGATTTGAATTCATGATCTGGTACTGATATGATTTCCCTGTTTGATTCAGTTAAAGACCATTAATGATATTTTATATAATAGGATGCTTAATGCTTTCTGAAGAAACAAAAATGGGAAATGGCTTTGACTTAAGTTTGAGGTTGTTTTTGTCACTGCTGCACTAGCTCCTGTATTGATTTCTGGACGCAATGAACTGTTCAGCTGCCAAGTGAGCTGTTCTCAGTTGTGAATTGTGCTCTCCATGTGGGATTGGTGGTGTATGATAACATCTATTTGAGAGGATTTTTTTTTTCGTTATTGTTCTGCTTTTCTTAATTTACATTCCACCAGTGACTGGTCTGTTGGACACCCACAGAGAGCTCCTGATACCGAGCACTTTGAAGATGGGATACAAATGTAAAAATCTTATGTCAGTCAAATGACCTGTGAAAAGTCACAGGCTCAGTGGAAATATTTAGGTTCTTTCTTAGCACTTCCTCTTGAAGATGTTGGTGGTATTCTGTTTCTGTTTCAGGAAATTCTAGGAAGAAGCTGATGTGTTCAGTGTGCAATAAGAAATGTTCCTCAGCAGCAAATCTGCAGGAGCATCGAAAGGTCAGTGAGATGAAGGCTGACTCCCAGCAGGCCCTGACTTCCCTGAGATGTGAGGCTGTGCTGCTCAGGTCCCTTGGAAGCTGCTGTAATGCAAGCCTTGGGGTGATCTCTTTCATGGTTACAAAGCCAGCCTGCTTTACTGGGGGGTGTTTATTTTTGTAGTCACACTTGCTCCGGCCAAATACCTCCCTAAACTCTTGATGCAGCTCTTCCCAAATGCTCATATGTTTGTGCACTCCAGCAGTAAGTCAGAGTTGCCTGCTGTTCTTCAGCATTCTTAAATGCTGTGTTATGTAATCATAGCATACAGACCATAAAATAAGTTTGTGAGCCTTCAGTCTTGGTAAAAAACGCAGTCATTTTCTTACTGCTTTTTGAAATACCACTTAGGGTTGTTACTTCTATTGTAGTTATGCAGTAGTAAAATAAAATTCTTACTCAAACCTCTATTCTTAATGTCTTTTTGTTTCTGCACTTTTATAACCAGAACAGGAGGGGTTAACAGTTGGAAGAGCATGTACTGGAAATAAGGGTGTTCATGTAGAAATACAGATGGACCATGAATATGAGATTTTGAATCCATTATACCCAAAGGAAGTCCCTGCAAGATTAATTTGATAAATCACTAAAACCCAGGAGAATCTGTTTTTGCAAAAAGCTGCATTGTACTGTTTATCAGATTAACTGTAAGTCTTTAATAATGCCCTGGTTATAACCTGAATCCATTGAGGATATAAATGTTATCAATTAAAATCTGTTGTTGCAAAGGAAATGGTGGGGCCTCTCCTTTTTAATTTTTTTTTCCTTGCTCGTGTTAATGTGACCTGCACTTCTTGTCTAATAGGGCTGTATTTTGTTATCATGGTGGGCCTTGCTATTATTTATTACAAGTTTTATACATTGACACAGGTTTTGCACGTCGGGCCTTTAAAATGCAAAATATCCTGGTTAGTGTATCCATTTCCTTAAATGTCTGTTCTGTTTCAGGAGTTGTAATTCTGGGCAGACACTGTGACACACAAGTTTCTCAAATATGATTAATCACTTGAGCATGCACTTATCTTAGCAATCACCACGAAGTTTTTGTGCATAAAACTTTCTTTGCTCTCCTTGATTGGCTTTTCTTTTAAAACAGGCAGAAAATTAGTATTCCAGATTTGCACCCTTCTATCAGGCAGTGAAGGAGATGGCACATAGTAGTAGTCATGCTGTTTGTTTGCTTGAATTAATTTCCTTTTGTAGGAAGTGGGGCAGGATCAAATACAAACACCAAAAACATTTGTACAGGCAATAAAACCAGTAAGAAAATAATAGGCAAAACCAGGAGAGAAAGACAGATTTTCCCCCCCACCACCACCCATTTCAATGTAAAGAAATAAAAGTAGAGAACAAAAAGGTAAAATAAAATATAAAGCAAACCAAACAACAGCAAGAGAAAAATCTGACCAGCACAGAGAAAGGAGGTCAAGAAGGTGGCTGTAGGGGGTTGATGCATATTTACTGTCTGAAGACGTGGTCGTTCCCATCTGTAGCTTCCACTTCAGATTTAAAGTAATTTTTAGCTTCATGTGTCCTGTGCACCGTTTGTGCCATAACTGTTTAACTGTTCTGATGCCGAGTTCTGAAGCTGGAGTTGCAAAGTTCAGTCACTCAGCAGCGAGGGGGACTGTTCATCTTCACTGCTGCAGATTCCTGCTGACTGATTCCTTTCAATACAAAGGCTCTCATGTTTGGGATTTGAATTGCTCACAGCAACTCAAATTTCCAAGTGAGCAGGTACGTGTGAGTAGCACAGACCTCTCCACTGTTCTGGAGCGGGAAGGAAGAAAATTCCAACAAATGCCAGGCTTGCTGGTTCTTGTCCCAGTCAGAGTTGGTGTAGTGCTGCCCTTGCAGGGTTTGTAGGTGGGCTGGAGGAAGCTCTCTCCTCCGGGCTCTACAGCTATGGCCTGAGCTTCTGACTTGCTGTGAGTGTTTTCATGGTGAACAGCTCACTCTTCTCCATTCAAGACTATTAAGGGCACGTCTGAGTGTAGGGCAGTCAGGCTTTGGTGACTTTGGAAATGCAGGTTTTGTGTGTCACCGGCAGGACTGGTTTGTGCTGGTGCCTTTCTGGATTTCTCAGCAGATCTCTGACGTGGACCTGTGCAGTCCTGTTCAGCTGTGGTGCTGTTTGCCATGGCACCAAAGCAAGGGACATCCTACCTTGCTCAGAGGTTGAGAGTGTGTATGAAGAATGCTTGGGTCTTTCTGAACTTTTTAAACTTTCTAGAGCTGGGCTTCCTGCAAAATGGGCGTGAGCAGAATCACACTTAAAAATCCTCTCTGCTTCCTAACCCTTGACCCCCTTTTTTGTAACCTGCCAGTTCCAAGCATCTCTTTTGGGTTAATTTCTGACATGTTTGTTCAACACTGAACAGTGCTTTATTCTACTGGGCAATCTTTATTTTTTCTTTACCAGGAATTGCTCTCAAGTGCCTCCTGTTTTTTCAGCGTTTAGTCCTAAATGCTATCATATTGAAAATACTACATTTGTAGTTTGAGACAATGCTGCCTCTCCACTGTCTGGCCTCTAAAAATTGTTTTAAGAGAAGCAATCCTGCAAGAATGTGATAGTACTTGTTTTTTAAAATTCTGACAGAAGCTGTGGAGTAGTTTCTGTGTTATTTTTACATGTGTCTTGACTAGAAGTAAGTGTCGTGACAAATGTAGTCTGCCTTTGGTTTTTCAGTGCTTTCCTAATAATGATATTTTAAATGGATCTGGTAGTTAGAAACACAGGTTATATAAACTTGCAGCATAGTTGCAATGATGACTTTTTTGTTGTTACTTTTTGGGAGATGATGTTTTTCAGCAAGGGAGGAGCAAGGGGGAGATCGCAGAATATTCTTGAGTGTTTATGTAGCTACTGGCTAATAAGTATCTGCCTTGTGTTAGAGAATTTCTGTCTAGGTTAGAGCTATGATCTTGTTTCAGGCACGCATTTAATTGTCATAAAACATTTTGCAGGTCCACGAGATCTTTGAGTGTCAAGAATGTGACAAGAAGTTCATTTCGGCGAACCAGCTGAAGCGCCACATGATAACTCATTCAGGTAAGGTACAGAGGTGCCACAGAGCTGGGTGTGTGTGGATATGGAGCTCATGTGGCTGCAGCTTTACCTGAATTAGTTCCTTCTGGAAGGCTCAATGAAATCTGTGTTGTCCTGAGCTGGGCAAGCCGATCGCAGGTTCCAAGGAAACTGTTTAAGCCAGCCCATCCAAGCCTTCCAAAATTCTAAGTACAGTGGTGTAGTCTTCTTCCTGCTGCGGTTTTGTCCTGCTGGCTGGGGTGGATGAGGTCAGCGAGCTGGGCTGGGGCAGAAGGTCACTCCCGAGCTTAGAGAGGAGGTGAATAACCAGTGCCTGAGGTTCTGTGCTGAGGAGGAGCGGCTGGGAGCTGCGTGTGCCGTCGCGCAGCGTTCTGCGCTGCCTGCCGTTTTCCTGGCCATCTCTCTGCGTGCTCCTGGGCTCCTAGGTCTGGTCAGAGGAGGGCAGCTCGCGGGCCACCCCACCCAGAGACCACCCGCAGAGCTTCCCTTGTGCCAGCTGAGCCCGCCGGGAGCGGGGAGGGTCCCCTCTGCGGGCTTGGCACTGTGGCACCAGTTGGCTCTGCCAGCGTTTCTGGTCCCCGCAAATCCGGCGTTTTCTGTGTCCCTCACCAGTGATTAGAACCGTCAAGCAACACAATGGAAACACAAACATTGTTCTGTCAAATGCATTAGCATTTAAACAAATGCAGGTTTTTACAGCTGTACAGGCTTAGAGCTGAACTATTTTCTTGGTGTCAGTCCACAGCAAAGGCTCATTTCTTGTAACATAATCTGTATCTCAGAGGCTCCTGGCTTTCTTTTGACACTTTTGGATGAGCATTAGTGCAGTTAAGTTGCAGTCACCAGTTGAAGCACAAAGGCTTTTTGCATAGGAACTTCTGGGTTTGGAAGCTAATATGTATATTGTTAATTAAGTTTTAAAACATTTAAACTGTCATGCCCTCTTTCACATTTGTAATCTGGAAACAGAGTTTTCCTCTTTGAAGTCATTCTCTTTTGATTTAAGCTAATTAATCAGAGTTTAGTTTTAGCAATGAGTATTGCAAAGAATGTGCCAATTTCTTGAGATACACCATGGCTCATCTTTTGTGAAGTGACTTAACTGTCTAGCATAAAGGGCATTAGGTGTCTTTCTAATTGGTTTAATCTTAATTGGGTTGACTTAATTGCAGAAATCTCTCTGAGGAGATGACTGTCTCTGCCTTTCATCTTCTCCCCCTGTATAAACAGGAGATTAAATGTCCCCCACTCATTTTCTGCAGAAAAACGCCCCTACACCTGCGAGGTTTGCAATAAGTCCTTCAAACGACTTGATCAAGTGACTGCACACAAAATAATACACAGTGAAGATAAACCTTATAAATGCAAGCTTTGTGGAAAGGGATTTGCCCACAGAAATGTTTACAAGAATCACAAGAAGGTAAAGCACTCTGCTGTTGTTGTTTACAGGTCTGCCAGCCTCAGATTTGCAGATTTTTTTTTCTTTTTTTTTTTTCTTTTAAGTGGTTCATCGTTAAGCTCTGCCATGCTTATAAACATGGGATTAAAGTACTGGAGAATGTAGTTTTAGTGTTCTTTGTTATAGGCAAAATCTCAAAAGGCTGAATCAATTCTAGTAAACAAAAAAGTTAAATAAGCAGAAATAAAGCACAGTTGCTTGGTTAAAAGCATCAAATCAATCCCATTTTGACTTTTTTTCTTTTGTTTTTCATTTTTTGCTGTGTTTTGGTTGTGATTTTTTTTAAATGAAATTACTAGGTTACCAATTTAATGTTACTGACTTAAATATGTCTTAAAATACTTCTTTTTTAGTAGAGTAGTTAATTGATTAAAACTCTGTGTAGTCCTCTTGCAGTCATTGTTGGACTTAGCAGCAGATGCTTTCAAACTACACTAAATTTGAGCTTTGGTGCAGTGTTCACATATTAAGGCAACACCAGAAGAAACGTTACCTGAAAGAGAGACTCACCAAGGGGTGCTCTGCCTGCGTTGACTGAAGCTCAAATCTGCTTGGCCTAATTTCTGTAATGCCTGTCATTAATTTGAACCCGGGCTTACATTTCTAATGGCAGGGCTCTGTCCAGAATTGCTGTTTCAGATTTACCAGACTGTTAAAAAAAAAAAAAAAAGAAAAAAAAGAAAAAAACCCCAACCCTGCTCTAGCCATAGCTCCAAGTCGTGGCTCATGTTATAGATTCCATCTGGGAATTTGGCACAGGATCTTTGCACCATCTCTTGCACTTGCAGCCATAAATCATGTGAGAGCAATAATAATGCCTCACAGGATGAAATGGTGATGACTGTCTAAAACAAGAAAGCGTGCAGCAGCCTGCTGAAGGATGAGATTAGCTCCCATACGTTGTATTTTATGTTCTAGACTTTAAGAAAACAGGACAGGACCTTGCAGATTGGATGTATTCTAAGAGAAATGTATCAAATAGTATCTAGGTAGACAGCTCTGTATTTTAAATGAATGCTTTTGACATGTTTCCTGATGTTAGCTTGCTGTTGATGCCTGGTAGGGAGTTGGGGTTGAAAATGGACTTGAGGATTAAGTATGAAGGAGTAAACACTTTGACCCAATTCTGTGTTTGAAGCAGCAGCACCCCCAGCATAAGCGTTTTTTAGAGGCTCCACTTGATGGGAAAAATATTAAAATTTAGACAGCTTTAGCAGGTACCACATTTTGATGGAGTTCCTTAAAGCACGTTGGAATGCTGGTTTCCTGGACCTGTTTGCACCTAGGACTGCCTGTAAATCAACTCTGCTCTACATGGAGAGAAACTTGTTCCTGTGTTTGCATAAAGATGAGCCAAGCAGCTGTGGCTGTTCACCCCCCCACATGGAGGTCTCTAAATTCACTTGGCAGCCCGAGTTTGGGCTGGTTTGGGAGTGCCATGGTTTTGGGAAGGCCTAGGCAGAGAGGACAGTGGTTCTCTTGCTTGTTCCCAGGAATGCTGAGCCAGGAGCGGTGTAAATGTAAAACTCTGCTGTGTCATACTTCTGTGTATTTCTCCAGCTCGGGTGTTTAATGATTTTGAGATGTGTGTTTCCTGTAAGATGGCTTCTTAGGTTTATTTTCGTTTGGAGGAAGGGGAATGGAACTCTAAATAATTTCAGGGTGCTTTTCTGAGTTTCGGGATTAGGTTACTGAGCTAGTAGCAGGGGGCATAGATACCTTCAGTAGGAATGATGGGTATAGGAGTTTAGACCACTTAAATCAACAGCATTGAACAGAAAACATAGCTTGAAGTTTGATAGCAACATGCTGAAAAAAACTTGGGGTTTTACAGCAGGCTTACATCCTTTTTATCGATAAGAGAGTACAGATCCATTTTGTGCCTTTGAGTTCTTGATTTGTGTTTTAGGTGGAAAGTTGTTCCTGTTGTTTTTGTAATTCCTGCGTGTGGGTTTTTTGGTCTGAATTCATGTTGGAAGTCTCCGAATAAAAATGGCTCCCACAACGTCTGTCTTTAAACATCTTTCAGCTGTGGGTGTCTGTTGGGTCATTTCAGAAGTGCAGAAGGAGATTAGTTCCTGCCATTTCCCAGGATTTCTTTCACTGGGACATCATACAGTGCAGCTGCCAGGATCCTATCTGCTCTGTTCAGTGGAGCACTGGGATGTGAACCTCGGCTTAACCAGCGCTTGTGATGCTCTCAGAGCTGCACATCCGAGGCAGGACCTCTGTGATCTGCAGGCAGGTGCTGCACTGCTCTGCATAGGTGCACGTGCAAGCCGGCTTTGCCACTTGCTAGGAAGGTGTCAAGGCTGGGAAGTGTTCTGGGATACAGGGAACCAGCTCAGATGTCCTCTGTGAGAGCTCAGGCTGTACCTTACATGATCGTGTGAATGCAGTTCCATTTCTGTGACAAGGCAAGAGGGCGGTGTCTGAAATGAAGAGGCAAAAGGGGATTGTGCTGCAGATAGAACCGGGCACCTTTCATGCAGGTTAGACTGGAGGAGGGTGCAGATGCAGTGCAGATTACCTCCGTGCAGGAGGTGGTTCTGCTCCATCTGCTCCTCGGTTGCTGTGCACAGAGGATGAGTTCTGAGAACAAAACACGAGGACGTGACAGTCAGCAGAAATAGGTCATCAGACGCAGGATTTGAAAGGGTTTATGGCTAATCCAGGGTTGCTTGGTCCTGGGGAGCATAATGATTTGAAACAACTGTATCCCATCAGTTTATCTGTTGGGAATAAGTAGCCTTGGGCTGGGCTTAAGCATCCACAGATGCTGTGGAGGGAAAGGCTGCCATGAAATGCTCCATAAGAGCCCATCCTCAGTTGCTGTGTGCCCTTACACGTGGGTATGCCCAGTTAGGTGATTTTCTTTGTAGGGAAGTTAAGATGTGCAGATGAATCTGTGTCTTTTGATCAAAAGATGAGGAGGGTATAAAGGAGATGCTAAGGAGGAGTTCTCTCCAAATCACCGTGCTCTTCAGAACTGTCACTCACGTGGTGAGTGTTCCACACCAGGGCATTTCTAAAAATTTTGCGCTCGTGAAAGGTGCCAGATTGACAGCTCTGGAGACTGAACCCTTCTATTTATCCACAGAGCAGGTACAGCACAGGCAGCAGCACTGCGAGCTCCCCCCCAGTGTCTCGTCCATGTGTCCCAAGCCTGTTCTGGAGGAAGCCCCTGTTGAGGTGAGAAGGCAGTTCAGTCTCTCCGTGTCCTGTCAATCCTTGGCCTCCCTGCCAGCGGGGCTGAGCAGGGTGTCTGTCACCTGCTGCCAGCTCTGGTGGCAACCTGCAGAGCCTGGCCTGGAACACGCGGCACGTTTCAAGGAGATCTGTTCCACACCTCTGATGGTCTTCCAGCGACTTAGGCTGAGGGCGAGGAATTGATTTGGACCCCAAGGCCTCCCTCTTCCATTGCAGGACACTCAGGTTTTGGTGCTGCGTGTATGTGGGAGGAGGTTGGTGTTAAAATCAATCTGGGTTCAAGGCCCTCAGCCAGCCTCTCAAAAGTTTTGCTGTCTCCTCACAGTCCTGTTTTTACTCCCAGTTGAAGGGGTAGAATAACAGTTGTGTGGATTCTTGATGTCAGAAATAGATTATATAAATATGTACTGTGTTAATATTTGCCCTTGGTTTACGGAATTAACTAGTTTACCAAATTTCCTGCATATTATAGAATGCTTACTGTCCATCCCCTTTTCCTCTGGGCACTCCACTTGTAATAAGGTCCTTGTGAGCTATTAAAGTATTTGGATGCTGGTGCTTTAAAAACCTGCTTTCCTTTGCAAAAATAGTAGGAAATCGGGTAGATAGTAAATTAATCAGTGCAACTTATTATCTACAGTGGGACAGCTGTTAAAAACGCTAGGAAATAAGGGAAAGTGCTTTGGAATTTATGAAAGTAAAATAAAGCTGGATGTTTCCCAAGCTTCAGAAAAGAAATCTGCTTCAACAACTCTGCGGTCTGGGAGATTCATCCAAGCTTAGCCTTTTATTTTATTCATAGCTTTGAGGCTGTTTTTCAGCTACAATGAATTTTTCTACAGCCAACAAAAATCTCAGTACTGTTGCTTCCATGGCTTTGTTTTTGTTTTTTTTTTTTTTTTTCTGGTGGGTTTTGTTGTTTGGGTTTGTTATTTTTAACTAAAAGAAGCTATATATAAAAGCAGCCTCATGATTTGAGGAATTCTTTTTGCCAAATTTTAGGTGCTATATTGGAAATCAGATTGGCTTTACCTTAAAACTGAAGAGAAAAGAAAGGGTTTGTGTGCATTCAACATTGAAGGATTTATTCATATTAATAAGTATTCCAGGCCAGTGTTAGTGCAGCTGAGGCAGCTAAAGCAGTGCAGATGGTCTTGTAGCTTTTCTCTGGTTATTCTGTATTTTTGTTTCTGTTTATGTTCACGCCTCATATGAACTTGTGAGCAAAGAGAAGGTGCAGTTACTGAGTAGCTGCTGTGCTGCCTCCCAGGATTCTGAGTAATGGCAGAATGATTCTTTTAATTCTTCATCCCCTGATGCTTCCAGTTGTGATATCCCCTCCTGAGTGCCATCTAGAAAAGGAGCTGGAGTTACGCAGTGACAGCGGAGGGATTTCCCTGAGCCTTTCCCCCTGACACGTTGTCTTTCATCCTCAGACCCACTCTGAAGAGAGACCGTTCCAGTGTGAGGAATGCAAAGCCTTGTTCCGAACCCCCTTCTCTCTGCAGAGACATCTGCTAATCCATAACAGTAAGTGCAAAGTCGGGACAAAACAGCTTCCTCCATTCCCACGTGTGACTGAGAAAAACAAACGTGTGGCACCTTGCTCCAATATTGCTGGGTTAATTTTGCACTGAACATTCAACTCTCTACCCAGGGAGTTAAAAAAATTGGAGCCAGATTCAAACCTTGCCTTCAGATGCTCTTAAATGCAAATCCAAACGTGCTGTAGAAAATCCAGCAATGGTTTCAGGTCTGATGGCAAGAAATTGATTTCTGCGTGAAGTGTGATAGTGTTACCTCCATTTCAAGGAAGGGCAAATGGAAGCAGAGATAAATTGCTGACTTGCTCAGCTTTTGGAGGTAATCTGGTTTAGAGCTTGACACTGAGATTGTCTCTCCTGTGCCAGCCCAGGCTCAGGTTTGCTGCCTCTGGCATAGAACGGGAGCAGCTCAGAGAAATGCTGGGGCTGTTTTCCCTCATGAGCAACTTTTCCTGGCATTCTCTCCTTTTCTTTCCTTGGCTGTGTTAAGATTTATTTTTGGTGGAATTTTCTCCATAATGCAGAGCCCTCGAGTGTCACTCAACTCTTTGAACATCAAGAGCTGAGATTTCAGAAAATGCTTATGATTTAAAATCCTTGTAGCTTAGAAGACAGTATTTTATTTTGGGGGATATTCACACGGGCATCACGAAGAAAACCACAAATCTTTGCTTTGTTAATGCAGCATAATACTTTTTCTGTTAGATGAATGATTGGATTGGTGTGTTCAGTTTGTTCTCTTACAATTATCTTCCAAAGCTTCTGCAATTTTCTAAAGCATTGGATATTGTAATTTTTTCCCAGTGTTGAATGTTTAAAATGATGGGGGAGAATGTTCAAAACCTGTTAGGTAACGTGTACTCTAATGGACGAGCATATGCAGAATATCCCAGATATGTAATTCACAGTCTGCAGAATTGTAGGTTTTCCTGAAGGTTTCTCTAAAATCCTACACTTGGACATTTTTTTGGAAGAGGCTGGTAGCTCAGGAAGATCTGTTTTTCTCTTTGTTAGGTGAGAGGACCTTCAAGTGTGATCACTGTGATGCCACTTTCAAAAGGAAAGACACATTAAACGTTCATATTCAAGTGGTCCATGATGGACATAAGAAGTACAAGTGTGACCTGTGTGACAAAGCTTTTGTGACACCCTCAGTCCTGAAGAGCCATAAGAAAGTGAGTAGAATCAACAGATCATTTCTTGTGTGTCCTTCAGCTTGTGCATCAACGTAGAACACCCAGCTGCTTCTGCCTCTTTGGCTTTTCAGCTGAAAGCTCTGATTGTCCTTGCCCTAAACTGCTGGTTGCAGTAGTGGGGTTACCAGTGCCCAATCTCCAGCTGAGATTTTTGCTTTTTGTTTTCTGCACTGCTCTTCCCACCCTCCTTTCCACCCCACTCTGCAGTGGAATTGGGGTAATAAGCTTCAGGAGGAGGCCTGCTCACTAGTTTGGCCTGATTGATGTTACAGGGAGGAAATGCAAAGAAAACAATTGAATCCAGAACAGATCAGCTGAGAAAAGTCGGTTTAGGTGTTGCCACTTAATTGAGACTGTGAGAATTTGTTTAAAAAAGTCACGAATGTGTTGCTTAGTACACATGTGTAAAATTGGAATTGCTTTTGCTTTGTGCTGCTGTCAGGGCTGGCTGTGTTTGTGAGCCTTGTAGTTGTACTGTATTGCTCCCAGAAATCCTTTTGGTGTTTGGAATGAATTAGTAGCTGCCTGTCTGGTACATCCCAGTGTTGCTGCTAGAGACAGATGATTTCCAAAGAACTGTATCCTAATCGAGAGGAGTTTAACAGTCATGCCTTTAGTGTCAGGGAATGAAAACAGGGCAAGTCCATCCGAGATTGAAATGAGCTCTCACTTAACCTTGCTTCAGCTGCAGCATAAGGTGTACGACGTGACAAAGGGTTTTTTGGGATGTAATGAAGAATTTTGTGTCATTTCGGTGTCTTTTCATCAATGTAAGGATTAATTTCCCTGTCTGAAGAGGGTCACGTGCTAGCTGGAAACCAAAATAGTCAGCTGCACATATAATTGAATGTGTTTTATTTCCTATCTCGTGTAAATTAGCAGTTTAAAATGAAGTCATCAGAAATTCTCCACTAAAAGAACAGCCTCAGGTATAAGGAAGAGTAATTCAATAGACTTATAAATCTTCAGAATTGTGTTTTGAAAGTACAGTGTGAAAAATGATGGTGACCTTGTGTGAAATGGATTTCAGGGTGATCTTGCTGTTGGCAGCACAGGTTGGATGGGAGAGTTTGTAATATGGGGGTTTTTTTCCTATTTTGAAATAATTCTTCTTATATCAGTGAGGCCCTCTAGCCCTAAAAGCTTGACTTCAAAAGACAAACTCAGTGATTTAGTGCTGGTGATAGTTACAATGTTCTTTTCATGATCAGTTCTCTAACATCTAGAGCTAATTAGAATCTTTGCCCGGTGTGATGGTAAAATAGATAAGAGAGACAATAGCAGTCAATGTAAATACAGTTAAATATTCCATATTTTGCTTTTTTATTCAATGCTGAGCAGTCATTCTTGTCTTTCCCCTCCCCATGTAGACTCACACAGGAGAAAAAGAGAAGATTTGCCCATATTGTGGGCAGAAGTTTGCAAGCAATGGAACACTGAGAGTTCATATTCGAAGCCATACAGGTATTTATTATAATAAACAGAGGAGACTTTCTAAATCTGTCACAAGGCATCTCTGTGTCCACAATTTATCTACCTACAAACAGGCAAATTTGCAGGGCTTAATGCAGCATCTTCATCGGGCATTTTACCTGCTTCACGTGTCAAAGCTGTTGTTGGGTTTCAATTTGCAACTTCACACCTTCCTTCAGGTTAGTGGGGGCAGCTGAAAGAGGTGACGTTTTGATAATTTGTTTCCACCATAAAATGGTGTAGATTTGCCTTGGGTGGGACATTTTCTTCCCTCTGCAGGAGCATTTTCTTCCCCTGGCTTGCAGGAGATGACAGTGCTTTCTGTGTGCTGCTGAAGTTACCCATCACTTTGCAGGGAGCACAAAGCCCCAATTTCAGTTTTTCTGGCTCTTGGGAAAACGCTCGGGAGATATCCAAGTAAAAATGCTTTTCACACGTGTGCTGCTACCACTTAGATTTCAGCTCTCAAGCAGGCTTTCCTAAATTTAGGAGTTGGGCTAAGGTAAGTTTTGTGAAACCACACACCAGGGACCTCTAACCTTGAGTGCAGAGCCCTGCAAAATTTGTAGCCTCTGTTATGGGAGGCTGTGACATTTTGAACTTATTTGAAGCAGAAAGGCACCAAAGATTTCTGGTACCTTTGTAAATTAACTGCAGGAGGAGAGACTGCCTTGCCAGGAGATGATACAGGTTGGAATTATAGCAATATGGACTGTGGAAACAATTTATGAATGAATCATCTCATGGGGGGAAACTTTTAAGGCCTCTTTTTTTACCAAAGAAACTTGAAGCAGTCATTGTACAGTTACTAATTCAGGAAAAATGTCAATGCCTTGCTAAATTAATTAATAATGGCCTGTGGTAAATAAACGGATCCTTTCCTCTTCCAGTCTTGCTGCTAGTAGTGTCAATTACATTTTTGGTGGTTTGCATCCTTCACTATGAGGATTAAGCAAAACAGATTTTCATTTTTTAAGACTTGTTTTTGTCACTCTTATGGTTCCTGGCCCATTTTTGATTATCCTGATGAAAAAACGGGGTGAAGTTGCTGCTAAGTTGTGATTTTAGGTTTAAAAAGAATATTTTTATTACATAGCAAAATGCCTGCTGTCAGGTTGAGTGAGAAAATGCTGTAGCTGGAGTCACATTGCAGTTCTGGAGAGATGGTTTAGTTGGGTGCTGTACCTTAAGGCTTCAGCCTGGTGTTTTTCTTGGTCATAGCACAAAGCACTGAGGAAAGGAGGAATAGCTTGTATCATTCCCAAAGAACGGGAGGGGAGCTGCTGGAGGAGATGCAGGTCACCTGCAAGCAGGGTAAAAACACCTTGAGCACTCTTTAAGTTCCCGACAATGTGAAAATCCTTGACAACTTTTCAGGGAATTTCTGGGCAGTGAGAAATTTGCAGTTCATCAAATATCAAAGCCACAAATGTACTTTATTCAGAGATGAATGCTTGGTTTCTAGATGTTGCAGTGATTAATACTTCATGGTATGGCACCTGTTGAATTCTTTGGGTTTGAATTAATAATTTCAAAACCGTGCCGTCCTTTTTCTCTTCGGTCGGATTTCCAAGTATCACATTTCCTTCTGAGCTAGAAGGGAAACAAGCAGCCCCTGTCTGTTTTCAGGAGATGGTTCATCCTTCTGAACAAGCCTTGAGCTTTTGGTGCAGCTAAGCAGTCCTCCATAAATGTAAATATGCAGAGACCTCTTGTCTGGTGGTGAGGTTTGAGGCCTGTGTCCAGACCGTGACATTATCCCATTTCTCTTTGTGGTCAGCTCGACTTTGTTTTGTTATCTACTTTGTGTGAGAGGTTTTGTTCTGTATTTAGAAAATAAATTCAGGTAGAGGTTATTTTTAAGGAGAGTTCTGTGTCAGTTTTTGTCCTCCTTATATTTATAAAGTTATTTTTTACAAAAGCTGAGGTTCTAAGGTACCTCTCTGGTTCTGCTTTGGAACTGTATTTTTAACATGCTTTATAATCCTTGTACAGAAAGAGAAGCTCAGTGGGGTTCTGTCTTGTATTTCATATGCAGCATGTGCTCTTAAATGTTCTTCCACACAGACACGCACGCTTCCTGGAGAAACAATTTTCTTCCCACTTCTGTGTCAGAATAAAACTCTGCAAATGAGCCCAGAGAGTACCTGGCCTTTAGCAGCAGCTGAGCTGTTTTGGGGTGAGTGCACATGTCTGCGTGTGCATGTACAGAGGGAAGGGGGGGATGTTTGCCTCTGGCCCTGCAGTGGTGCTCTGTAATTCATCATCTGGGCCTCAGCCGTGGCAGGACACAGACAGCGCTCTGCAGGTCAGCTCAAACACCAGAGCACATTCTCCTGGATGCTGTTGCTTTATGACTTCTTAGGGTCACAGGGAGCTGGGGTTAATTCAGCAAAAGAATCCTTTGACTGTGATATAAATTCCTCGGCTTGTTCATAAATTGTAAAAGCAATCCTATGGTCTGCTCCGTGGGCTTGAAACCCCGGGGCTGGGAGGTTAATTGCTTCCCTCAAGTTCTAAGCAACTTTCAGCGTTATTTTCTGGCTGCAGTTTGTGCAGCTTCTCAGCTGCCCTGTATCTGTCGCAAGGTGTTAATTGCTGTGGGGTGTGTGTGTGGATTTGTGTGTGCCTGTGTGCTCTGGATGTAAAAACACAGGCATTTTATCTGCCTGCTGTTTATAGTGTTGCCTCCCTAATTAGTGATGTCCTAATGCCTTCCATCCTTGGGATGTAGCACATCAAGTTGTGCAATAGTGGAAGTTTTTCTCCAGTGATTTATATTTGCAGGTAAATGGCTTAGAGTTAGGAGAATTAAGGGGTTTAACTGTAATTCTGTCCTTTCTACGCTGTCCTTTCCCTACTCTTACTTAAAGAATGATGAGGAACCACTAATGACCATAAATGTCTTCCAGAAAAGTACATGCAAATATAGGTTAAAATATAACCTTCTTTTGCTTTTGCCATCACACTTAGGCCAAGTCCTGGTAGTGAGCCTGTAAGGTAACTATAACTTGACATCTGTCCTAAATGTTCTCTGTAAAGATAAATTTTTCCATTCTCTGTCATTTGCAAGCCATGACTTATTGTATGATTCCTACACGTTCTTACATGCTCTGCTAGGTGCAAAAAACAGCTTTGTTTTTGAAGCATGAGTTGAGAAGGTTCTTTGCAAATTGACTTCCATGTGCATGAGTAAAAGATAACAGCAAGAGATCACATTAAAACAGCAAAAAGCATTTGGACCAGACTTCTATATCCTTTGTTGCCAACACGATTGAGCTTAGCTTTTCAATTTATGTAAGAGATTGCTTTATAAGCTTTCAAAAGTACATCACTTTAGATGCTGATTGCCTTCTTGAAATGCCTCCTGCACTGAGAGCCCCATGTTATACACCTAATTTTGCAGTTGTAGCCCCATTTCTACAACTTAACTGAGCTTCTGAGCATATTTACAATCCTGCTGAAGTCCCAACTATGTAAATGTCTTAAGTTCAAATTTTACACTTAAAAGACAAAATTCCTGGTCAAACAAAATATTAGCAGTGGAGTTATGATAATAAAGATCTTTGGTTTTTAACAGTAGTTCAGTCGTCTCTGAACACAGGAGACTTCAAAGTTGTTGAAGGAAGTGTTGAGTTCAAGTACAGGATAGCTTGAATTTATTATGGTGTAAAATAGATCACCAAAGGTTTAATAGCTAAACGAGCAATGTTTGTTCCTGTACATAATAATGTACAGCCAGGATCCTCATTCCAGCAAATCTTCTGCTAAATTACCTTACAAGTAATTTATATTTTCTTACCTAGGAAAAAAGATGAAAGGCAAGCTGGAAGGAACTTCCTCTCATATGCCAATGAAGTATGTGAAAGAATGTATCTGTATCTAGTCAGTGAACAGCTTGCAAATGTCTACAGATAGGTCCTTTCTATTAATAACTTATAAATGATCCCTCTTTTATCTAGCCAGTTGAAAAAGGAGCTTGCAGAAGGCCTCAAAGGTAAGGATTCTGCATTTCGAAACCTTTCAGCTTATACATCATCGTCTCGTTCGTCTCCAGACAACAGCTAAATCTTCAGAAATATCTGTGAAGTTTCATGCAGCTGTCAGCTTCTTGTTGTCCGTACCCATGAATGAGGAAATGTTTTGGAGGGGAGGATTACTGGAATGAGCCATCTTGAGATCAAATGAGTTACTGACTGATTAATGCGTGTTCTTGGAAAGACTTAGGTGACCATTGGGTTCACTGAGGTAATAGATGTTACATTTTCTATTCATAGAGAAATCAGATTGGTTAATTCCACTGATAGCTGCAACGAATGGAACTGGTTTGTTCTTTGAAGTTGTCTGGTTTTTATTTATTTTATTATTTAAATTATTTCAGCTCTTGAAATGAACTGATGAGAGCCTGTAAGCAATAATGGTAGTTCATGCTTTACTGCGTGGATTCAGAGAGTCTTCTTATTTTGTAGGTTTATGATTCATTTAGTGGCAAATAGCCAGTATCTCGATTCTATCATGATAATTTTGATGGACCAGATAGGGCAAACATTTTATTGGTCTCAACTAGAAATAATCTGAGTTTTTTTAACAAACTCTGAACTTTGCAGAAAGCAAACCACCTCAGCTGTGAAAATACCAGTTCCATACCTCAAAAATTAAAGCATGGCTAAATACTTAGAAAAAGACAGGTAATTAAAAAAAAAATTGTTTCAAGCCTTCTGGTTTTCCCTTATTTTGAAAGAATAGGATTTAAGGGGTTTTTTCTTATTAAATATGTGGCTATTTTTAGTGGATGGGAAATGCACGTCGTTGATTTACATGAAACCAATTCTACTTCTCCCTGGTGCCTGGAAAGTGAATGTTGGAGCTTGGTTGGAAAGCATTTACAAGTACACAAATTAAGAGTTATTCATCATCAGTGAGGAAACAAACCACCTGAAAAAACAGAGGCATTTCATCTCTCCTCTTCAGATCCTGCTGGGTTTGAATGTTGGTTAAAAAGAAGTAAGAAATGTCTCTGATTGTCCCATACCTGAGGAGTGTTTCTCAGAGCAGTCAGAGCTATCCCTTTCTTTATCTGCCCCACCATGAGTATAAAATTACCTGTGCTTTTGGTGTTTCTGGGCCTTGTCACAGCTGATGACAATCCTCAAGTATTTTATCTTTCTGATCACAAAGTTATTTAGCTCTTGGCTAAACGAGAGAGCTGTTCCTGTGTGGGGACTTCTGTACCTTCTCAAGTGCTAAATTTGGAGTGTTTAGTGGCTGAAAAGGAGGCAGGCCAGGATTTTGCACAGGCCAGATGACTTTTTATTTTCTAGTCCGGATTCAGACTGGTCCAGATGTCGTCAGGAAATCGGCTCACTGCTGCAGTTGGCCAAGCTTCTTGATTCCTCTTCCGTTCTTTTTCCTCCCTGGAATCCCTGGTCAAAATTACAGAAATGCCTCAGAGATGCAGGGTATTAAATGCTTTTGAAGATGCTGCTCAGGATGTAGAAAATTGCCACCTTTACATGAGAGGAAGTTTATTATTTTAAGGAGATGTTGCTTTTCTCACAGGCCCGCAACACCCAAGTGGTGAAATTTGCTGAATTTTTCCTTACCTTGTGAATTTTCCATCTTTACTCAGTGATTGGTTTCCTGGCAGTTTCTAACAGAAGTTCTGTTGGAATCCCTGGGTTCACAGAGTTCCTGTTTAATTTTGATTCCTAATGAATCCCCTTTTCATGTGGGAGAAGTTCTGATCTGGGTATTTGAGGTTTATTTGCTTTTGTGTGTCCATATTTGCGTGGTGCACGAACTGAATCAATGTTCAGTTGGGGACACCAAGTTTTTAATTGAACGGGAACGCTGTTTAAGGGCAAGAGCTGCTGAGGATAAATGTGAGAAGCTGCCAGGTGCCCTCTCTGAGCAGTGTTCTCAAGCACATGTCACAGATTATAATGCTGTTACATCCCTTAACCTTTTGCCCATCTTTACTTGCTGTCGAGTGCTGTCATCACCCCAGATTTTCTCTGACTGAAAAAGCCCCCTTGCAGTTCCCGTTCTGGGCTGCCCTGGGGATCATCTGCTAAGGAGTGTTAAATGTGTGATCCAGATGGCTCCAAGTTCCTCCCCAGGTGAAGTTGCACCGCAGTTGGGCCATGCTGGAGGCTCCCTTCTAACCCTCTCCCCTACCCCGGGCTTGAGTTAGGACCTTAAAAAGGATTAGAGTTTGCTGTAAGGCTCCCTTCTAACCTTCTCCCCTACCCCGGGCTTGAGTTAGGACCTTAAAAAGGATTAGAGTTTGCTGTAGCTGTTCTGAAAGCTGATATTTTGAAATAATGCACACATATATGTATGTATTTACACGGAAGAACATAATAATTTTTATTTAAGAAACAGTCTTCGAATCCAAATAATTAATAGTTGACCCTCTGAAAGGGAGCGATATCTAGAACCATGGAGCAGTCTGAGGGACCACACTGCTGTAATTATATTTGTTCATTTCTGTAAAGGAAACCCAGGAGAGGGATCCCTTGAGGCTGCATACGCTGCAGGTGATCTGATGTTCAGTGCAGTTTGTTGTGGGTCTTTTTCTGATGTTCCTGAGTGTTGACCAGAGCCATTCATGCTCCATATCTCAGTCAAGACATATTAAAAAGGATATAAAAACCCCCACCTTGATAACTTCACTGCATAAATCAGACTCTTCATTCCTTAGCTGAGCAGTTGAGCTCCAGTAAAACCAGCGAGCCAGGGGATTCTGCTTGAACATGAATACCTGAGAGCTGTATTTGGGTGAGGAAGTGAGAGGAGCAGGGATAGTAAACAGGAGTGCAAATTTCACAGATGAAACAGAAGTGAGAGCTGGCTGTGGTGTGAAAGAACAGTGTTGTTTCTTTGGTTTGCTGGGCTGTCAGGCATTTTTGTTGCAGTCTCTTCAGATGAGGGATATTTTGCAGTTGGATGTTTCCCTTTTCATTTTTCTCATTGGATGGGAATGCATTTCTCACCTGTAAAATGCACATTTGCTTAATCTTATTTGAGGTCATTGTTTTGAAGCAATCGCTGACATTGGTGCATCTATCAGGTTTCCACCTAACTTGAGAAACAGCTTTTTTCTACAGGGAATGCAAAATACAGCGTGAAAATAGCAACGCATATTTGATTTTTTTAACTGTCTCAAGGTCCTTATTAAATGACTAGCTGTAGCCACTGAAATCTTGAAATCTTCAAAAATGAATGTATATATGGATTTGCTTCTCAAAATTGTTTGGTATCTGAGTTCGGGAGATCTGTGTGCTAAACTCAGTGTAAATCCTGCCTTAGAGCACCTCTGATTGCAGCTGCCTCATGGGAAACTGTCCTGAGTCCAACTGGAACGGGACAATCTGGTATTTAACTTCTTAAGCTACATTAAGGTCCACGAGGTACTGTGATCTCCAGCTAGAGATGGAGAGGGGGGAAAAAAAAAGATGTCAGTTCTGTCATGACGTGGTTTCAGATCAAAATCCCATATGTTTTTCAATCATGGAATTGTTTTTCATAATCCTTGTATTAAGGTTAAATTTATTTTTATTATGTTAAAAGCTGTGGTTTTTTTGTTCATACGAAGGTTGGAAGTAGAATGTCTAGACTTTGAATTACGCTAAATCCACTGCAATTTGTGTCAGGATTATTTATTTGGGGTTATTTGTACCGAAGTGCCGTTAATGTGTTGAGCAGTTTGGGAACAGCAGGGACATGACAGTCAGCTGTACCTCTGGGGTGACCCTAACATTTGTTACATTGCACTCGCTTGTCTGGCCTGTTATTTTAATGATAGCAATAGTTGTGTGTAGAAAGCAACACCCAAACACACTAATATTTTATATGTTTAGCTGTACATAAAAATGTGTTTATAGAAAACTGCAGAGTGCAAATGGCACAGTTGTTAATTGTGTTGGTTTACCTAAATTCCCCCCCCCCCCC
>VWZN01013662.1:1266436-1349846 GCA_013396955.1 Regulus satrapa
CCCTTCCCCCTAAGTTACCACAAATTGGCACCATCTCAAAAATGTTCTTGTAGCAGCAAGAAGAAATTGTAATTTGTCATGGGGGAAATAACTTTCCTTCACTTGGTTCTTAGTAACTCCTTCTTGTGAAGACAAGAGAAATAGAGGTCCGTGGCTTGCAAGGTGTTTCGTTTGTCTGAGTTCCTTGTGCTCTTCATCTCCCTGTTCGGGATCCATGCGCTTTCTGATGCAGAGTTTTGTGTCTGGCAGTCTCCACAGCTCCTCGTGCACAGCCTGAAGTTCGTTCCTGCGCTGTGTGTGCTGGGCTGTGGTGCTCCTCGGCTGGCTGGAGGTGGATGGGAAAGCCCTGGTGGATAATGCCACTTTCCCAGGAGCTTTGATCACATGCCCTTGCTCTCAGTGACAATTCTGAACTTCGTGCAAGCACACCCCCCTCTGCTTTGTGGACACTGGCAGTCGTTTTCTATGAGATGCTGCACTTCAGCAAGGCTTCACGTGTGGGAGGAATATTTTTAGCCTTCATTCTTTCGTATCTGTCTTTTCCTTTGTTGCCCTCTTGTTCCATTTGCTTGTCACAGGGTGAGGGAAAGTTGAAGTGTTCCAGTTTGTCTTACAGGACTCAGGGTGGGACAGGGCTTGTCTTGGGGAGCGTCTGTTTCCCCATAGTCTCCTTGAGGAATCTGGAATCATTCTGAGGAGAAACTCACTGGTAGCATGACTAACGTTTGCCTAGGCTGGCTCAGAAGCAAGGAAGGAAGGTAATTTTTTACCAGAGATACAGCAGGTAATACGCAGAGTTGTAATAATCTTGCCAGATCTTTAAGATCAGGTATTTAATCTCAGCTCGTTGCCTGGGCTCCTGAGACAGTCAAGAGCAAAAAGGATGCATTGTCAGTTTACTCACTCCTGAGACAGACACCAGAGGCCCTTTCCAGAGAGCAATTAGTAAGAAATTCATGCTGAGGAACTTGGTTGTTTCTAGCACAGATGTATTTTAAATGGCCCATTGCTCTTTTTCTAAAACCCTAAAACCTTTTGAGGTAGAAGGTAAGTTGCAAGTTTAAAAGACGTGTAAGCACAGGGTAGATATTTGTGTAAGCACTAGGACTCTTGAATAAATTCTAAGCGTGCAGGCTCCAAAGGTCAAAGAAAATAACAAAAATTAAGAGCAACAGTAGAATGACTTCTAAGTAGTTTTACTGGCAGTTACTGACACAAGTGCATGAGAAATGGGTGTAATTTAGAAAAACAAGATGGCTCCTAGCTAGAATGTCAAGTCTGAGCGGGCAGTCTGTGGTAGGTATTGAAGTGGGTTTTTGGAGCAGGGAGGGTTTGGACAAAGAGCAGCTCCAAGCCTGACCCTCCCAGGTGTGACGCTGGATGTGGTGCCGTGGTTTGCCCTCTGCTGGCATCTGCTGAAAGCTCCCGAGGCCTTCCTCACCGAGCACCAGGGTGTCCGTGGGTGAGTTCAGAGGGACACTGTAAATCTGTTCCAGACAAACTCAAACCCATCCTTTGAAGACAAGTCTTTCTCTTTAAGGAGACACGAGGGTGGGGGAGAGAGGGAGGAGGGTACAACTCCTGCCTGTCATCATCGCTCATCTGCTTACAAACTGCTGAAAGCTTTAAATTCTCCATTCAAAAGCCCCCAGACATAAAAATGTCAGCTGAATTAATTAAATATTTGAGTACTGACAACTGTTGGAGTGTTTGAATTTCGGAGGCATGAATTAAAGGCATCGAGGGTCAGGAGAGAGAGGATCATATATCAAACTGCTCAGTGAAAACACAGCTCTAACGCAGAGGTTGTTGTCATCGTCCTAAAAAAAAAACCCCAAAACCCCAATTCACACAGTTGTGCTTTCTGAGAGATGACAGAACACAAGAGAGAAAAATATTTGTGTTTACAAGTGCTTTGCTGGCCAATCTTGTGCTTCTGTCAAGTTCAGTTTCCTATACAGAAGTAAAAGAAAAGAACAAGGCAATTTCTCTTCAGAAATATTCATCTCACCTCAAGTGCCCTTGAATCTCTACACATCGTGTGGATATGGAGACTTCATGTCCAGCAGTGACTCTGAGTCATTATCTTTGGGTTTTCAGTGAAACAGTCTGATTTGAGGATTTTTAAACTGTAAAATGTAGTTTATATTGTTTGCCTATTTTAGAAAATGGAGTGTTAATAAGTGCTTGATATTTGGATCATGTTGATTCTGTATGTGCAGAAATGCCTTTGTGAGCAGAAAGCTGTACATTGACTTTATAAAACAGGCTTTGCCTAACTTGTGACAAACTTTGATTTGAAAAGACTCTTCCAGCATTATGGCTGTGTAGAACAAAATCCATTTTGCTAACAGAACATCTTAATTTTTTCAGCTGTGTTTTATAACGGGAACCACCTGATCTTTGCTTTCCAAGTGTTGTATACAGGAACAGGAGGCACTAGACTCAGATTGCAGTGCATTGCCTGAAGAGTTAAAAATTAAAATACATTTCTTCCAAATGATGGTGCTCAGAGACTCCTTACAGTTTGTCTCTGAACAGCTCAGCATCCACATTACACTAATGCGAGTTTGGGAAAATCGCTGCCAAATGACACCAGTGTAATGGAGCATTGCTTTTCAGATCTGGGCTGCTGCAAGGGACATGCTAAGGTTGTTCTGCTTCTATTTCAGTCAGAAATTGGGACACAAATATTGCAGAAACTTTTGATCAGCCAGCTTTTAACGCAGATACAAAAGAGTGGATTCCACTGAGATTCGGACACCCAGAGGTCTCTAATAACGACCAGATGTGAAATAGAAAAAAATATTTGGGAGCAGTTAATGCCTCACCATAAAAGTGACCATGTGTTAATCACTGTAGAATGTGGTTTGAGCAGGGGCATGAGGTGTTTTCTTTTTGGTTTGATTTCCCCCAAGGCTCTCTGTGTGTGTTTGTAGATTGTAGTGCAAAACCAGTGGGCAGAGAGGAATATTTTGATCCAGCACTGCATCCCTCTCGGGCAGGGTTACTGGTGATTTTTCTCAAGTACAGATCTGTGATTGGAAGAGGAAAGCAGTTCAGTTTGATGAAGAGCTGTGCTGCAAAGCCTTCATCCCCTGAGGGCCCATTTCTGGGTTCTGATGCTTCTCTTGTTCTCAGGTGAGCGTCCTTACCAGTGTCCTTACTGTGACAAAGCTTTCAGCAAGAACGATGGCCTGAAGATGCACATCCGCACCCACACCAGGGTAAGTCCCAGCCACGGAGGAGTTCTGAGGGATGCTGCAGGACTGGCTGTGTCTCGTGTGGGGAAAAGTAATTAACTGCTCTTTGTCTAGAGGTTAGGCTCTGCCAACCGAGGGATTTTATACCTATCAAAATAAGAGGCAAAGATTCAAGTCATTAACTTGCAAATTCTAGGTAGAACTCCCTTATCTTCTGTTTTTTCTGTGTTTGATTTCTTCTGTCTTGAAGCAATAGCTGTACTAACCTCTTCATTTAACCCGTGGTTGTTTATAGGAAGAAATTTATGTTGTTCACTGAGTAAATAGTTCTGTAAAGGTTTCACCGGTACTGAAATGTCAGTAGTCCAGTGCTTTGATTCTTCCTGTGCCTGTAAATTCTGGTCACTGTGGGCTTTTCTAGATGCTGTACTTTATTAACTTTATGACATAAATAACTTTTATTTTACTGGGAGCTGTTACAGCTCACAGAGATCGGTGCAGCCTTGAGGCCAAACCAAGAAAATTTTGCATCTACTGGGAAATAGGAAAGGTGACATTTAACTTGGTAGTCTCCATATTGAAATGGTCACACAGAATTGCTTTCTAAATAAGTAAAATTAATAACAGTTTTAATTCCTTCTGTTCTGTGTGGGTCTTGAGTGTATTATCTATGAGGTTCTAGATAAAGCTGTAGCTTTTGGACCTCAAACTTTACAAGTACTCAGTAGTTTGTGCAGTATTTCTTGCTAGTTCATTGGGAGCAGGCTAGTCCCATGTTTTTAGTTGTTTCTCCTTTTTTTCCAGCTGTTAAATCACTTTAAGGAGTGCTATAAATTCTTTTCTGTTGTTACTGTCCCCTCTTAACTGTGTTTGCACCAGGGGAAATTTCATGACCCATCTAAGTTCTGCATGACTGCGAGGGGTAAACAAGCTCTGAAACAGTGCCAAATTCAGTTTTTCCTCCTGATTTTTCATACAGTCTGTGTAAAAACAACAAACATCCTCCAGCCCCTGCAAAAGAAAAATAGAGGAAATAATAATAATATTAGTCTTTTAGAGTCTGCAGTGATTTACACTGAGTGATGTTTTCTTCTAAGTGTTTTTTAGCTGATAGGAAAGGGAGGAGTTAGGAAAATAAATTTCAAGGAGTAGGTATTTTTAATATATGGAGACACTGCAATTAGACAGGATTTGTGTTGCGCTAAGAACATAATAAAACTTGTTTTAAAATGTCTCAGGAAATGCTCTCAAATACTTGAGAGGTCTGGATCATCTACATCTGAAAGGTCACACTTGAGGTTTTTTATTGTGGTGTGTGAAGGTGCTAAGCAGATTGCTTAGCTAAGATGTAGGATTAAAATATGCAGGCCAAAAATAGGTTTTTTTAGACTTGATTAGATTTTGGTTCTTTTTGTGGTGATGCTGCTCCTATCCCAAAACTTGACAGTGAGGCTTCTTCATATCTGATTGCCATTACATGTTCATTTATCTCTCTCTCTCTCTCTNTCGAGGTAGCAAGAATCAGTACTGATAACATTTGCACTAATAGTAATTTCTAAATTGAAGCCTGCTGTGTGTCCCAACTTTCCCTCTTCCTCACAGTTCACCTTATTGAAGACTTAAGTAGAACTGGACTGCTAAAAATCTCAAAGGAGGTCTTAGGAGGAGGAGGAAAAGAAATGAGCTAGAATTATTAATAAAAACAAGAGAAGAGGAAACAAAGCTTATTACTGACTTCTGTGGATTTTCAAGCCAGAGGGAGGAATTGTGCCTGAGTCTCTTTTGCAGAACATTATCCATGAAGTGCTGTAGGACAATAAGGTGTTATTTTATTGTTCAGGTGAGTAAATATTAGTGCAGGTACAAGGGAATAAATATGTATTTTAGCTGATGTGAAAGAGCAGAGTGCTGAAGGGAAGTGGAGGAGCAACAACCCTGCGAGGTAAATGGGACGGACGCCTTTATTTACAAGAACTCTGGTGTGCTTGGCAAGAGAGGGAAGATGGATTTAATCCTAGTGGTAGGGTGATGCTTGTAAGGAATGCAGGGTACAGGGACCAAACCCAACCCCTCTGAGCAGGGCAAACAGCTGCTGGGCTTTTGGGCTCTGTGAGGGCTCGTGGGTGAATCCTGACTCTGAAGGAGATGGGTTCGACGTGCACCCTGTAAGGACTTCTCCAGGGAAGGAAAACCTGGGCAGGAAGAGTCTGAGACCCCCTGAGCACAATGTTACTGCACTGTGCTCCTAGGCTTTTGAAACAAAGAGGAACTGAAGATGAGGAAATGGAAAAGTGCGCCGCTTGCCAAAGGTTTGGGTCCTTCTGTCAGTTCTAAGAACAAGAAAAACCAGGAAGTTGCACTTGAAATTTCTCTTTTCAGTCATCCCACATTTTGACGTTTCACAATGGTGTAGGGTTGTTGGCCCTTCGGTTTTTTTACCCCTTCCTACACATACTTTAGATTTGAAATTGGTTCTTGCATGCAGAATCATTACCGAAAGAATCATTAGCCAGATGTATAAATCCTGAAGGTATTTTTGTATCAGCTGAGCCTAGAAATGTGGAAATAAACACCATCATAGCATCCTTCTGCAAGGGCTATTCTCATAAACATCCTGAAAAAAAAAGAATCTGATCTTCTGGCCAGAAACTTTGTGAAGTAGCTTGAAAGCAATACTGTGGCATTCACCAAAGGCAGTAGAGATGAAATCTCGGTGTATTTGGGCTTAAATGCCAGACCTGATGCTGGGGATCAGGGAGAGCTGCTGGAAAAATCATTGCAGAAAGTTGATGAAGGTCTGGCAGCTGCTAAAGTGAGCACAGCCTGGGTGGCCGCAGGTGTCAGCTCCAGCTCTGGAGCAAACAGAGAAGGTGGGGCCAAAGCCCTGCTGGCCAGGGCCGGGCACAAAACACCCCCACCTGCCATTAAAATGTCACCTGAGTGCTGCTTTGTTCCTGGGCCAGTGAATGTGTTTGTTCTACAGCTTGATGGGTTTGTTTTCTTGGGTTTTTTTTCTTTTCCTTAAGGAGAAATAGAACAGACTAGGAAAACTTGTAAATGAGGAGTTGTTGATGAAATGAATTTACAGATCATATCAGCATTGAGGCAGTTGAATGAACATTTCCAGCCCTCACACTGCAGGAAACTTCAGCTCTTCCCTGAGTTTTTCTTCAGTGCCTGACTTAGCATTGCAATGTTTGAGCACGAACACGTGGAAAAATGATTGTGTGGAACAGCAGTAGAGTTGGAAATATTGCCATTGATAGGTGCCCGGGGTTGTTGTCACGTTGAATTGGTGCTTTCATTACTTGTGAGAGTGGTGATTCCATTACAGTTGGATTCAGTGATGGAAAACAGAAAGAGTCGAAGCCATTTGAAAATGGTTTTTCATCACTTGATTTGAATATTTCATATTTACATAGAACAGATACATTTAATTTTTATAGCTTGTTTAAAAATCGGAGTTGCAGTGGGTGGAAGCTGCCAGCCTGTGCTTAAGTGAGGTACATTTCTGAGGTAATTTAAAAATTAGAGAAATTTCAGTATCTCGTTTTGTTTCATGCATAAGTGCCTACTATTTTAAAACTCATTAATATGTAAATACATTTAAAACCACTGTATGTGTGGAAATGAACCAACCTTGGAATAATTTCGAGTTTTATTTATGAATTTCATGGGAATAGGGATAAATCATGGTGAGTATGGAAGTGAGGCAGTCTCCTGTAGAGGACTCTTCCAGACAGGTTTTTGTTCTCTGGACAAGAAGAGGTCCTGAGTTAAACAGGTTTTCTGAGGCACTAATTTGGAACTTTACACTGCCCCTCTTTTTTAACCTGGAATAATATCAAAATAACAGTAAATGAGAAATAATGCAAGGACAATATTGACATAATTTCACTTCTCTGGTCTTTCTCAGGAAATAGTTGAGCTTCAAGTTTGAGAAAGGGTCATGTGTTTTAGAAGCACCATGGAATGCTAATGTCAAAAAGGAAAAAAAAATTCCTTTATGTAGTAAATATCGACTTCTGTGCACATGACAGTGAGTAATGAAATAATCCGCTGTGTTGATTGAATTGGGAGGGGGTTTGCAGCTTGATTTGATCTGTATTTCCCTGTTGGTGAGATCCCAAACGTGCCTGAGGATGATGACTTTGCCAGGGCTGTGCATTCCTTGCCTCTGGAATCTGTGTTTGCACACAGAATGTGCAAGGTTTGTATCCCACTGCACCTATATTTTTACACTTTTTCATGTCATGTTGCCTTCCTTGCACTTTTTCTCTATTGATACTGTTATTTTCCAGGACCTGGTGAACATCTGTTGAATTTTCATCAATGCTGATTAAAGAAACCACCCTTCACTAAATTTTAGGGGCAAAAATTATCTCAGCAGTTCAAAAAAAATCACAAAGAAACAAGAACTTTTCAGCTTATGGGGAGCAAATAGGCAGGGCTGCAATGGACAATGAGAAGTTAATGATATGGTAAAGCCCAATAAATTGCATATACTGGATCTTTTTAAGAAATGCCCTTTTTTTCTGGCAGGCATTTCAGAGAGGATGCATGCTTTTGTTTTAGTCCAAAATCTTATTGCAAAAAAAAAAAAAATTTATACTTCTGAAACTGAATTAATTGAGACCTGTTCTAACAAAAACATGAGACATTTCAAATAAAAGTGATATTTTTGTTGAAATCTGCCAGAATTATTTCACAGTTGTTTTAACAGGGAAATTTCTTGGCCTTCTCTAATTGCTGGAAATATTTTTTTAAAGGATTTTACTTTTCAACAGAAGAAACATGTTCTTGTAAAGTGATTTTTAACTGAGGTTTAATGTTATAAGTTTCAAATCCCTACTAGTTCTGTAGAGTTGTAAATTCTCATTGCCCTTTGTCTTCCAGTGTCAATGTTATTTTAGTAATTTAAGTAGGCCTGTCTCTGGGTCAGCCACTTGCAGAAACTTTCCAGTTGCTAAGAGAGCATCTTGATTATTTTTCACAGTCTTTAAAACAGTCTTTGTTAACCCTCTGTCCAGGTGGTAATGCAAGCACATAAATCGTGGTTAGTAAGAGTAATACTGATATTTTCAACCTTTCTACATAAAACACCTTTAGAAAGCAGCGAGTGTAACTGCATCAGTATCTCATGAATAGGCTTTTTAAGATGGTTTTTTCTGGGAGCAAAGGAAGCCTTTGTTTTGTAATAATGGAAGGACAGGGATTCTTTATTTGAATTTTTTTTTGTGTCCTGTAGCATCACCATTATTCGTGTCTGTCCATTTTCACATTGATGTCACAACTGTAAATATTTGCATGCAATACAAGAGCTGATAAGCTTTCCCTTTTTTTGTCTGAACTTCTCTCAAGCGTCTGTTTTCAGCATGTTGAAAATACAGATAAAATAATTGTGTTCTTAACTCTTACTTTAATCCTGAGATAAGTTTATTTGGTAATAACAGTGTTTAAATTATGTGTGTCTTGCTGTAGCTGTTTAGCTGATGCAGTAGTTCTAAATTCAGATTTAGAAAGCCGAGTTGGAGAGACTCCTACCAAAGTCACTCAGGTTTCACCTGTGTGAGCAATATTGCCAGGTTTGCAGAAAAGACAAGTGCTCACTTAGTGTCCACAATGTATTTGTGTTTCTGCAGGCCACTGCAGGGAGCAGTTCAGGTGTTGTGCATGTGAGAATTTCCTTCTGCCATGCTTGCAGGACGCTCTGCACCCTTGGTGTCGAGCTGTTGGAGGCGCATCCGTGGCGTAGAGTTGGAGCTGATTTGTCCTTCAGCCATCCCCAGACACAGGAGCGTGCACTGCAGGCACTGTCTCGTTGGACATGCCTTTAAAAACGTTTAATTCCTCGCAGTTTTAATGGTGACACCCATCAGAGATGGGAGCTTTGAGGTTAGCATGTGTCAGTGTTAGAGCAAAGCACCTTCCAGGGTGGGCTCTGCTGGGCCCTGCCTTCTTCAGAGGCAGGAAGGCTGGAAATCCTGACCTGCATATTTCTGTCCATGCCAGGCCTGCTTAAAACTGGGAGATTAAATCACCGTGGTATCAGCCACGTCCTGTCTCTCTCCCTGCTCCCTTCCTCATTTAGATCCTCAATAAAAGAAAACACATGGAATGCTTCAGCTTGGCTGCCACCATCGCCGTGGGCTGGCAGATGCTTCTTCAGCAGAGGGTAGGTTGATAGTACCAGCACTTCCAACTCCTCTGAAGTCACACGTGGATCATCTTCCCCATGAGCTCCTGCTTTCCTGACAGTTAGCAGGTTCTTCCCTTTTCTTGATGTTTTAAATCTGCCCAGCTTTTTTCTCATCTCAGCGTTGGTCCCTTTTGTCCTTTTGTGGTGGCATTAGCTTTTTCAGATCTGTTACCATGTTTTTTATCTTTTTTTTCTCCCCTCTGCTCACGTTTAAAGCAGTGATGGTTATGCCAAGTAAACATCATATTTTCCATGTTATAAGTGTTGCTTTCTGCAAGCAAACTTGACACGAGGGGGAGAGGGAGCAGAGAGAAAAGGAAAAACACAGAATGTTTTGTTCTGAAGAAATTAAACTGTGAGGATGATGTCTTCTTCAAAAACAACCAAAGGAAAAAAAAATCCAAAACAAAAAAAGAGAAGTCTTTTTCTCTGGAGATGAACTGAGGGCCAAGTTTTGCTCTGGACAGCACTACTGGTTTTCCTGAAACAGACACAGCTGTGAATGGAGGGCAGCTTCACTCAGGGGAGAGCAGGCTGGTGTGAATCAGAGTCGTGTCTGCTGAAGTCACTGGAATATACAGATGGAAGGGATCTAAAATTAGATCAAAGACAGCTTTGGATGTGTTTCATGCACTACATATGTGAATTTCAGTACCGGTGCCAAAGGGATGTTAGATACACCCTTTTTTGCCACAGAGAATAATACAAATATAAAATACATAACAGCCAAAGATAACCTGGGGGAAGATAATACAGCCCAGCTTCCCAAGTTTAAAATGGCTCTTGTTCCAGAATGGAATCCTGAAATCCATTTAGCACTGGAGTGATTGACCTGGTCATTATCAAGTCAGTTCTTCAGATAGCTGAAGACCAAGATAATAAAAAGGGAGCAAGTCCACCTGGTGCAGTTTGCAGTAGTGAACGCTTTCGTAGGTGTTTAAGATGTGTTCACTTTGCACACAGAAAGGCTGCTTTTGGAGAAATGTGGTTTGTGTTAACCACAATGCAAAACCAATTAAGGGCTTGTTGCAGAAACCTGCTTTTGGCCTGGCTCGTTCTTACATTTCCCTTCAAATCTCAGAGCCTGCTCCGTGGAGTCTTCAGTCAGGTCAGCAAAGCTCCCTGAGACATGAACTTCTTGGTATAGGTGATAATTTTTTTTTTCACAGATGGATTCAGATCCTTTTTATGTAATTTGTTACATTTTCCTATCTACTGAAGAATCATGGAAATAACACTGCCTTTTCTAGGGAAATTGATGGGAGGAGAATGCAAAATGAAAGAAAACCCCATTTGTGCCCCACAGAGGTGTCTGCACCTGCAAGGAGATGCCCTCGAGAGAGAGGCTGGACACACCCAGCACTCATTGATAGTGCACGGTGTGTGGGGAGTGCTGGGCAATGCTGGCAAGACTCAGCCATACAGGGAGACTGAGAGGAGGAATTCCAGAACCACACAGCTTCTTCTCTTTCTTGCTTTAATGCCTGAGTTGTTCCATCTCACTTTACCTTGGATCCCACATCATCTCCCAAAAGAACTTCATTACTGCTCGTTGTTTCTTAATTCACAAATCTACCTGTTTTTTATTTTTTTTAAATTTTTGCCTATTGATTTATAGTCATTGTTTTTAATTTAATTCAGTAAAAAGTGCTTGCTTTCCTTAAAATACCTTTCTTCAGAACTTAAGCAGTACAGAATTAGACCACAGAAAAAAGAGAATGAGAGTGAAGGAAGCCTAGTTGGTGCAAAAATAAGGGCGCCTCTAGAACATGAAAATTTTAATGAGGCCATGTGCAGTGCCATAATGCTAATTCTTGCATTTAATTGATTTATTGTGGATTTCTGTATAGTTCTTTTGTGACTTTAGTGGAATCAAGGAGGAATTATACCTATATAAATTTCTATATGAAGGAAGAACTTCAAAGAAAAAATCTTGACATAAGTTTTGTTTCCTTATGTATCTCTATTTATTTATTTGAGATGAGTGAGATTGCAACTTTTCTGACATCATGTTTTACCGGAGCTGCCAATCAATAGTTTAATAAAAATATAGATGATTTGCTTGCCATCTGCACTTCTTTTGAGATTCTGCAATGAGTGTATGATTAACCTTCTGTCACCACTTTCCAAAATGAGTTTTTCTGCTACCACGAGCTTTCCTTGTACCTCCTCTTCCTCCCCTCCCCTCTTCCCCTGCTAGGAAACCTCCGAACAAACTCAAAGTTTTCGTGGGTAATCTTACTTGTCTGTATGCTTTAAGCGTTTGTGGAGGATGAAGGAAAGCACGTTGGAATTTTATGTTTCTGTACCTTTCACGTGACAAAAAGCAGACTCCCCAAATGGCTGGGATTGAAAGACTGGGACAGATAATTAATTCATAAGTGGGTGCTGAAGTGGAAACTGTCAGGCCACAGCTTTCCCAGCTTTCACTTAATCATTGCAAAGTCGTTTTCTGTTGTTTTCACTGACTGTAATACCTTGGAGAGAATATAAAACTCGCACCATCCAGCCTGGAATTCCACTCCTTGAATGAGCTGGGCTCTGGGTTGGCTCACTTTCACTGGCTGCTGTCATTCCCCGCAGGAGAAGCCGTACCAGTGCTCGGAGTGCAACAAGGCTTTCAGCCAGAAGCGGGGCCTGGACGAGCACATGAGGACCCACACCGGGGAGAAGCCCTTCCAGTGTGATGTGAGTTCCTCTCCCCTCTCCCTTTGTCTCCTCAGCCCCAGTGCAGCAGCAGGATTTCATTGCACCTACTGCTTGTGGAGTAGTTACACTTGTGCCTTGTGAGTTGTGAGAGGCCATTCAGGGAATTTCAGGTGCCCTCTTCGCTTGCCAAGAGCCACGCACGCCCGTTCCTTTTATGGGTTTGCATCCCACAAGGGTTATTTTCAGCATTAGTAATGCAATTTGGATGTTGCCATTTGGAAATTCACGCTGCTATGAATTGTGTGATGGGTTAATAGCTGGACATCAGCTCGTGTAGGAGAAGGGATTTCATTTATTCCATGGAATCTCAGTGCTTCTGATGTGGAACGACACGAATATGAATTCAGAATTGCATGTTTCTGGTGAAATCCGGTCTGATATTTTCAGCTTGTGCTCCCAGCCTCTTAATTGGTGCTCAGTGAGGAATGTGGGATGCTGTGCACGCCGGCAGGGCTGAAATGCAGCGTGTCCTGTGCCAGTTCATAGATCACTGTCAGTGCCCTCCACGCAGCTGCCCCCCTGTGCACGACACCTCGCAGCTCTCGGGAGGCAGCTGGGCAAGGCTGAATGTGCATGAACCCTTGGGGAATAACATCTTTCAGAACTATCAAATGCCTGAATTGTGGCTCGAGGATTTTGAGAAAGGCATGGGGGATGGATGTAGAATTAGTGTAGGTGTGTTTTGTTTTGTGATGCTGACTCTTCATGAAGCAGCCAGCTCTCAGTTATATCCTAGGTGGCTCAGGCTGAGCAGCTGCAAATTTGCTCAGAAATTGATCCAGTTAGATGCAAAATTAGAATAACACCTTGGCAGGAAAGTTGTAAGGGCCTGTTAACTGTTTTTCAATGAATCATCTGATGTCATTTCATTGAGAATAAAATCTATTAATTTCATGAAAAAGTTCAGCTAAGATGTTTTGCTGATGTCTATGAGTTAGGAGATTTGCTGTATTCTTTTGGGATAATCTCAGCCTGGCTCCGGACAGTACCTTGAGGGTTTCTCAAACTCCAAATCATTGTCAATAACTTTTTCAGCTTTCAGATTGTTATGCTGTTTATCAGCTCCTGGCCAGCTTGCAGTGTAAACGCAGTTTTTCCCACACTCTGGATCCAAGATTCACTGCTCTTGGGTTCAGAGTGTGCTTTTGCAGACTAACTTGCTGTGGTGGTTCTGTTTTATACTTCTCCCTTGCTTTAATTAGAAATAGGAGCTTTATGAAAACACACTTCCTTGTTTCAGCTTTTCCCTCAGTTTTCCTTGTGATTTAAGTGGGGCTGTACTTTCCCAAACCATGGTATTTCTAGAGACAGATGCAGTTTTTGTCTGGTCCTAGTCCTTTGCTTGAGAATTTTTTCAGAGAATTTACCTCTGGAATACCACATACCAATTATGTTAATATTCTTTTAGTCTGTATCTTTGTTTTAAATAAATTTTTTTTTTTCAGGAGTCAGAAGTAAAAATCATGTCTTTTCTTCCTGTCTCACTCCCCTCTCTCTCAGGCACATGGAACAACCATTACAGTGCAGGATTGAGTTATATGTGAAACTAATCCTTGGATTCTGTTTGAGGAAGGTGCTACAGTTTATTTATGTGTCTGTTCCTGTGTCTTATCAGTCAGCAAAAGCATTTTCAGGCCTTAATGTCTCAAAGCTCTCACATCCCACACATCATAGTGGGAATTGAATATTCCCATTTTAAGATGGCAATTCTAATACATGTCACCTAGAAAAGGGAAAATAACTGAAATATGGAAATAGAAATGCAATTTTTCATAGCAAAATTAGGTGTCTGTCGTCTTCAGACCTGCCTGGTTTTTACTGCAAGACCAATTGAACTTCAGTTTCTCAGAGACAATAGATTATTTTTGAGGGGCAGAAAGGTCAAGTACTGCCTGTCCTGCTTTCTTTCCAGTACAGTATTTCCTTCTACTCTGCCTCTGGGTGACCTTACACTTATTTTCAAATGTCAGTCTTTTCCATCCTCCCTACCCCACCAAAACTTTGATCATTTTGAAGAGATTGATTAGAGCTGAAGTGCACATCAGCAAGAGTGGCTGTAAATCTATAAAATGTCAGTCTTGCTTACAGAATTGATACACGAAGCAAACCCTTTAAAAACAAAATCCCCAAAACTTTCCATAAGCATAGCACGAGACGTGTCATACCTTTAATAATCCTGTGCATTCCATGTTTTTGTTTTTTTTTTTTTGAAGAAGGAAGACAGCACAACGTGCTAGAGCCTTGGAGGAGCAGAATCACACATTGCACAGGTTACATGAGCAGAATGAATGAAAAAATGTGCTTGGGGGGCTGTGTTATAAGCTGTTTATTTTAGAAATTAGTGCAGCAGCACACACAGCGCAGGAAGAAGTTATTTTGGGTACAAAACTTGCCTCTGTCCCTTGCCATTTTATGGTTTTGCCTGAATTGGCATAAAATCCATATGCTGGAGGTCAGGATGATCTACTTGGATAGTCAGCTCTTGTTGCTGTGCTTTCAAAAGGGATCAGTCATCATTCAGCATTTGCAGTAGTTTGGTGCCAATATAAATTTAAAGCTTTATTTTTCTCAAGGATTGTCCTGAGGTCCTTGAGGGTTTTTTCTTCATGAAAGAGATACTGTCTAGAATGAGCATGGGGTTTTAAGAGTGCAAGCCTATGGATGCTCCTTCTTGTTTAACTGTATGAGTCTTGTCTATTTAATTTGTCAAATCAGCAGCTGCTTCCATTTCTTTTTTTTCTTCCTTTCCCTGTCCAATTCATGTTACAATATTTCCTTGCATGGCAGGTGAGTGTGACAGTGTAACTGCACTGTTTCAGTTGAGTTGGTGTCTTGCCTTAGCTTTTAATTCCAACTTTTCTTTGCTCAACTTGTTCTTTTAACCTTTTGTGTCTTTCATTTTGACTTCAGTACAGGGATTTTTATAAAGTTTTGGCTTTACTACGGCAGAGCCCCTCATATCTCTGTCCATTTGTTCAAGTGGCAGAAGGAACTGCACTGCCTGGGGCACACCAGATAATAATGCAAAGGAATTGCACCTTCATTTACCAAGTGTCTTCCATTTTCTTGGCCAGGCAGAGAAAGGCTGGACCAACAAGGTTTCCTTTATATTGCTAATTAGCCTCTGTAGTCTTCAGAACATCTTTGTTCTCGCTCCTCCCTCCTTGTAACCGAGCAGTTGGAACTGATTCTTTCGGAAGCTGCAGGTGTCATTCTGGAAGGAAATATTTCATTTGAGATGATGGATGCTTGTGATGTTTTGTCATCATTTTTGCTGCATCCCAAATAGAACAACAGCTTTAAAAAATCCTGAACAAAGCACCACAATGTTACCAGGACCCCTCAAGGTGTTGGTATTTTGCAGGTTGAGTCCTTTTTAGACAGACAGCATCCTTGAGCCTGTGGTACCCCTGCTAATATACAACATAAAAAGATGCCAGGCAGAGTCAACATCCTTCAGGTGCTCTCTGAAGGAGTTTTTCTTCCAAAGACCAGACCAACTCATTTATTAAGCACTGCTGGTATGCTTGGCTGTGACCTCAGTGATGTAACCTTAAGAGCGTTACCCACGCTTGAAATGTTAATGCTTTGTTTGTGTTTGCCTTGTGTTCACTGCCTCAGGTGTGTGACCTGTCCTTCAGCCTGAAGAAGATGCTGATCCGACACAAGCTGACCCACAACCCCAACCGGCCCATGGCCGAGTGCCAGCTGTGCCACAAGAAATTCACCAGGAACGACTACCTCAAAGTGCACATGGAGAATGTCCACGGGGAGACCGACAGCTAAATGGCCTCAGTGAGGAGAGGCCATCCAACGTGGGCATTTGCACGTGTGCAGGCTCCAGACTTTCCACCCGGCCAGTAAGCACAGTCAGGAGAAACAACTGCAGCACCTTCACGTGTTATTTTTCCCAATATTGTTGAAAATATGTTAGTAAGAAAAAAAAAAAAGCCAAAGACATTCTGATGTAAGGAGCTTGAAAATTAAAAAAAAAAAAAAAAAGAAGATACAAGAACTTTGGAAAAATTTTTTCCTTGTTTAAACAAAGAAGCTTTAAAGAGTCTTCTCTTTGTTAATGACATCCTTAGGAACTTAGGTATTAGTAGCCGTGCTTGGAAACCCTGGACACTTGCAACCAAAGTCTTGGCTGTCTGTAACTGTATTGCTGTATGTAACCTACAAGGCTCCATTAAAATGATTTCATTTGGAACCACACAAAATTTGTCATTCTAATTGACTGCTGATTGTATCCAGGCTTGTTTTATTCATATCACGATTCTGCATTTTGTTGTAACAGAATTTTGTCTCCTTTTATTTGCAGCTTTCTCATTACTGTATGAAACTCATTAACTTGAATTAGTTCTTGAGATGCCAAAATGTGTGGGTAGAGAACTGTGGAAATCTGTCAGCATTTCACTATTCCTGTATGAGATTGAGGAGGATTTATTTCTTCTGCTTACATGAAACAAGACTGAAGAGAAAATGTTGAGCAGTTTAAGTAGAGTATTCATACTCATCACTGTGGCTGGCAAGGCAAGTGGAAAGACAACAGGGTGGCTTGAGCAGCTGGAATTGTGGAGTTTACAGGTCTGATTTCCTGGTGAAGGGCTGTGGTTCCCACAGTTTCTTCCTGCTGAATCAGATGCCCTGGATTGCTTCATACCACTTAAATACCTTTTTCTTTTTTTTTTTTTTCTCCATTCTTTTCATGAGCACTGGGAAAAATACTCCTTTAAAAGCAAGTAACAATCAAATTCTTCATGTTATCAGAGTGAGTTGTTTGCTGCAGAAGACTGTTCAAAAGAGTTCCCACAGAGCCTCTTGTACAGCCAGATAACCAAGAAATTCTTATCTGCAGGGACAGTAAAACTGTAACTTCACAGGGTGAGTCCATGTGGAATTCCTGAGTTATCAGCAGTTAATATTAAGGCTCTGGCATTAGCAAACTGTTCAGATTCATTTTGGACCTGTCAGTGTTTTGCACAATGAACTGGGACGTCTCTCTGAGGTTTTGGAGGAGTGTAATTATGATTTATTCTCTTCTTTGTGGCAACCTCCTGGGTGTAAAAGCATCCTAAGCCTTCATGCCCTGTTTGCTTCCTGAGAGGCAGGACAAACTTGGGAGACTTTGCCAGTTCCATTCATTTGTTCATATGAATCAAGTATATTCTATGTGTCTAAGACAAATGGAGTTGAAATAAGCATTAAGAAGTTGAGTAAAGAATATTTCTTCTCAGAAAGAATGTTTGTAGAGATTTTGTTACGGTTTTATTTCTTGTCCAGAAAACTGAGATTGAAAATAATGTTATTTTAAGCGTTAGATAACAAAGCAACCAGTATCATATACTGAGTTGTGTGGGTTTTTTTAGCTATCTGTTCTTAATTATCTCCAAGGAGAATTAGATTGGTAACTTTTGACATGTCTGGGGTAAGTTACTTTTTGGTTGTTGTTTGCCTTTTTGACATCAGTGAAATGAGGAATTGAGTCATAGGAAAACCAAGATTCCAGTTACTTGTTTTTCAACCTTTTATATTTTTCCTTCTTCTGAGTCAGTACAAACTCAGGCACAAAGGAAAATAAAAAATAAAAAAACCCAGATCAAAACACCGAAAATGAAGGTTTTCTAAGGAATTTTTGAGGGACAAGTCTGTTAAAATATAAAGAAGAAAATCCTTCTTGGGGAAAAAAACCCCATATTTTCATATATAGCATATGTATTTGTAAATAAATGTAATACATATTTAGCATATAATATTTTAACATATTTACATGTTTTGCATAGGATTTTTGCCAGAAATCTACTGCAGAGTTGCAACAGTTGTGAAAGTAAGCAGAGAGGAGAATGTCATTTTTAAAAATGATATCTAGGTAAGATACTATATATAAAGATAAGTCTTGCTCTACATAATCAGCACCAGCAGTTGAAGCTTTGATCTTTTTAATGGTGTCAACAAGAACGAGAGATTGACAGGATCAATGAGGGAATTCTGGATTCAGTGTAATTGATTTTATATGCAAGGCATACTTAGCAGTTTGCTATATATTTTTATTTGATTGTAGCTTTCTTAAAGAAAATAAGAAGGAGCAAACAAACAAAAAAAAACCAGAAAGGAAAAAAGGTCAAGCCAGCAAACCCTTCTTCTTTGAGTAAAAATTTCCATTTGCATTACCTGGAAGAAATAGACAATGTTCCCTTCACCTGATTTTGAGAAGTGATCAAGTGAAACTCGTTGCTCTAAAGGTAATAGTAAATTTTGTAGTGGTTTTTTATATATTTGTTTGTTAATTATCATTAACTAAAATACTGACTTTTCCCTAGTTCAGCAGTGCCTTGCAGAATAATAGGAAAATGTAGAGCTGCTCCTGTAAGAGTGTGTAGTCAGTGCAGTTTTAGAAGTTGTGACTTTTCCCCGTGTTGTGTAATTCTCTGCAGATACCATTCCATTTGCTCTCCTAATTTTTCCGTTACCATTGGCCTTCTTGGAGAGATTCCAGCTCTGATGTTAGGAGCAGCAGCACTCTCACCAGTTCATTTTGCTTTCCATTTTGATCAGCTATGTGGCCTAAAGGTGATACAAATCACTTAAGATGAAATAAATATCCTTTGATTTTCTAATGTTAGATTTCTGGTCTGTCTGTAGGACTGTGAAGGATTGAATGTGTTCTGTAATGTAAACTGTCAAGTCCTAGGTAGAAATCAGAAGAAGGAGAGAATAGTTAAATTAACATTTGCTGGGCATTTTGTATTGTTTTAGGTTGTAGCCTTTAATGCTCTGCATTATTTGTGTCAATAAGTACCAGTGCTTTTATTCTTCCAAAACATCTGTCTCTATTTATTTTAATTTCTTAGTTTAAAGGGTAGTATAACAGCCCCTCTAAAGCACCACTCTGTTCTGCTGTCAGGGTGTGATCAGAGTACAGTCAAATGATTTCAGTTCAGTTAGGTACTTACTGCACCGAAGTTTTGGGATTTCCTTCACAGTGAGACTTGAAATCTGCTTTTTTGGGGGGTTTTTGGCAAGTGTGAGCTCAGAATACAATAGCAGTCACAGCTGTGAAGTTGTGTTCTTCAGCATGAATCCTGACAGCTCTGCGTTCTGTGGTACATCAAGAAGATGAGAGAGGTTTAAGTAATTGGAGTCACAGCTGGAAAGTTGTCACAGATAAAGTTTCTTTGACCTGGAAAATAATTCATGGAAGATTTCAACCCAGGATAACCAGTCTTTTCTTTGCCTCTTTTCTCTCCTGTCCCCTTCTCTCTGTAAGCGGTTCCTGCCTGCAGTGCTGTGGGCGGGGGCAGACAGTGAGCTGGCAGAGCTCAGTGTTTGCTGCTCTGTTTCCTGAGCCCTTTTTTGAGTTTGTTCTGCTCCAGCAGCAGCGTCTTGGAGTTTTCTAACATCAGCTGCCTCTCACCTTACAGAGCAGTGGGATCAGAGCTGGCCAGCATATCCAAGCTGTCACCACCCTCCAGTGATGGGGGAAACGAGGGGGAAATACCTGTCACAAGTGCAGGAGAGACTTGATGGTCCACTTGTCTTCATGGGCTCCAGCTGAGGTAGGCAGGAAAATATTCCTGGGTCTCCATCACTGCACACATCCAGCGCTTGGTACATCAGAAAAATCTCAGTAGGAAGGCAGAGAAACAAAATCAAAACCATTCAGTGTTTGACTCCTGGTGTTCCTGTGTAAGACCACGAGGACCTTCCAACAACTAACCCAAGGAAACTTGGGTTTAGGAATTATTATTCCGTTCAGAAAAGAGAAAAATAGTAGGAGTTGCCACCTAGGTGTTTGAAATTGTGTGATCCCACAAGGCTTTCCCAAAGAAGGTGCACGTGCACCTGCATGAAGTGTTGCGTAGGTCAGGTGTGTGAAAGGGTAGAATGGAGAGGCAGGCAGGAGCACAGTTTCACAGGGCCCTGCAAGTCTGGTTCTGTGTGTGCTCCTGGAAATCAGTAGAGCCTAACTGCATTTTGGAATTTGTTGTTTCTAGGTTTTCACTAGGAGGATGTCCTAATAAGCAGGAACTTGGTTCTGTACAAATACAACCAGAAAATCTACCCCTTTAAATTTGATATTTTGTTCCACAGCATTTGGGGTGACAATGAGACAAAATTGCAACCTTTTATTAAATTGTATTGGTTGTATTTAAATTTCCCATACAACAGACATCATGCATCACGAACAGATATGGTCAGCTGTACTTCAAATATCATTGGTCATAGACTTTATCTTTCAAATCTCTGAAGCAACGGGAGTGTCTCAGCATGTTTGTACAGCAGCAGCACCAGGCCAATGGAGCACATAGAGAACTGGGTGTCAGTTTTCTGCTTCCATTTGTTGCACGGTGAAGCAGCAATCAGAGAGAGCTGTTTTCATTTCTGTTTGTCTTTGAGAAGGGCATTCAGCAAAAAGGAACCGATAATAAAAGTTGTTTTGGCTTTGTGGTTTCAGGGGGTTTTTTGATTATCCTTCTACAGGGGAAAGACTATAAGCCCTTAAATCCACAAGTTCATTTCCAGTTTAGCAGCTGTTCAAACAGAACTGGGAGGAAGTGCTGCAACAGGTAAGGTTGCTGCTGCTGGAGGAGAGCAGCATTAGCCAGGTTAACTCTTTGGTACTGATGTTGTGACCATTCTCTTTGTCATGCCTCGGGCTTTACAATATTTTTTAACAAACTTGAGCTGCCAAATTCAAGGTAGATCGTAAATCCCCTTTGCAAGAAAAGCACCAAAGCTGTTTCACAAAATGACATCTTGTTCAAAATGTTTTAAAGCATTCAAGTCCTTTTGTCTGGCATGCTCTGACTTTTTAACACAGGTCATTTATACTGTGATAAAACTTGAGGGGTTTGGTCAAAACGTTACCTTCTGCACCTCGGTGCAACTTGTTCAGTTTCAAAATAGGTAAAGTAGGGATTAGATCTGCCTAAAAGAAAGAAATAAAAAAAAGAAATAATAAAAACCCTTTGGGCATGGAAGAAAAAAAAAGTGTGATTACAGATCTCACTTTGCTTTCTCCCTTTATCACTTAGAACAAAATTATTAAAATAAATTAATAAAACCATGGTTGAAAATAGCTATTTAATCAGATTCAGTCTAGAAAATGGAAGGGGAGGATGAATTCTTAAGTGCAGAGTACACTAATCTTCACAAGATGAACATTTTTCTGCTTCCTTCCTTTCTCATGTTGAACACAGAATTTAGCCTGGAGCTCAACCTTGCCAGGTGACACTGACAGCTTATGCAGAGGACATTTTCTGCTGTTTGCCTTTTGCAGAAGGAGCAGGCTGTTGTTATTATTACTGGATTATTCTGGGCAGTGGGTGCCAAGGCCTGAGCTTTCCTGTCCTTCCTTGTGATTTGAACAGCCTTGAGCCGTGTAAAGACACCACCCTAAAATCTCTTCAATCTCTTGCTGTATTTTTGTTTTCTAAACTCACTCTGTATGTCTGAGAGAAAATCCTGCAGTTTTGAGTAACCTGACCCAGGAGTTTTCCTTCAATGAGTGCAGTGGGAAGTTTCTTCTGCAGTAAGGGCAGTTTGTTGGTAAGCCAAGCAGGTGAGGTTATCCCTTTCTAAACTGTTTCCTCAGCCATATCTAAAACATTTGTGTGGGATGGCAGGGCTGAGCTTAGCTCTTTAATACAGAAAAAGACTCTTGAGATCAGTTCTGTTGGAACGATAAACAAGGCCTGGTGTACTAAAGCTGCAAACCAAACCTTCTGTAATTTCTTCTGCCCACACCTTCCAGTGCAGCCAAGGTGGCTGGAAGCAGTGATTCTCCTTGCTTTGATACTTTTCATTAGCAATTAGAGTAAAGTTTGAACTGGAGAAAGAAAAAAGCTGTGAAATCCATGAGTTGAACTTGCTTTGCTTGTTTGTTTATTTGTTTTCCCCGTTCTAAACATCAGTCTGTAGAAAGCCAGCACAAAACTGGACACGACTCAGCCAATCACTGTAGGGATGGCAAAAGGATTAAAATTCAGCTGTTCTCAGTCAGAAGGAACAAAGTGCTGATTGGTATGCAAGTTTAATGATTTCTTTTTAAACCTAGACAATTAATAGCCCATTAGGAGTTTAAAAAAAAAAAGGTGTTTTTCCCTGGTATAAATGTGAATTTGAATGGTACCTTCCTGCTGTATATTTCAGTGGCACTAGGAATTATTTATCCTTTCAGCTGCCATTGTCTAATTCAACTTTTTTTGGAATTGACAAATCCTACAAAGAATTATCCTACTTAAATTTCAGGCTAACAGCTAGCAGCCACGTGATTGCTCAGTGTGGATGGAGAATAAGGTTCTATTTTCTGAGTTGTAGTAAATGTTACAAGGCAAGATTTTTCTAGAAACAGGAACTGAAGAGTCAGCTTTGGAGGCCTTAGTTGTGATTGTAAATTGCTACTCTTGGGCATAGTGCTGATCATGTGTCAGGTTCTTAGTCAGGTGAATACGTTTATTAAACCTAAGAAAGCCCAAGCACATGTGTGTTCCCTAGCAGACTTCCTTCATAATTGCTGGTAACTTCCCTTGTGAATATCAAAACCCAGTCAGTAGCTAATCCTGTAATTACAAATTTCCTATGATTAACTGTGCTGTTTGCTAAATTAGAGTCTGGCTCAGGATAAGGGCTACTGTCACACTGTCCCTGTTAGCCACGGTTCACCTCTGTCAGCAGAGGATAAACACATAAAGGTTTTGCTTCAAAAGGTACTTTAAGAAATATAAAAACAACTTCTGAATGTGCTTACTCTGAAAGAATCTGGAGCTGCATATTTGCTGTGCACTCCAAGTGGCCATGGCATTTGCATTTGCTTTTTCTGAAAGCACATCCTGGCTGGATAAACTGCTTTCACCATCCCTTTTTCTGCTCGGTGTTCCCTGTGCCATGTTTGGAGAAGCCCCAGACATAAAGAACAATATTTTCTAGAAACCAAGCAAAATAGATCACAGATGAATCCTTGAGTCTGTGTTTCACTTCAGACTTACCTTAGGTAAATCCACATCTGCTGTAGATTTTGGCAATGCATCCTCTGAGAAAATGAAAAATGTTTTCTTGTTCTCATCTTGTACTTGCTGAACTTTGCATTGGGAAGTTGATTTATGCTCATGTAGGAAGAAGAAATTATTCCATTAAACACATGTGCCACAGTTCACCGCTTACAGTAGGCACAAGCAGTATATTAAAGTGAAAAAGTTTCCATGTGTAGCATGCATGCACATGCACAGATCAAAGCATGTACACTGTAGGGAAGAGCTGCTGTGAATGTGAATTAATTTTTAATAATGTGAACAAGGCAAATCATTTGGTCATTGTAATTATCTGTGGAACCAAAGCCGGCTTCAGAAGAAATGAAGAATTGCCTGAACCTCGTTAATAGGATTCATATTTTCACCATATGGCAAGGTTATGATGTTCAGTGAAGGCGATCAGGAGTCTAAATGCATTATTAATACAATTCCCCCATCAAATGGTCAAATTCTTCTTAAACCACAGGACCAAGACAAACCCAACCACACATATTTCAGAACACCAGGCAGGGTTTTGAGGCTTCCTTTGATCTGCTGTCTTGATGTGTGTCTTCAGTTTAACCTCTGTGTCTGCCCTCTTGTGGACTTTAAATGCATTAAATGCTGGAGATTTCAATTGTCCAGGTTTTAAGGCTCCAGCTCTTTGTGATGATCTGGTGACTGATTTGCATTGTCTAGAGCAGAAAAGGGCATATGTGTTCTAGGGCTCTTCTGCATTTCCTCTGAATGCATTATTGGACTAAAAGAGTTGTTCTGCCTACTCTCTGGTTTGGGAAATTCTTTTGGTTTTGAACCCTGTTTGTCAAGCATTTGTTGTCATTTCTCATCCCCTTACTGTCGCACAATTGCTCTTCCAACCTGTCTCAGGGAACCATGAATTGAAAGATAATGACAAGGCATAAAAAGTACCACTGATACATTCAAAGCTTTGGGAACTTTTTCTAATGTCACAAGGTAGATGAGAGCCTTCTAGAACATAACACTTTTCCAATCCCACCTATAATTTCTATCTAAAATATTGCTGTTTGTGCAGTACTAGTAAATTGCTTTAAAGCCAGAGGCCAGGGATCACTCCTGTGCTGAATACATCCAGGAGGATTAGGGGAGGTAAGCCTGCAAAGTAGAATAGAGTAAATAATGTATAATGTTAATATTTTTAAGCCAGTGCAGCTTTGAATTTTGCCCCAGAAAGAGGAGGAAGTGGTATTCGATGTTCACGGTGTGGGACAGAGAAACTCAGCTAATGTCAAATGAATGACCTAGCAGACAGTATCATTGTGTCAACACAAAATATTTTAGATTATCTCTTTTGAAGGATAACAGTCAAAGGACAAGAAAGGAGAAATGTACACTATGTGGCCAAAGTAAGGAATTGAAAAATAAGTGTGGAAAGTGAATTCTTAAGCAGAAATTGGAAATAGTTGCTGGTTTCCTCTCACTGTCCAAGGTGCTGATGGCACCTGAGAGACAGAGACGAGGTCTGCAGCACAAAGGTGGGGACCTGCCTTCTGGGGCCAGTAAACCCCAGATCAAGGGAGGAGATCTCACAGGCAGGTTTTGTTCTTTCTGCTCCACAGTGTGGGATGGGAGCTGTCAGAGCCTGTCCTCCTGTGACCACCCTGTGGAGTCGTGGTTACAGCCACGACTGGAGCATGGCCAGCTGCATTTTGGCATGAATGTTCCCCTAAATTAAGATTATTCCTCTGTGCTTACATTTGAATACTTTGTGTGATGTTTGTTTTTCCATTGAGTTTTGATAAATTAGTAAAAATTGACACGAAGTGTATGAAAATTCATTTCTGGGTGGTTACTGAACTTTGTTTAATGTGTCATATGCTACCTCACATAGACCTGGTTTGTAATCCCTGTGATTTTGCTGTTTTTTCTGTGTTCACCTGGATGCTGCAGTATTGCAGCAGAGGCTTTAGAGGTCACTTTGGTGAAGGTGGTGCTGTTCCAAATAGTGAAACAACAGATAGAAGGTGACAGAGATAAAGGCATTGGAGTAAATTTTTGCAGTTTCTTTGGCAGAGATCACGTAGATCCACAACTCCTGGACCCAGGAAGATGCTGTTATCATGCTGTGTGACCTGTATAGAAATAAAATTTCAAAGCAAACTCAGCTCTACACATGAAAATGATCACATAAATGATAAATGGTCTTTTGATCATTAATCCTTCGTTACAGTTATGACCATAAGTTTGTGTGTTACCCAATACTAGTATGTGTATGGAATTATTTAATCCCTACCTGGCACGTACATTTGTGTATGTGTTTGCTAAGACTCCAAGGAAATATTTCAATGTGTATATATATATATACTTGTGGGAAAGTCCGTAGAATGCACATGTTTTTTAGAAAATAAGGCAGGGGCATTCCACTGCCTTGCTAAATAGTAAGGATGTGAGAAGTTTAAGGCTGTTTTTGATGTCCTTGCTAAGTAACAACTTACTTTGTAAATATCTTCAGGATTTTTGTGAAGTGCTACTTGTTCCGAATCAGTGATAAAAACTTTTCCACATATTTTAATACTGACAGCAAATTCCCTCATTCTGCCCACGTGACGGTCTCATTTTGCTGAAGAAAACGTAGCCTGGTGCTGGTTTATTTTGCATCTCAGCTTTCAGCTCTACTGAACCTTTCAGTCACTTCTCTTTCCATCTGTGTTTCCAGCAGATTTCGGCGGTCTGCGGGGTTCGAAGCTGTGGTAGCTGGGCTCCATCGTGAGCCATTATCAGAGCCTGGAGCAGGCCCGTGGTGTGGGACGTCGCGGTGCGCGCCAGCGGCGAGAGCGGCCGGGCGAGCGGAGCCGTGCCTGAGGGAAGGCGCGCGCAAATGCGCCGATCCATCACCTGACAATCCCGTGACAGCGACGGATGCGGCCCTCTGACAGGCAATCTGGAGCTGCTGCAGCCTGGGAAAGCTCGTTCGTTGCTTTTCCTTGCCCGAGGTAGTGGTGAGTAACTGCCCTTCCTCGATCGCTGCCCGGCGCTCTTTACAGGGTGACGGTGTCGGTGACGAGCCAGGAAGCCAGAGTCTCGTTGGAGCCTTATCTGGCTGAGTCTTGTCTGCCTCCTGCTTCTGCAGCTTCTGGTGTTTGCTTTGTCTATTGGCTGCCAAAGGCCTTGTGCACGCACGCTTAAAGTGCATATGAGTACTTAAAGGTGTTCTGTTAGGTTTTCTATAATGGTCGTCTCATTATCAGTCCTAGTCCAGAGTGTCAGGGTTTCCAAGATGCCCAGTAGATTCCAGCAATAAAATGTGTGCACTCTGATTGGACCTGATTTGCTCTCCGTTCTCTGAGGTGAATTTATCTGACTTAGAGGAAAGCCAGAAAGTCTTAGGGCTGTAAGAAAATGTGTGACTGTTTTAACAAGCAGCGTGCCAGACCAGGGTAGCATATATTCAAACCACTGTCTGCTGCTAAGATCCTGCTTGCAGAGTATTCCTTTTCTTTGCAGCAGAGCCAGAAGTCCAGAATACCAGAACAAAGAGAGATTTCTGCTGAATTTTCTCTCCAGTAGGCTGCTTCCATCACATTGAGCAAACTTTTCTTCCAGAACAATTGCCTGCCTCACTTATTATTGGAGTGAGGCCAAAATATTTCATTTTGGTGCAATAATATTGTTACAGCAAAAAGAGCTGCTGAGCAGAGCCTGCGAGGACTGTCACTTCTGTGGGTAGGGCCACCTCCCACCAGTAGTGGTTCAGATCTGTTGCCATTTCCTTGTCATTATCAGGCTGGCTCAGGTAGTGTTCGCATTCCTGTTACTCCTGACTCTTTCCTTGTCCTGCTTTCTCACCTCTCCCCTGTAGCAGAAGAGCAGCTGTCCCCACCTGAGAAGAGGAGGAGTAAGTTGCTCCCACTTTCTGGAATGGGGTGCTAAAGCACAAGGCAGTTAATGGCTGTGTTAGCCCATAATCCAACCGTTTGCATCTTGCATTGCAGGAGCTGCAGGAGTGCAGGGCCTGTGTGAGCCCAGCTGCTTACGTGTGATTTGCCCAACCTCTCCAGTGCTGCAGTGGCAGAAGAGAGTAGATAACCAAGTGTGGAAGTGAGGAGGGGAAAAGAGAAGAGCTGCTCGTGGATTGATCAGTGTTTCCTTTCATTAGAATCCCTTGCAGTGGCTCTGGCAATTGAGATCTTCCTAGCCAGGAACTCCATTTGTGTGCCCACAAATGACACTTTTTTTCTTCCTTCATACTTTCATTTAGCCATATTTGCTTTCTTGAACACAAATTTGCCTCTTTTGAGGAGGCTGAATTGTTTCCTCACAGCATTCTTGTTGCAGTGGTGATGCAGGAATAACTGGTGAGGGTGTGCTGGCAGCAGGCTGCAGGAATGTTACTGTTTTCTAGAAGAAATAGTTCAAATGTGGGGCTTTGCAGGGTAGGGGGTGGAAACTGAGGAGGGAATATGGCAAAGGTATGGCAAATGAGATGCAGAATGAGCTCATACTTTCATCTAAGTTGAGGGGTTTTTTTCATGTGAAATAGAGGAAAATGGATTTTTAACCATTGCAAAAGTCCTGACAAATGTCAGAAGTGTTTCCTTAGACTGCTTTACTATTTTCTTCTCAATTCCACTGAATCTTTTGTTTTAGTAGAATTCTTGGAGTAGATTAGCTAGGATACAAAATCTGTTTTCCCTCTTAGCCTTTTTTCCCTCTGTGCCTTTTCCCTTCAGGTTATTGTTGCTGTTCCATGTCACCTTCTCAACCCTTCCTTTCCTGGCCATCTTTCTCCGTGTTCTCCAAGAAATCTGGAAAGATGCATTCATGTACTTGCAGGAGAGCAAATGTGCAAAATGAGTGGTGAATTCCCTGCTGATTTCACAACTTGAACCACTATTTTTCCCAGTGTATCCACAGCCTTTCTCCAGAGGCACCTGCCAGGTCTTGATCCCTGCTCAGTCTCTCACTTGCAGTGGCTGTGCACTGCTGTGGATTTCTAGGATAAAATGTGACCTAGTAAGGTGTGTCCGCAAATGGTAGGAATACTTCTGTGTAACATAAGTAATTATGCAGAGTTCAAGATCCCTAGAAAAGCTGTGTTCTGGTACGTTGGACACAACCTGTAATGTGTTTTTAACTTTGATGCAATATAGCTGTTGTTGTAAAATATACCAGTTTTACTAAACTGCCCCATTCTGGGCTGCTTTATTCACATTTTTCTGACATTTTCAGAGCTGCCTGAATGGAGGGCAGCCAGAAGGTTCATTCAGAAGAGCACTCGAGGCTGGCTGCTTGTCATTATGTGTGCAAGCAGAAACTGGGAAGATAAAAACACCAGGATACTTGGTTCCTTACTACATTTGTGGTTATCCAATATCTCAGTATTTCCAAAAGAAGGAGCCAAATGAGACCCGAGTGTTGGGGAGAGAAGGAGGCATTGTGTTGAATGAGAAGGTGTCATATCCCTCTGGAATTGCTTCCCTGCTGCCCATTGACCCAGCCTGGAGGAGCCCACTGTGTGGCAATCTCTGTGGAAAATTTATTGAGAGTTCATAAGGTTGTGGGGTTTTTAAAGTTGCTTTCTTAAAAAAAACCCCAAAAACTACTTAATTGCTTATTTCGGATACTTTATTGATTCTGTCAGGGTGAATTTTTCTTTTCTTAATATGATAACAGTTCTTTACTATGCTAAAAGATTTTCATTTGGGAAAATGGATTTGCTGAGACATTTGTGAAATGAAACCTCGCTGGCCAATCGAAAATGTTACTCTAAGAATTACAGTTTGATTTGATGTGTGCACTGTAATCCCCTGCTTGTTGTTTCTCACAGCCTGGGATGCTCCATCACTTTCCAGTGTAACTCGTTAGTTGTTCCTAACCAGCGAGCTTAGAGTTTAGATAAACAGTTTTGAAAAATGGAGGCCAATACTATTTCTGGTTTGCGATTGATAAATGATGAATGGAATCATGAATTGGCCTGGCCATGCTCTGAGGTCTGTGGCCAAGTTAGAATTTGAAACTCTTCTAAGTCAGCTGTTAGATCAGACTCTTTGACTGGGAAGAGTTTAAGCTGCACAGAATGGTTTGGGTTTTTGGGTTTTTTTTGTATGGAGTAGTTTGAATGTCACCTAACAAACCAAGTTCTCCTCTTGTTTTGACATGAACAACTGAGATTTCCTCTTTTGCTGGCAGACTTCATCAACTGTGTGGCTTTTTTAATCACCAGGCACTCACCCAAAATAGCCTGTACATTGTTGGAGTGTCCTTACTGGTAGGAAGCATGACCTGCTCCCTGGTACTGGGCCATCCAAAAGAATGTGGTAAATTTGAATGTGATTGTAACATAGCCAGCATTTACATGAAAGACAACAATGATCTTCTTGTCACGGAGATCATTAATGAAACATCAGCACTGGTCTGCAAATGTGCTACCATGTTGTGATCCAGCTGAAAAAACAGCCTTGTGTAACTTGAGTAGGTTGCATAACACAGGAAGAGGAAAAACAAACTAAATTTCCAAGGGTTGTTTACATTTTAGCTGAATCCCAGTGCAAAGTCTGCAGTGAGTAGCTTTTGGAGTCATTTCACTTCAGTGTCCTCTGAAGGAATAGTGGGAGGCTGGCTGTGTTCTTCCTCTCCTGCTCAGGGCTGCTATTGGCAGTTGCATTTCTCAGCGTGTTAATCTGATGTTAGAAATGCAAACAAGGCCGAGTTCCACCTAAGCCCTGTGGCACCATTTGTGTTTGTGAGTGGGGAAGGGGAGGAGTGCTCAGCCCTGGGGCTTGGGGTGGTCCCAAATCCATCTCCCTGCTGCAGTCTCAGGCATGGAACTTGGGAATCTGCTTCCCAATTGGTGGCTGGAAAGATGAAAGCAGTAAGTCACGTCTTGTGATAGGCAAGCTCATGTTCTGCTAAACTCATGGGTACGCAATCGTTTGCAGGAATCGCTTGATATTTTTCATCAAGCTGTAGTTTCAATGCCAGTACGTTCAAGACTAACTCCTTTCCCTTCAATGGTGTTCTTCAGTTTTATCTCACTGTAAAAAGGCAAAACTCAGCGAGATTTCAGGAGGATGCAGCTCGTCAAGAAACTTTGCAGCTATTTATTAAGAGTTCTGCCATTTTCAAGTGTTAAATTCCCCTGAGGATTGTGAGGGACGCGATCCAATCTGAAATGTTTGTTAACAGTTTTAAAAGCCCTCCTCTGCTGTTTTTAAACTGAGATTTCTTGAGAAGTTTATCTTGTTAGAAAGTTTTTGAAGGAGACTGCATCCAGTTAAAAACTGAATTTAGAAATGAAACTCTAAGCTCTTGCTGTGGATGGTGTGCAAACTAACACATGCATGGAGTTCAAGAGACTTATTTGCCTTTTTATTAGCAGGAGATCTGTTTCTGTGACCCAGCAGGAGGGACACAGACATTGCTGACCCAAAAAAGATTGCTCAGTGTCACCCAGCAGATTGATATTACCCTGTGTGTGAATTATTGATGGATGGAACAGCCACAGTATGATTTGTGTTTCGTGTTATTAGCTGAAGAGGAATGGAGGGTGCTGTGCTGGCTTGTTTCAGTAAATAGTGTGCAGATGGAAACTTTAAATTTCTTACAAACTGAGCAGAATTGCAGGGCACACACTCATTACAGTTTCTTGTGTTACCATGAAAATTAATGGCCATATCTTCTCCCGTGGAGATGGTCTTTAGTTTGGTGACCCTTCCGTGGCTGAGTGAGAGGTGCAGAGGATCTGAAACCTTTCAGACATGGCTTGGCCTTACGTGTTTGTGCCAGGAGGAGCTCAGGGTAGATGGTGAGAGAGCACTCGGCAATGGATCCAACTCTCGTGTACCACAGGGCTGAAGCAACACTCTCAGCCTGTAAAAGCTGCTCAAATAAACTAGGTAGCATGACATTTGCGTTAATTTTTGTGGTTTATTTGATCAACAGAGCTCTCCCACCTCTCCCATGCCTGTCCCCCAAGACACAGATGCAGCAGTGGCTTTTCAATTGGCTGAGGACACCACATAATTAATAGTTGCCTGGAGATTGTTATTTGGATTTGGTTTAACTTAGGATTTGGCTATGTTTTTGTAATTATTTTTTCCTTTATTTTATTTTCCCCATATGAAAATAATCTGCTTTTGATATACGTTGTTACCCTTAGATTTAAAATATGTGACAATATGCAAAGTGTATTTCAAATGGTGCAGCACTGGCCAGTTTCCAGCCTGAGTTAGATTTATAGGATGACAGTATATTGTATTGTTTTGTGTCAGATTCTTGGAGTGACACGACACTTAGTTAATTTTCACACCACCACCACCACCCATCTTTCTATATATAAAACAAATGTCACAAAACTCAGCAGATAGGTGAAAGCTGCCTGCTTATTTTAAAGAGCTGATTGTTTCATGGGAGATACTCGATCTAGAGATTTGCTGAGGTTGCCCCTGAGTGTGTGTGTTCCATTATCTTCTTTGTCTTCTGCATTTCAGTAAAGCCTGGAGGTCCTTGGCAGCTGAGCTGAGGGCTGCACACACATAACAAGACAAGTGGTCTTCTCTGCAGTTGAAGGAGGGAGAAAGAAGAGCTGGAAACCAAGAACAATTGCCTAAAACACAGCGTGTGCTTGGTGAAGGTAGATTTTTCTGGTGGGTTGGTTTTTTATTTTTATAACATACACATTGTACGGACTGAGCTTTGCCCTCTGCTTCTTCTGTTTGGCAGAGTAGTGGGCTGGGAGAGAAAAGCTGGTTACAGGCTGGGATGAGCCACGCTGAGGAGAGAGAAAGGGAGGCAGGTGCATCACTTCTTTAAGGTGTGCTTTGTGCTTGGCTATCCCTGGAAAAGCTGATTTTGTAACCCGAGGCTCTGAATGCCAAAGTGGCAAGGGAAGGACCCCTGGGTTTCTTTATGAACCTCTGCTTGTGACATTACAGCAAAGGCTGTCTTAACAATCAGATGGGACAATTTTCAGGTTAAAAAGACACATTGGTTTCGTGCTGTACTTTCTATTTTATTTGGTTTTTTTGGTCTGTTCATTTCATTCTCAGTTCATTTTCCTCAGTTTCCTGCTTCCAAATCTGAACAGGAAAACAAAATATTAAATAGTGGGAAGTAACAGATGAGAAATCTAAAACAAAAAAGGCAGCAGGGTTTGTTTATCCTGTAATTAAAGGTGGATTTTTCTTTAAAAATACAAAAAAAATCTTGTTTGTAGACTGGTAAATACCCAGAATCCTGAAGTTCAGTGGGAATACTTTGGAAACAGCCATGATCTAGAACTCTGAATCATTTCCCGTGGCCACTCGATTCTGTGATCTATCAAAGCCACGCTGCAGTAATTGAAGCTGTGGCTGCTCAGCCACTGGAACTGCATAAGACAATAGGGGTCAATGTATTTCAGCAGAGAAAAAGGGCTTGATCAAAGTTCTGTGCGTTTTCCGAAGTAATTCCCTCTTGTAACGGGAGGCTTCCTGCTGGTGCACATGTTTTTAACAGCTAGCAAAGCCTATTTCCCCTGGTTTTTGTGGGAGGATGCGCTCGTGTTCAGCAGCCCGTCCTTCAGCAGGGCTGAGCTCAGAGCGGTGCGGAGCCCGTGTCGCCGCTCCTGGCGGCGAGCGCGCCCCTTCGCCGGGGAGCTCCCTGCTACCGTGGGGTGGTGGCAGAAAGCCTCCGCCAGCTGAACACGGGTCGCACGTAGAGGAGCCGGAGGAGAGGTCCAGGGGAGCCCTGAGGTGAGATGGAGCAGCGTGGATTCTGCATCCACGTCACAGCTCGCCCCTGCCTTCCTCCCGCAACGTGGAGCTGGGGCTGTCTCTCTGTTTTCAGGCTCTTGGGATCAACGTCCTCAAGCTGAGCCTCTGGAAGTGGGGGACTTGGGGAGACGTAGCATTAATGGCACCAGTGCGAATAACGGAGTAGATTTCCTTCTTGTTTGCTTCCTGTATCGGCCCTATTACACTTGTGCACGCGGTGATAGGCATGAATGAAGTCACGTTTGGAATACCATTCAGAGTCTTCCTGGTTTTTTTTTTCCTCCAGAGTGGTATCAGGGATTGCATGCAAGAATTCTGATGCCATTTGCAGTTAGATTAAAATGCACAAAGTCATTCTACGTTAGTTAACACCAGGAGAAATCAGCATGCTCTGAGTTTGCCATCTCTTCTCTTGAAGATAGCAGAGTGCCTGCCCACTGAGCCTTGCTGCTTGATGACATTCACCCCTCTACATCTGCTGCTTGGGTTTCTTTATAGGCCTGCACTCCAAGTTAGGAAAAAGTAATTGCAAAAGGAGTGCAAAGACCTCGAAGCTTGCTCTGGCTTGGAACAGCCACAGTGTGCAGCTCAGTTCTGTGTAGATACACTAGCACTGATCCTTGGAGCAGCAGAGCCCAGCTCCTGGCCTGAGTTAGCAATCCCACTGCTCCAGACCTTGAGCTGGGAAAGAGCTGGGCTGGTTCAGCTGCTGTGGTTTGCAGGTTTGAAGGTAATTCACTACATCGTCTCCTTGGGTGTTTGCTTTGGAGTCCATTCCGGAACATAAATCCCCCTGAGATTTCCTTGGAGGGGGGACAAAACAGGATCCCCTCCTGGAAATGAAATGAGATTCCAGGGACTGTCGGGTAGCTGCTGCTGTCTGAGTGCCAGTGCAGCAGGGAACACTGATTCCTTGCTCGCCTGGATGTAACTGTTTTATACTGCTGCAAAATGGGTGTAAAACCCGTGGCTTACACTGGGAGGTGTTTAATTGCACCTCACTGCTGTATTTACGGCTCTGTCTAAGTTCCTGAGTTTAGTGGAGCTTCCGCTGCAAAGCAGCAATGGAAAACTTGTGGGGATTTATGGCATACAGACGAGTAATGCCTGTTTCCTCAGATGCAACTGGCAGTTTAGCTGAGGAACTTTGGGCAATATTGTTTGCAGTTTGATTTATTTTGACTATCAGCTGTGGTGAGCTCTTAGAAAATCATTCTGAACTAACTCAGGAAATAAGTCTTTTGTGATATCTTCAAGACATTAATGTTGTTCTCTGTGCTCAGAAAGAGCAAAGAGATAAATTCTTTGTGTTCGCTGGAATGACTTTTTTCCAAGTGCAAGAAGAGCACTTGAAGTGCCTCCAGAATGGCTGAGCGTTGCTGTACATGGAACATGTGTTGGGAGAGCAGAGCATCAGCTGCCCCTGAGTACATCAGCTGCAGTTAGGTGGCTGTGGAGTCAGTAAGATCAAAATTCAGAGGCAGATGCCAGCATTGGCACAGGATGATTTCTGTCTTGGAGCCCTCATACAAAGTGCACAGTATTCCTCCCCTCTAATCAGAAGCAGATCCTCCCCACCCAGCTGTCCTCCTTACTCTTGCACATTTTTCCATGGGTAGCGTGGGCCAGGCAGTGAAAACTTCATTTCCCATAATATCTGGAGGGATATCTGTGGGATTATCACCACTGTGCAGCACTCATGCTGCTCCACACAAGGTAAATGCAAACATGAATGAAAAGAGCTGGAGCAGATGCCTGAGAGGGAGAACCCTGCCTGCAGGATTTCTTTTGCCTTAGGATGCCTGTCTGGATATTCTCTGTCTGTTTTCCTCCATCTTTTTGTACCTGCTCTGGTCAGATTGTTTCCATAACAAAAACAATCCAGCAAAGGAGGTGAATTGCTCATAACAGACCCGAGGCTGCAGGGCAAGTCCTCCTCTGTGGGTGGGATGTGGTTTCCTGAGCTTCTGCCCCTGCTGTGCTCTGGAAGATGCCCCAGGGCAACTCACTTGGGCCTGCATTTGCCCAGAGGGCACGAGGTCCTGGCTAATTTGTCAGCCTCATGGAGACGTGGCCAGGGGCAGCCAAAATGCCACTGCACACCCCCTCTTGACACAACTGAGTGCTGCCCACAGCGAGCCCTTGCACTCCGAGCAGAGATTGAGAGAAAGTTTCCTGATGAGGTTTGCTTTTGGGCGGAAAATGGAGGTTTCATTTGTTCCTTGGTGTGATACGTGCCTCTCCTGTGGGCAGAGTTCCCAATTCAAACTTGGTTGTTCAGCTCCCAGCGTGAACACAGCCTGCCAGAGGAGAAAGAAACATTTTCCAAGCAATTCCACAGCAGCAGCTTACACCAGTGAGTCCAGTGCTCTGTTGTACATTATCACTGCTTTTCTAATGGAATGTTGTGCTGTTTGGAGGATGGGTTTCACTGTTTTTGTGAATCCCAGGTTTTATATCAGAACAAAAACTGAAAATAGGAACAATTAGCAGGAAAACAGGCAATGGGAGGAATAGTTTGTCTTTTTGTCATAACCCTAAATTCTCACGAGTTCATCTGCAGATTTAATAATTGTGTCTTGCTTGGTGATCTGAGAGCAAGCAAGGAGAAGGTAAAAAGAAGACCTGAATGTTTTCAAAGCCAAGAGAACATATTCTTGGAAGAACGTGGAACAGAGTGCTGTTGTGGCTCCTTTTTCTTCTCTGCACTGCCTTGTGCAGTGTTTGTGGAGGGTGCATAAGGATTTATTTAGAGATGCTGCCCTCACTCCTGGGATCATCTCCACGTGAGGCAGAGGTTGGTCTCTCTATCATTTTTTTCTGGGTGGGGGTCTTAATTTGGAAAAAATCTGGCTGGCAGACTTCTTATATATTTCTGATCTTTCTTAATGGGATTATGGTGGCTTGTTCTTCCCTCCTGTTGCTAAAGAGGGGTTTTTCAAAAGTGTTCTGTTGGCCTGAGCCTGTTCCTATGAAAGACATCAGGGAGACTCTCCTGAATGTGATGGGGGGTTGAGGTTGGGCAATAATAATCGGGTCTTTTAAAAATTGTTGTTGTTGTCATTTTGTTCCACAGCAGGTGGAACAGCTGAAATGAAATACTTGGTGCACAGACAGCCTGTCGAGAACTGCTAAGGAAATGTGAGTGCAGGGATTCCACATGAGAGGTGTTGTTACTGGTGTGTGCTGACCAAAAGCGTTGCTTGACAATTGGTGTTGCAAGAATGGAGGGAAAAGGGAAAACAAGGGTAAAATGTAAAATACATGGTGAGAACACAGATGCTGATCTCCAAAAAACCAGATGAAAATCACTTTGTTTTGTTACCTGTCTACAGGTATTCTTGATTTCAATACTCCCTTGTCATTATCCTGTTATAACCCCACATCTTTCGCTGGGATTTAGTGCACAGTATTCTTAATTAGCATCGTGCATGATGGAAAACACTGGTATAGTTTATACAGTATATGAATGAGGAATGTTCACCAAAGTGAGCTAGAACAGCTAAAGTACAGAAAAGCCCTGAAAGCATATTTATGTTTCCTCTCAATCATGTCATGTTAGCTGTGACATTGGTTGTAGCTCTCCTGCTTACCTGAAGATCACATTAGCAATATTTTATCTCTAGCATAAAACGGAATATGGACACACTATGCATAAGTAGTGCCTGTCTCCAAGGGGAAGTTAAAAGGAGAGGAAGCAGACATCCTTGAGGTTTTTGCTGAAAGGGACAGGATTTATGTCCACCTCTTCTGCCAGGGCACTGTATTTCAAACCTTATGGATGCTGTCAGTCCCAGGCAGCATTTGTTGAACTGCTGTGAGATGTCACAAGGACTGTTCAGTGCTTTTGGCAAACCTGGGAGAGGATTCAGATGGTCAGAGCTCAGGCATTAACTGCATTATTCTTGCACACTGCTTTTAGCACCTGACTTACAAATCCCATTTGACCTTCCTGTGCATGGGTGGAAATCCTGGGGTGCAGTCTGACAGCCTTGAGCTTTCGCTACCTTTTCAGTTTCAGAGAGGAAAGCTATTAGCTGGAAATCCCTGATATGGTTTCCTATTTTGGGGATTAGTGTAATCAGATGAGTTTTCTAATTGGCCTGGACAGGGCCAGTGTTGAAATATTTCTCCTACAGCTTTCCAGTATCACTAGGATTTATCAGTCATAGTTCCTCATTAACACAATATTACATTTCTAGATTATCTGAGTTTTTTACTAGGTTCTCTGCGTATGGAACAATGTATAGCTCAGCTGTTTCCTCCACATTACTTTGTTAGAAAAATGGAACGTTTATCAGTCTCGATTGATACAGTAAAAGGATCAAAGGAGGAGTGTTGCTTTTTTCAGCGTTGAGCCTGCAGATGTTTTTATTAATCAAATTAATCTTCCAGGAACATTTCTTGTCTTTATCTGCTGTCTTGAAAGGGAAGAAAAAGTGATGCTGAGTTTCACATTTGCTCAGTCACATTTATCTTGCATAACGTTGCTGCGCTTGATTGGAAGTTGCTGTGACAAATGTGAATAAAAGAGGGAGAGATAATAACTACTTTGCCATACTGAAAAGTGTAATTGCAGAGTCAGTGCTACTGTCTAAACAAGCTGAAAGAGAGCCAAAAACTCTGCTAGTATTGCAGAGTTTGGCTCTGGATGCCAAAATTGAATTTGATCTTCTCTGTTGGTATTCTAGTGTAATTTTCTACTCCTGCCTTATTCCAGAGAGAACTGTGGCATTTTGATGGATTTTTCCTTTGCAATCTACACTGCCCTAAGCTAAGCAGAGGGGCTCTGGAGAAGGATGCAAGACCCTTCTTGTTCCAAAGTCTCAAACTCTTGCTCTGCTTACTGACGTGAACAAGGCATGCTCTGGCACCTGGGTCTTTTTTCATTAGCCTCTATGGCAACGAAATATTACCTTTTTCAGGAAAAAAAAAAGAAACAAATCCCAAATCACGTCTAGTCCCAGCTGTAGGTCCTTGATGAGCCTTACTAAGGCAGTTGTACGTGTCTGAAGCTTGGAGCTGTTTCATGCAACAGCTGTCAGGATTATCTTGCCCACAGTGTAGCTGAACTGGCAAGTGGGGAACTAGTTCATCATCTGTCTCCTGGATGAGGGAGTTTGGGGAATTCCTGGGCTCCCAGCTGGCATTTAAGTCTCACTTGCTTTGATGACAGCTCTGCTCCATCTCTTAGCAGTGGGGACAGTCCCAGGGAGTCATTCCTTCATGCTCACACGGGCTGTCTTTCCCTGTGCTTAATTGTGTTCAGGGGAGTCAAGTACTGAAGCAGAGTTCAGCAGGGAAACACACACCTTTTAAAATACACTCACTTCTTCTCCGCACTGATCCGTGGTGAAAAGAAGTTAAAGTATAAAACCTAACATGTTAGAACCATGCAGCTCCTGGCTCTCGTGATGAGACGTGGGCATGGATTGTGTTTGGGATGGGATTGTGAGAGCTGTGACCTGCAAGGCCACAATGTGACCGGCATTTGGGGAAAAAAAAAAAAGAGATTTTTGTGTTCTTTGACCCTGAGCTCATTTACATACTTCCAGGGACTGCAGGCCTACTGGTGCTGACAGCAGATGGCTCCGAATATTCTCACAGGAGAGTGTGAAGTAACTGCAGAGATTGGATAATTGCATTTGTGTTGTTGGCCCTGAAGTCCAGAGCTGTTGCAGTCTGCGAAGGGGCGCAGAGAAAAGAGGTCACCAGGGTGCACGTGCAGCAGTAACGAGGTGAAATTGCCCTTTCCACGGAACTGATAGCCTGTTAAATATTCCACTGTAAACAGGAGTAAATGAACAGGCAGGGATTCCTCAGATGTCTGGCAAAAATGTTGTTCAGTCAGTTGTGTAGACGGGCTTGAACAAGTGGCGCAAAGCTGAGAACTGATGGAGCGTTTGTTTATTTTTCAAAGTTTGTGCTTCCTCCCATTTGTCTTGGCCATTCTGTTGAATATATTCACCAAATAAATAGGAACTGTCGTGCAACTGGAAGCATTTCCAGATGGGTTCTGTGCTACGAAAGGGAATACGCTCTGCGGGACATATATAGCAATATACAGAGAGAAAGGCTGTACCCCTGTGGCTTGAAAGGACATTTAGCACAGTAAATCCTCAGAGTACACCTGAAGGGGAGGAATGCACTCAGCAGCAGCACAAATAAAATAAAATTTTCAAGGAGGCGGGATATAGGAGTGACAGTAAACTAATGAATGCCTCAACCAAATGGCAGAATTTCTGCTGGAGAATTGAGCTGTTTTGCTTCTTGTCTTTTATATGTAGAGCTGGAAACAGAGGCAAGAACACGACATCAGAACCAAACCCCAGACCCCGATGTGTTGGCTCTGTCAGCTTCCCCCAGGGGATTTTACAGACACCATGGCTTCGTGTCGCATTGCACGTGTCTAAATAAATGGTAAAGACAAGCATTCTGCATTAGAGATGGTACAGTACAACAGCAAGGTTATTAATTTATTTGCCCCTGGCAAAAGCATTTCATGGCTGTAACTGCCAGCCCCAACTGTTTGTTACAGTGGCTCCACGTCTTGGAGTATTGTTTATCCAACAGAATTTCCACAGAAGCTCATTTGTGAGAGGTTTAAACATTTTTGCAGGGTGAAGTTGGTATATGCTAAAGGTAAATACAGATTATTTTAGAAAATGAGGGCAAGACACAGATGAAACTGGCTGTAAACTGCTGCTGAATTCACAACAGGGAGCTGGACTGACATGGGTTTTAATATTTCAGATTCCTCCCCGGTCCTTTTATTTTCTCTAAAGCCATTTCCAGCAAAACCACATCTTATTTCCCCTTGCTGAGACAGACCTAAGCATCCCCCATTCTTTGAGAACGTCCAGATTCCCTTAGGCAGACACCTAGGAATGTGTAATTTAAAAACAACAACAAAAAAAGTAAATAGATGAGAAGAAAAATAAAATAGCTGCAAGGGTCATGCTGCATTCATAACCAATTTAAAAAACAGACAAATAGAAAATGCCCTCTTGAGTGTAAAACCTTAGCAGGTAGGTATTAGCACTCGATTTATATTCGTACATATTTGATAGGTAAAAATTCGATTTGCATCTCATATGCATACTACTGCTATTTTTGCATCTCATCTTACAACAGATACTGCTCTGTAGAGATGACAGCTGGATAAATCTCTGATTCTTTCCTGAGAATGAGAATTTCTGGAAGTTTTTCTCCTCCCTCAAGAAAAAAATTGAAGCATTCTTATTCCTGCCTTGATGACCATGTGAAAGGAGAAAGTAACTTTTCTAAGGTGTGTAAGTTTTCATTTTGTTGTGGGAAATGTTGGGGGCCTTTTCTATCCTGAGCTGCTTCTCTTCTGCCAGCAGATGCCAGAAACTCCCTGAGATGCTCTCAGAAATGAACTTAGAAATTAGGCCAAGTTAGATATATGACCGAGAGAGTGTGCAGAAAGGCAAAAGAATGGGAGAACTTGACAGCAGCAAGATTGCCATTTTGTGTATTTTTGCAGAAATAACTAAGGAGACTCTTTCTCAGAGCTCTTTGCCTGCTCGTGTTTTTAGGGAGGGTTGATTTTTCCATCAATTCATCTGTGACCTGGAGGAGCCTTGGTGACAGATTCTCAGGTTGTCCCCAGAGTTTTTCAAGCCCTGGAGTGATGTTTGTTCTGCCTCTGACAAAGGCCAAGATATTGGATTATAGCATAGTCCCTGCCATAAATTTAGTATTTCCTCTCTTTAAAACCATCCATTTAGGTCGTACTGTCATTATGTTCCTTCAAAAGTCTTTGCAACTGAAACCTTTCCAGAAGGCGAAAAATTAAATTTCCTGCCTGAGAAGCAGAGAGATAAAATCTGCCTGGGTTCCTGTTTCTCTGCAAAAGTCCTGCCATTGGATGAAATATGACAGTTGGACTTCTTTTGGTGTTACTGGCATCGTGCATCATTACATGGAAGTTTTGGTTCCTCAGCCTTTGGTGAATTCTTTTGGTGATGTGTCCATTATTTTCTACATGACAGAAAAGAGAAGCTGCTGTGCTGATGACAAATTCATGTGCAATACCCCTGTAAGCAGCACAGACTTCATAACTCCAGATTTATTCCTGATGCTTGGCCGTTCCCTGTGTTGTATCGTTCCTTTTATGATGTGAAGAACAAACTTGGAGAGAAAGGAAACTGTCTCCTGTTTTTGAAGCCTTGTGTGAGCTGAAAACCGCTGCTGGGACTTTGTGGGTAGTCTCACACCTTGGTTTTTGGTTGTCCCATGCTGCTGGAGTTGTAGCTCCTGGATGGTGTGTCTGATTTCTCCACTTTGTAAGATACAAATCATGAAAATGATCTTCTCCTTCCAGAAGTTTTCAGCATGAAATGATACAGCAGAAGTCAAGGTGGGAGGTAGTATCTCAAAATCAGATGAAAAGGATAAAAAGATCCAGTTATTCAGCCTGCTGTAGACTTGCAGGCAAAGTAAAAAGTGGGTTTTTCTCCCAAAGCAGAAAGCTTTGCAGGATTTTCTAAAAATAGCCCTTTAGCTGTGATTTTTTCAAGCAGACAAGTAAAGCAGATTAAATTAATACTCAACACAATCAGCAAACACGAAGATCCTGCGGGCGTAACTGTGGGACAGAGAGGCTATTTTCTGTGTCAGTGATACTCCTGAAATCTGGTAGGTGCAGTTAATTCCAGATTTGATGGTTATTAACATTTCTGAAGTGTCTGAAACACTGGCTTGGCTCTACTGTAACGTACTTTTTGAACTGATAGTGTTTTGTAATCCTGTTGTTTGGTGATGAATATTTGCACATTTTCTTGGGCTCGTGCCCATCATTTACAAGGAGATGCTTTGAAGAAAACCCCAGAAAATTTCTTGTCTGGCTATACTCAGCCAAACTGAAATAAGCCTTCAATTCCAAGATAGGTTACGTGCTACTCCTCTTTGAACACTGTACCTTCATCAGATGTGACCTTGGTGTTTGGTGATTTGGCACAGTGCCTCAGCAGAATTCGATGAGCCACTGGAAATCGTGGTTCTTTCATGTGGAAAACAATAAAAAAAAGTATGGTATCAATTATACTGCACTGTTTCTTTGAGAATTCAAGCACCAGAAATAAAAAAACACTGTCTGAAGACTTTGAATTTCCATTAACTGGAAGCAGTTGGTATAAATAATTTTTACTGAAATTGCTCTACTGGCCCTGGGTAATAAAAGCAAAAATAACACTGGCATTTGATTGACTTCGTAGGTGCAAGATATGTCGTGCTCTGAGGGAGCATAAAATTCCAGCTTGGGCAGTGGAAACATTTTATTAAATACCATATTTGTCATGGAGAAGTTCTTGGAAGAATCAGCGTCCTGTTACCTCGATTTCTCCTGCATCCCCACTGAGCTTGGTGATGTGCTGATCTCTGGACAGTGAACACGGTGTAGGAGGTAAGAAGAGAGGCTTCGAGAGTAATAAAAAATTTGGTGAAAATCAAAGCTGAGTTCTTTAAAGGAACAGTTTTGCTGGGGAAGCATTAATAAAGCATAGCTTGGGTCTGGGTTTTGGAAATGTCCAAATTGCTTGGAATGCTGTGGTGCTTTACTCTCCAAGGGAGCACATTCACTAGAACTGACCTCACAAAAGTCAGGAACCACCATGCCAAGAGTTCCTTTTGTTTCTTTGTTCTTTCGTTCAGGATTGAATTGCTCTGCTGAATTTAAGGCAATTCTGAGTGGTAGAATCACCTCCAGTCAGTTTCAATCTGACTTCTATTCCACTGTGTTTATCTTAACGCCCCAGATTTATCTTCAGTGCTTAATTACCACCTTTGGTAAGCAGCCTTTTTTCCTATGGTTTCTGTAATAGGAGCAACTCGATAAAAATAGTAGCTTGTACTCAAATAGAAACTTAAACTCAGCTGCTAGCTATTTCTCTGAGATAGAAATTTAAACAGAATGCATCTGCATTTGTTGTGGGAAAGCAATAAGCAAATCGATAAAATGTTTGGTAACCAGGAACTAAAATAGGAAAGCAAGTTAACACCCAGATTTCTAAATTTTGTCTGTGAGGAACAGACTCTTATACCTATTAAATATGACTTAAATTAGTGGGGTTACTTGTGTAATGAAATACCAGCTGGTATTCTGAGGTTATGCTTATAGAGTTACAGTGTAGTTTTATTAGTCAATAAAAAGGGGCACGGGTGACTCACCTGCAGGCAGCCCTTGTCCATGCTGATAGGGAAATGTCACAAAATTCACTGTAAATTATTCCTATTTTCTCCAAATAGTTTTCGCTCCAGTCCCGATTGCTTAATATGCAAATGCTTTCCCCAACAGATCCCAAGTTCAATAATATTAAGAACATCATATGTACTTGGAAGACATTAATGTTTCTTTTTATGAAATGGCATCTGATAGTTAAACTGCCATATTTTTTCCAGACTTCTTTCATTAGAAAGACTGATGACTATTACTACAAATATCCCACGGAGTATTCAATTATGCTGGAAGGAGGGTGAAACTGATATGCCAGAAGCTATGCAAGAGAGATGATGCACATTATTCTAATTTTATGAGGTTGTAGATCTTGGGAAAAGCAGAGATTTATAATGCCACTCCCTGCAATAATTAAGAAAGTGTGTATGTGATTTATGTATATGTAGTGGGAAGCTGGAGAAATTGACTGAAAATATCATGGAAAACAGAATCTGTGTCAAAATGATCTGCCCAAAACTCCAAATTTAAGTTATTCTTAGAACTGAAAAATGTCTTTCTGCGTGCTGGTTGTCAGCCCTTGTTTTCTCTTCTGCTCACAGTGGTTTGAAGTTAGCCAAAAAGAAATGTAGGCAGTGAAAAGCGTCCTGATGAGCCATCAACGGGATGTTTTGTGAATCTTGCCTCTGAATGAGAACAGAACTCATGTGCCTTTACTTCAGACTAAGGATTGGCGTGATTCAGCAGGTAAGTGAAGTCCGTGCTTGCAGTTGAAATAACTTTTTTGAGAACCAAGTCCATTTTTTCTTTGGAGGAATTCCTGTTTTGATGGCTCAGGGGCAGAGAACATTGGCAGGTTTATGTACAGCATTGCCCTGAGGTCAGGGACAGCTGTGTGTTTGCAGACCTCGAGGTAGAGTTTGGTAAGGCCAAGTTACTTTTAAAGATGTTTCTTTTTCCTCCCTTCAAGTGCAGCTCAGGATTCAGTCTTCACATGACTGTAGACACTGAAGTTGTTCAAGTCACTTGAATGGAGTCTATTTTTTATATTTGGTGAGTTGCTTTTTTTTTTGATAATTTGCTTTGCACTTGTTCCAAGAGCATATAGGGAAAGCAAGCTCTCAGTTTCTAGGGGAAATTACAGATACAATTTTTCTGTTTGCCACTGAAAGCGCAGGGACAGTAAGTTAATACTTCTTATCCTCATAACTGTTAATTAACACGTCAGGCTGTGTTGCAGGATTGATGAGACTGTCTCATCTGGCACTGCTTCAAGGGAAAAACAAGTCTAAGGACTCTGGAGTTTTCCCTCAAGTCTTCTTGATTTTCTCCAGCAAATTCTGGATTGGACTCTGATCTCGCTTCCAGTTGTTTTAGATGTTGAATAATAATATTTTGTCTTAATACAAGATTCAGTTGGCAAATTAGAAGTGGAACTAGTGCATATCTCGTATTTCCCATTGTTTGTGTCCAGTGTAAATATTAGGTTCTGGTTTGGGCATCTTTCTATGCAGCATTAATCAATTCTTTATTCATTCAGACTTTGTAACAAATGTGAAAACTGGCTTCATTGCCTGATTCATTGATATCACTGGTGGGATTCCCATTAATGGCAGTGGTAATTAGATAATAATTACTGTTAATTTAATAACCTGGGCTTGAAGTGTGGAAGTAACGTAACAATTTGGAGTGTTTGATGGTTTTTGTGGTTGTGCTTTTCTGGTTTTCCCCCAACAAGATGAAGGGAAAGAAACATCAGAAAGTTTTTGCTTGTTTACTAGCTACAAGAGAGCAGAGAAATTAAAGCTGTGTGTTTTTGGTATCTATATATAAAAATGAAAACACAGCATCTGTAGAGTCACTTCTTTCTAAAAGTAATTTAGTTTGTATGCTAATAACATTTAAGTGTGCCATTTACGTTCTGTAGCAAAAAACTGTAGCTGGTGGATACAGATTATTATAGTTTAGCTAAGCCTTTGAAACCCAAATAGAGTAATCTAATTAAAGTGAAGCAAGAGAAAATAAGTGTTGTTTTGCAAGTTCATTTTCTTACATGCTTCTTTCTTTAAAGAAAGAAACCAGCAAATATCTCTGGTTTCTCTGCTTGGTAGCACAGAGACAACATTACCAAATGCTCACCCAGAACTAAGACTCTTGCGTTGAGATTACAACTGAAGACAGACTTATTCTTCATCACCTTTTTAGTTTTCTGTGTTGACAAAATGACAGAAGCAGCACCTTATTCTGAAGAAAATTTATATATATATATCAAATGCCCAAATACTCTGTTTTGGGCACAGCAGAGAAGGAGAGCTTACACCAAATTCCCTTCAAGGCTTTTGCTGCCTGCTGGTATTTTTTTCCATCTTTCTGAGTAAGTTGCTTTTAAAGGTCACAGGTGACAGACCCCTGTCCTGAGACATCCAAAGGAAATATTTGAGGTGAGGGAGTGATCTGAAGAGAGACAGGAACGTTGTGCTAGTGGGATGGGGTTATTCTGTGTTCCTCCTTTGAGAGGAAGGGGGGGCTTGGAGGCTTCACAGTGCTGTACAAACGTGCATTAGTGGGAAAGGAAGGAGGAGGCACCTCGTGCTGCTTAGTCCCAGCAAAACATGTCTGTCTCTTTTCTTCTTTCTTAAATGTGAGTCAGAAGTGTATTTGGACAGCTTGAATAAAATTCTGGTTTTTAGCTGGAACGATACAGCTAAATCCTTGTACATTATGAATTGGCTCTGCTGTACTGAAATCAAGGAAGCTTCGTTGATTTATATCAGCTGTTGCATATTCTTAACTAGAAAAGAGTGTAGTGTAATGTAATGTGTGTAGTAGATGTCCAGATCCAAATGTTTTCAAGTCGATTCTTTAGCTAGCTCATGAGGTGACTGAAATACCCTGAAAATACATCCCCAAAAATTATGAGTTTAAAAGAATGTAGTACTCCGTGTGGGTCTAATTGGGCTGTGTGCTGTACCTCAGTAATCCTAAGGCATGCTTCCTTCATGTTCTAAATACTAAAATATCTAGTGCAGCTCCTGTTTTGAGGAAGGATTATATGTGCCTAATCTAGGCTGGAGAAACCACAGGATGTGCATAAACAAGAGGTGTTTAAACCCAGGCTGTGACACCGAATCTGAGCGCGGCACTGGTGCAAAAAGGAGATGCCAGCTCCAGGAGTGAGGCTTTACAGGGTTTGCTCACCAGGACAAAAGCATCACACTGGATTTGATTGATTGATTGCATGCCAAAACCAACTCAGGGTCAGACCTGGAATTACCTGCCACAGTGCTCTTCTGGCCAGAAACTTGGATGAGCAGACTGTGAGGAAAAGTGTCTGTCAGAGGCAGTACCCCCCCAGCCCCGAGTCAGAACTTGGGGGAAACCAGAAGCTGTTGGCCTGGAACAAAGTGAGTGTAATTGGTCTCATCTTGGGAGGAGGAACTATTTTTGCTGGCGTGTTTCCTCCTCCACTTGGCGAGGACCAGTGTGTTATGGTAAAATCTTGGAAGTCCATACACCCTCTGTGGGCTGTTGCCCATCTTTCATCTGATCCGTCTTCCGTACCACAGCAGTTTTCTTGACAAGATAGCAGTGTTGCAAAAATACCTTTTTTTCTTTCTTTCTTTTCTGGCTTTAAAACAGTTCCATGTTGTCTCCCCAGGAGTGATTATCTCTTGGGCCAAGAAAGCTTCAGTTTGGGTGCGTGGAGCCAGGCACACACTGCTGTTGGCTGTATTTGCCAGGGTTTGGCACTTGCATTTCTGTCTGACTCTTTGCCTCCAGTTGTAGCTTTTCCTCTTCTTGCATTTGCATGTGAAAGGTACTCTGGGTCCTTTTGCTGGTATCCTGCACCTTAGGCAGTTTCATAATGGCCTTTAAAAGGTATGAAAGAGGCTTCTTGGCATAGCAGCTCCTCCAGCCTGTGGTGACAGCAGCGCAGGAGCTCTTTGTGTCCTCGTGTGCTTAGCCCTAACTCCAGAGCATCATTGTTTCTGGGCTCCTGAGAGAAAGGGATGTGGGTTACAATGTTTTGGCACCAATCCCATCTCCTGAAAGGTTCCCAGGGGTAAATGAAGTCAAGAGAAGCGTGTTCTTGTGTGGAGAGGAACGGTGTGAAAAGTGTTGGGAAAAGATGGATGTGAACCTTTGGAGAGGGCTTAGCTTGAACGTGGCAGTGAATTCAGAATTTGCAATTTCAACCTCCCTTTATTCCCCGGAGTGAAAGATTGGGAAGGAGAGGTTTAACTTTGCATTAAAGCAGTTCTACATCTGAGAGCAGGCATTGGATTTTCAGCCTTTCAGGCCACGAAGAGCTTGCTGTGCCCACAGAGGAGTGGGAGGATGCAGGACCAAATCCCTTTATTGATAGGCAAGGCTTGTCTGCCCTTAAGAATACAAAGCAGAGGTGAATATAGAAGAGGTGGCATTGGAAAGAAAAAAAAGCAATAAAAAAATTCCTGTTGGGACCTTGTGAAGTGAAAGTTAATCCTGCTGTTGAACAGAAGTTCTTCTGGCAGGTTGTCTAGGGGAGTTTTGGGATAGGCCACCATTCAAAGACACTGCAGAGCTTCATCCTGCTGATTCTCAGCTCTTTTCTTGCTCTTTCTCTGAAAAGGAGAAGTAGACCCATGTACCTAGAAGCTTGGAAAATACCTCACGTTTATTAATCCTGCAAGAAAAGGAAATCAGAATGAGTATAGAAATTATTGGTCAGCAGGACTTGAAAAAGTCAGGAAAAAGTTAGGCATGCATTTTGAGTAAGGATTCTTATTTTAGCTCCACAGTATCCTTCATCCCTGTTTATTTTGGTCAGTTGCTAATTAGTAATGTGATTCTTGTCTGTGATGGTTTCTATAAAGTATTCTTCATTCTTGAGTGCCCATAACTCTCACTGGCTTTAATGCTGGTTTGTGTTACACTTGCAATTCATGACTAGGTTTCATTTTAGGCATCTATATTTAGATTTCTAAGGCTCTGCTGAGGGAAAAAAAAAAATCTCCAAGGAGTGCTGGTTGTGTGGAACACTGTATTTATTGAACAGCTCAGCAGAGTAAATCAGTGCTGGGTATAAATGCAGCTCTTGTAAAGTACATGTTACATTAAATACAAGATGATATGTTGCATCTCTGCACCCTCTTTTTATCTTGAATGTTACAGTCATCTCTCTTAGTTGTTGCATTTAGAAACTGGAGGGGGGGGAGACTTCAAACAGCCATAAAAATCAATGTATATACAGATTAGAAATCAGAGAAGACTGCTCTTAACATAGTTGGCACACCCCTGGATCAAAATGCACTTAATTGTGTTCAGAAATGGCAGAGTGAGCCATGCTCACCACTGAATGACAATGGGATGGGTGTGAGCCCCAGAAATGTGCTCCACAGAGTGAGAAAATGCCCCTGCAGCACTGTGAGATGAAAACAAACAAGCTTTCTAAAAACTGGATGCTAAAATTTTAGTTTTGAAAATAAATGTGGCAATAGTAATAAAAATGCCATTGTAATTTGAGTCAAGTCAGTCCTACACCACAAGTGATCTGTTTAAAATACCAACTTCTTCTGTGCTTCTCTGTATAAACTGATTCCATTCTGGAAAATGGCAAAGGCAATTCAGTGTTGATTGTTATGTGGTAGAATAAGCTGGAAAAACTAATTCAAAGTTATACCCGTGTTGGAATATATCCTTTTTATGTTATGTACCATGCTACAGAAAGAAAAAACAGGTCATTAAATTTATACTTTAACATCCAGTTGGCTCATACAAATAAAAATGCACTCATAGAATACCAAGACATGATTTTTTCCTGTGCAGAACTGCTCGAGTGTCTGTGTTTACCCCTCCCCTCTGAATTTCAGTAGTCCCAAGAGTGCTGGCTCACGCTGGTGCAGAATACAGGTGTCAATTATTCTGCAAAAGAGACTGCTGAGCTAAATGCAAATTTAAATAATAGAACTCTGCCTCCATTTTTTTTCCTTTTGTATGTGGCTTACTTTAGACTCCCTTCTCTTCAGAGTAGGAAAGGATTAATAGCAATTAATGCACTTTATTATTCTGTACTTCAGTGCATTCCTCAGAAGCCCAGTAATAAAGCTTCAAGGATCTAGACAGTAACAACTGTTCTGGTTCCCCAGCTCCTTTATTTTCTAATGTATAGCCTGTGTCTGTCCCTGGAATATTAGATCTGGGTCTAATCTGTGCTCTGGGACAGCCCAGTAAAAGAAGAAATGTCAGAAAGGGGGATACTTCAGGGGGCAAAACATTTGGGTGAACTTCCTCTTGCCTATTTGGAGAAGCATAGGACTTAATTTCTCTGAAACATAAGCAGACTTTTCTTCCTCTCCCTGGAAAACCCATGAGCAGTTGCTGTGCAGAAGTAGTAAATCATATATTCAGGAGTTTGATCCGCAGTATTTCATGGCACTTTACTTGTGCTCCTGTCTCACCTTTGCAAAGCTATGTGAGAAATTGATTGAAGCCGTCGGAGTTCTTGAACACCCCTGGATCTCTCTAGAAATGACAGCAGACAGTGACTGCAAACAGAGGCTGTGTAATCACCCCAGCAGTGGCTCAGCTCCAGGACACCCGGGACAGGCAAGCACAGAAATCTTCCCCTCTCCTCAGACCCACTAAAGAGCTCTCTGCCATGGCCAGAAATCTCTGTTGCTCAGCAAGAGCAGAGTTCCTCTGTCAGCCTGCATCCTTAGGCACTTTTGCACTGCCAGGTCTTGTCTTCAGCCCTTTCTTGTGGCAGAGGTTTGCCAGGAAAAATGATCCTTTCAGCCAGGGAACCATGTGTTCTATGCAAGTGTGAGCAAATCCTTGTGGTGTTCATCATCTCGCCTGTCAGTGAGCAGAACAAAGCTTTTGAAGGTAATTCACAAGTGACCATCCCATACCCCTGCCAGGTTATTCCCAGAGCACACAGGCACAGCACTGCCTGGACTCCAGCTCTAACAAAGAGATCCCAACTCAGTGACAGTCGCCTGGAAGACGGTGTCGAATCCAGACTTCTTTTATTTGCTTTGAAATAACTCGCTGGATGAATGTGCCAAAACTTGGGGAACATTAGTGGAAAACTGCTCTCACAGTGCCTTGACAGAGGCCTGGGCTCTGGTACAGCTTGGCAGTTCATTACTTCACTAAGCTTTAGTCCCTTGGCAATACAGGCGCTGCTTTATTTTTAAAAAGCAAAAGATGTTCTTCCTGAGGATGGCAGAGATGAACATCCAGGTTGCTCTGTCTCTTAGGGAAGCTCCAAGCCTTTTACTCTCTTTAAATAGCAGTGCTTTGTGTACCTGTCATTATCTCATTGTTGAGGTTTGTGTGTTTGGTTGGCAACACATGCTCATTCGACTGATTAGCACCATGCTTTAATTTCATTTAATAAGTGTATTTCAGAGTCAGAATGATCCTCATCAACCGGAGTAATTTCACTTTGCCATGTAGAATTAATTAGGATGAAGACTGTCAAATGAAATGTAAAAAATAATCAGTGGTTCTCATTAAGAGATAATAACAAGATTTTTTTGTGCTGTTTAGCAATTTGGTTTTGGTCCCAGCATCAAATGTTAAGAACTGTTACATGTTGTGAACATTAATTTTAATACATTTGATCTGGCACCATGCAAATAATTAAATCCTTAAACTTCATTTGACAACCAATAATTTAGACTTCTAGCTAAATACTGAAAAAGAGCTTTAAGAATAGGTGGCTAATTTAGGCATACATCAGAGTTTGATGACACGTGTAACACTTGAAAGAGGAGCTGAAGCAGTCAGCTAATGATTGTATCCCACAACTGAATCAGGCCTGAGACAACTTTGGAAGATTTGAGGTGAACAAATGAAGAGAAGCTTCTCAGAGAAGTGTGTCGGGGCAGTAAGGGGTTCAGAAAAACTGGAGCCTTTTGATTTGTTTGATAAAGGCTAGTGTGCCATTTCTCTTTTGATCGAGGTGGATTTAAGGAGGATGGTGCAGATTGATTCTCCACGTCCCCTAGGGACAGGGCGAGAACTGGCTTGCAGGAAAAAGGCATTTTGATGTCAGAGAGAGCACATCTGCCAAAGCAGAGCTGTTCAAAGCGTCTTCTTGCTCGGGATTCTTGTTCTCAGGAGCAAGGCAGGCATCTCCCAGGAGTGGAACTTGGCACCTTCTCTGTGCCTTTGTGCCTTTGTTCTTCCCAGGGCGAGGCAAGGCTGGAGAACGGCAGTCAGCATTCATCAGGAGTGCACTTGCTTCATGGCATTGCCTCAGCCAAGGAGTCAGAGGGTGCTCTAAACACCCAAATTCATTAAAACTTAAAGAACAGTCATGAGATGAAAGGGCCGTGTAGCTTAAAACACAGATGCCTGTTGAACCAGGACAAACATTGTGGACTGGAAAATAATTTTACCAATAAAAAGTGTTGGCTATGTTTGAAGTTAGGGAAATTCTTCCTGTTTAAATGTGCAGGTTCTATGCGATGGCAGCGTCATTTGTTTTCTGGATTTCCTTTGTGTTTGTGACATTTTTGGGATTATTTTAAACAAAAAAGTCATCTTGAACTGGTAAAGGAATATCAGCTTTATGGTGTTAGGGATGTCATCCCGATTGCCTTCAATTAAATCCAAGAAATAAAGTCTCACCCTTTCCAGCTTGTTATTGGGCTGTGAGCCCAATGAAGTAATTTTTCCTTTGATTATGCAGCCAGTCCTGAACAGATGAATAGATTTGATGACTGCATGCTGTGGTTTGTTGTGGTTTTTTTTCATTTTATGGACTTTATTCTGCCTGGAGGCTACACAGTCTGTTATGCTACCCATCAGCCTTGGCTACAGAAAGAGTCCAGCTTGGAAAACACTATTTATTCTTTTTCTGCCAACTTGTTCAGCCTACAATCACTCAGCCTATAACAGCTTGTCAGCTCGACTGGAAAGATCCAAGTAAGACTTTACCATCATGTTTCTTTCCCTCTCCTCTCCAATCTGATTCAGATTGGGCAGAAGTTCTTGTGCTGCTTGGCCAAGAGCTCTGCTTATATCTCCTGTGTTCAAAAGAGGCAGCCTGGCCCTGTTAACCACTGAGCTCTGAAGAGGAGCCAGGAAGAAAACAATTCTTCCTTGTGAAGTTATAGGAATGTTTTATTCATAACACAGCCATGTTTTTATGAGCTTCAGCAACCTAAACACAGGGGGGAGATGTAATTTGCACCATTTTGCTGTGGCAGGGAGAAACGACGTGTCCTGAGGTCATGGACTGCAGGGCCACTGAACTACACGGGGGTAAAATCCTCCCAGGCATCCACGTGGCATCACTGTGCGAGCCCCAGAGCAAAATGTTCATCAGGAACACTCTCAGCACAGCCCATGAAAGTGGGCAGGAAAAGCACATTTTAAAGTGAGGCTGCTTTGAGCACACTGTCAGCAGCAGAACGGAACCATCGTGATATAATATATTAGTGTATATATATATATATATATAATAAATTAGTGTTCAAATAGGAATTTGTTGAGCATTTTGGCATGCCAGAGTACCCACCAGTTCACTCAGTGTGGGCAGGCATCTTCAGTTCCAGCGTGCCAAACATGTTCATGGCACGGTGTCTGCCGGCCCGTGCCTGGGATGCACACAGGAGCAAGGAGTGGTGAGACAGCACAACAATTGCACCAGAATAACAGCAGGACCATCAGAAATACCCAGGCCGTTGTTCCAACTCTAAAATTAGAGATATAACCAGAGTTATAGCTTCCTAACTTAATTTACATCCTTCTGTAAGCGCTGCAGATGCTTTCATGCCACAAACTGGGAGGTGCATTTATCTGCATTGCCTGCTAGCTATGACAACACATGTGGCTGGGAAGGTCTTTGTTTTGTGGCCAGCCAACACTGCAGCTCATCTCTCCCTCTCTCTGCCTTTCTTCCCAGTCTCAGTCCCACTGGGGCTTTTGTTTCGAGTTCTGCTGCCAGATTTTCTACATCTCTTCTGGAAGGCATTCTGCTTGTGAACTGCCAGAGCTCTCTTTTCTTCATAAGAGTTCACTCCTTTCTTTCCTTTTCTCTTTCATTTCCCATTAAATCCTTTCTCTGTGACTCATTCCCTTTGCTCCATTTTCATCTTGTGCAGCTTTTACAGCCTCCAAGTTTTTGTAGTTGCCATTTCTTGGGGGGGCTGTGGGGTTTCCTTTTCTTCTAACAGATGTTGACAGAGCTTGTGCTTCCAGGTAACAAGTGTAAACACCTCATGGAGAAGAAGAAGGGTTTATATCCTATTAAAGTACCAAAGTGTGAGTAGGTTTGAATCTTTTCAAACTATGGTTGCTTGAAATTAAATTGTTTTTTCATAAAATTCCCGAGTTATTATGAAGGAATATTGCTAGAGAAAACAAATACTTTAAAAGGTAAGGTTTTCTGCAGTGTCAGTTATTCAGCTGCTTTTTACAACTTTGAAATGCTCTGGTAAGCTGAGAGTAAATACAGCGTGAGAAATAGGGCTCTCTCTATTTTTAACACCAAGTATGCCACTATCAAAACACATCCTGTCCATTGCAGAAAACAACTTTCTCCATGTTTGAGTCATGTTTTGTGTTCATTTCTTTATCTAGGATGAGGAATAGCAGGAACACGAGAGCCTTTCCCGGGAATGCATCCAAGGAGCCCTGGTGGAGGCTCTCTAGTTAATCACTTTGTCCAAAGGAGTGCTTCTTCCAGTGTGCAGCATTATTCACTTAACTTCTCATTAGGCTTTTCATGTAAGTACTAGCAAAGCAAGCAGCTGGGATATGGAAACCCTCATTTATGCCAGATCACTTGAACCTCCTGGCTTTTCACCTGTGCATCAACAAAGAGAGAATATGAATGAATACAGAGCTGCAGCTCAAACCTGCAACAGGCCCAGCTCCCCCAAATGCCAGCACTCACTGCAGGCTTGCTCAGAGATTGCTCCCTGTTCCTAGTGAGTGTTAGAAAGGACATGAAATCCCCAAGCATACGTGTCCACTTGCACCATCGAGTGGATGCAGGTGCTTGGCATGGCTGTCTGCAGATTTTCCTTCAGTAATTGATGGCTGCACTCACACTGCCCGTGGTTCTCTGCCTGGCTCTGCTCATGTTGTGCTTGTAGGGCTTTACAGAACACGTGCTAAGGATCTCACTTTCTTGTTGGTGTGACCTATTTTCATGTTTGCAGGTGAAAAACCATGCCAAAGGAACTTTCTTACACCTACTGTGATCTGATGCGAATTTTCTATATTCGCAACTATAGCTGTCCTGAAATGTAAAACTTTCAGTGTCGTGAAGCCTCAGGGTTTGATTGCCAGAAGATACTGAATGCAGAAAGAAGAGACATCTTAGAAATGAGCCTGAGTGGTGTTCCATGAAAATCTTCTTGTGGGCAAAAGGAAATAGATCAAATGAGTTGAACTTGGGATTTCCCATTAGTTAATATCTTGTTACTCTAGTCAAACATATCTGACTAATTTAAAAAAGACTGATAAATCACGTGGTAGAAATGGTACAGAAGAAAGTCTTCCCATTACTCACCTCTTTTCTCTGGCATTATCTCTGGGCCCTCAGGGCATTGCTTTTGGTCACCCTCAAAAAGAAGGGGATGTTTATAAAGTTGTGTAAGCATACCAAGGACAAAAAGGGTTGTTGTTTGTTAAGCAGCAAGTAGCAATTCTTTTTCTGGATTTTTTTTAATGCTTTATGAACAGATATAAAATTTGATTGCTTTGGGCACAGACTTGTGGAGCTTGTGAGACAAGGCTTAGAGCAGATTTGCAGACTTGGTATGGGCAAAAAAAGCAGAATATTGCAGTGGCTGGACCAGCTTTAAACAAGGCCTTGATGTAATTCTGTGCAATTAATAATGGGTGCTTGGTGGCTCTCGCCATGGAATGGCTGCTTTCTTGATAAACCTTCATTCTGTTTGAAACCCAAAGTACTTGATGACTTGCAGGTGGAATTAACCCTTTTGATTACAGCTGTGCCACGCCATGTGTTGTGCTTTTCAGGTGTAATTGCTGTAGGGGGAACTGCAAGTGTTGTTTTATGCCACAAAAGGATTGCTGCTATGTGTGTTTGAGCTTCCTCTAAATGAAAGGTAATATCTATTTCTTAAACATTTCACATTTCTCAGAATTGCTTTGAAATCATCTGGAGTTCTGCAATTTTGGGGACAGAACCAAAAATGATGTATGAGCAAACTGATTTGTGAAACCAGTTTGTTTCTAGCAGCTATTTCCCACCAATTATGTATGAGTAGAATCTGCATAGATTTGAAAGATATGAGCACTTGAGTCAAAGGAGATGACCAGTGTTAGATAAGCCTTGAGAATAGTTGATGATGTTGGTTTTAGTCACGTAGCAGACTTTGGATCTCCCCTCAGAAGTTCTTACAAGGCCATCCCCAAGAGTCCATTGTTTCAAACACAGGTTTTCCTGCAGAGTAAGATATGTGTTGCTTTCACGTGCTTGGAACTACTGGGATGCTTTTGAAATTTCCTTGTGCTCGATGGCTTGAAAAACACCATTTTTGTCAGGATGGTACACACCTGTGACCTCCACTGATTTCTGGGATTTGCAGTGTCACTCTCAGCCTGTTCATCTGGCTCAGCGTCGCCTCCCTAACCACAGGCAGCACTTGTTGCATAATACAGAAGAACTTTGGTTTTGCTTCCTTGCACCTTTGCAGCCTCAGTCCTCACAGTGAACTGAAGAAGGACATTTTTGTTTGACCCCACAGTTAAGGACAACTTTAATGACAAGGTTGGTTTCTTAGACAGGCCGCTGAATTTTGTATTCCTTTGGCATTACAGCATCGATGTTTTGTGCCAGTGGTGTTTACATTAGAAAAAAAAGAGTTCCTTTATGTGCTGTGAAAGCAACAGATTCAGTACAGTAGCTTGTTGTGCATTTTCTGTTTTGTTTGCTGACTGTTATTAACTCCACATCATTTATTCCTTTAAAAGCTGGCTTGGAATTTTCAGTTGTGTAATTCTCAGTGTGCTTAAGGCTACATTTGAGGTATGTGCATTCAGAAATGGTTCAGTAGGGATAGTTTACTTCCACTGATTATTATTTCAAGCATGTTTGCAACACGGAGAAAAAAAGGTTTTATTGTTGTTTCAGATCTGCTGTGTTCTAGGAAATTCAAGGGCATGCTTTGAGAGGGCAAAAACCAGGAGGTCTCAGAGCAAAAGTTTTCTAGTCTTGGAGGCCAGAGCGCCAGAAAGTCCATTTTTCAGTCTTTACATTTTGTATCCTGGAGTAAGTAAAGTCATAATTGTCTTGTTGCTAATTTTGCACGAGTAACTAAGCGTGGTCACCCTTTAGAGTGGTGATTTAGAAGTGTGCATGGACCAGCATGGATGCATTTCCTCCTGCCAATTTCCTCCTGCCTGCTGCAGCAGGCACCACCATGACCAGCATGAGGAGGGACTTGGGAGGGGCAGCACCTGAGTTTGTGGCTCAGGAAACCCTAATCAAGAGCAAAGAAGTGCATTATAGGAGATATTTTCACATCATTGAATGCAGTGTTTTGGGGTTTTTTTGGTTTAGTTTTTTTCTTCAGAAGATATGAGAGGCTGCCCCTGTCTAAGAAGTGCAATATTGAATGGGAAATAAGCTGGTTTGTGTCTATTTTGGAGCTTTCCCTCTGCCTTGTGCATCCTTTTGGTGGTTTAGGTGCCTCTTTGCAGCCTGGAAAAGCTGCAAACCATCTGGGCTTCAGGTCTTTCCTGCCAGGAGGGTGGTACCTAAAGGAACAGCTTCCACGTGGAGAGCAGTCGCACATCTTGAAGTGTATTCCATCCCTTAATTAATGAAAAGAGCCTTATAAGATGGGTACAAGCCCATTTTAGTCATTGCTCGTCACAGGGCTTTGAAAGTGTCTTTAAAAAAACACATGTGAGTCTGGCATGAGCTCTGTGTGGGGAAAGGCACGTGGGCTGCTTGTGGAGCAGTGTGACAAACAGCTGGACAGGGGGATTTGGAGGGAGGGAAAAGAAGCTTTGGGACGGGACACGTTTTATGTGGCAGCAGATGAGCATCTGGCAGGTGGGTTTGAAGGAGGAAGGGACACAATCCCATGCTGAGCAGGGGGAGCAGCTTGTTCTTGTTACACCTCACGTGTTCCTGTGGGACTGCGAGAGAGGCAGCTTGGAAAGGCAGGAAAAGCAGTGACATGGTAGATAGGACCGAGTAAGGGCATGAAGAAGAAATTAGGAGTGGGGGCGGAATGTAAGCAACAACCCCCGGAAGTTTTACGGAAGTGCAGCCAATAAATAGAGTTTGTAGGTGGAGGCCCTGGGTTTTGTATTCCAGGTGAGCAATCTCCTCGTGGATCTGCAGAATCCCTGAGGGTGCAGGGCCGAGGAGGAGGAAATGAAGACATGTCAAATATGAAGAATCATGACTTGGTGTTTGGCTGCGTTGTTGTGTGAGTCCGTCCATCACTGTACGAAGCCTCTGTGACAGGCAGGGATTTGTCAGAGTAGAGGCTGGTGTGTGAAATCAACCTTCTCTGCTGCTCTGTCTGAGACAAAGAGAGCACCTCTGACATACAGCCCCACTTCTAATTACAAATATTCTCTAACTCACAGCCCGAATGGAACTTGGGAGGAATTATTACAGCAATATATTCTTAACAATGTATTGCAAGACCAAATTGGAGTAATGCTTTTAAACGTGAAACGTGCTGCAGCTGATCTAATATTACAGCTAATCCATCAGAAATTGATCCTGAAGTCTCTCAAAAATGGCTGTTGCTGGTATAAATGGATATAAGGAATGCTAGTGGTGTCTTGCCAAATAGGAAGTTGTACTCTGAGTCCTCATAGTTGCAAAGATAGATCAGTAGTTTGAGGAAAGCTACCCCCAGCAACATCTGATGGGCACCGACCTTCATCTCTGGATATCAGTGCTGCAAAATGTCAAAGAAAGGGTAAATGTTGTTAAAGAAGTATAATGGAATCATTAAAATAGAACCAGAGCTGATCCCACTTGAGACAAAACCAACTGTCCCTAAACCTCTGCACAGGCACTAAAACTGGGGAGCTGCAGTTGTCCCTCTGCTTTTCCAGCAATTCATGGCATTCCCGTGCCCCCGCTCTGGGGAGTCTTTTCTTCATAACAAAATTACTCCTGTCTTTTCTTACTTTATTTTTCATGAGCAAAGCAAGAAACACTGTAGACAAAAATTGACAGCAACTCCGTAGAACATTTCTGTTCTTACAACTGAGTAAAGAGAAAATTTTGCTCAGAAAGCACCAAACCCAGGATATGCCACGTTTAAAGAGTGAAAATAAATATAAGAATGTATGGACTAACCAATCTGCAGGCTTGCTGATCAAAAAAGCCAGGAGCTTTAAAGCCTACAAATAATGTAGATATGTTTGAGTCCCACTAAGTTTTGCTCATTTCTTATGAGAGAATATTGAAGGTTTTGGTCCTGATTATGGACAGAGCAATAGCAGAGTATAGGAGTTGTGATGAATTATTTCTTTACCGCTGCTTTTGGGCGACACATTCTATTAAATATTAGTGAAGTAGCTTCACTCAGCTCAGTTCTTGGAGCTCGTCTCTCTCTGCAGGCGTTTCGCTGTGGTTTGCTCACTGTCTTTACTCAGAAATGCAGGATTTCTGCTGGCCTCCCATTTCACATCAAAACACCCAGAAAAAGAGAAGTTGGGGTTGTATATCAGGAAAATTTTGCTCCAACAACTAGATTTTGGGAATCGAGTGAAGCTAGTTAAGTGAAGTGGACACAGTGAACCATTTGGGAGCTAGTTAAACGTCACTGAAAATTAGGCAGGAAGGGAGCAATTGTACAAAATGAAGTGTAAAAACTGGATAATCCAAGGGATCATTCTTTATGGGGTCCTTACTGTCTGTTATTTGGAGAGGGACAGGCAGTGGTCTTGTTTGTAATCCCATGGAAAAAAGGAATTGAGGCATCAGCATGTGCAGAATCTCAGTGAGTAATAATTGCAATTTTAAGCTGCTTTTTCACTATTCAGGGTTATACTTGAAATGGAGAAAAAATGCTTTTATTTCCTAAAGTTTATACAGGAAGAATGATAGAGAAGGAAGTGAGTTAAACCCAAGGCAAATGTGCAAATGATTATTAGTACTTTCTTTAGTCTGTATTTTTTGTCACAGTTTAAAAAAAATGTTTTGGCCAAGATATAATTGTTACAATATTCTGGTCATTAGTTATCTGGGAGTTTTGCGTTCAAATATTTATTTTAACATGACAGTAACAGTTATTTGAGAATATTTTCATAGTTTGAAATATCTGAAGACTACACCTTTTTTCTTTCCACCTCCCCATGTGTTTTCCATTTTCAAATTTGAAGGAACATAAGGTGATATTTGCTTCATTTAACCTCTGAGCTGGCAGACAGATAAGGATGAAATGGATAATAGGAGAATTAGCTTTTAAATTGCAGAGCACTGATTTAGAAGCAGTGTAGAACAGTCTCGTACAAGCTGATGTTTGACTTTTTCCATGCCTGGATGATAATTCTGTGGCTGTTAAAGACAGGAGAGCTATCTAACAGTTATGGATGTCATCAGCTTTTGTCCAACAGCTATCAAGGACTGTATCCAACTGAAAAGAATGGTTTCAATCAGCCAGGAGTAATAGAAGGTTTGGGATTAAGCTCAGTTACGTAGGAGGACAAATTCTGCCACCTGCTATGGTTTTACAAACTCCTTTTTTGAAGCACAGGTTTGTCTTCTCACTAATTGGAAGTTCTGTAATATTTTAGAATAGAAGTAGCAGCCAGTGATGTGAATTGAAGTCGTTATGGTGGGAAATACAGTTGAAGGACAAGTGGCTGCGTAGCCACGGCATGGGGGAGAGAAAAGGCAGAGCAGTTGGCAGTAGCATCCAGAAAATGTGATTGTTAAACTTTGACTGTGCAGAAGTGAAACAAGGCCTCCCTGGCATGCTATGCTCTGGAGGATAACCAGTGTGTGAGGGGTCAGGGGATGCTCCACGGTGGATTGTAGAACCACAGTGGGATCTGTGGAGCCTAAACCCAAGCAGGCTTTGTTTGCCTTCAGAAGGCATGAGAAACTCCAGGCCAGAATGAAGTGTTGGCATTTCTTGGTCCCAAGAAATGGAAGCTGCTCCACCTCTCACACCTGGTTTTCTGTGTGAGTGTGAGGTCTATTCCAGCAGGTTGTGACTGCAGGTTCAGCGCTCTAGCAGGATTTAGGGTTGTGTTTTGTGCTTCTGAGATAACAAGGTCTCGAAGAATTGCAAAACTATCAGTTCCCATCCTGGCAGGTAAGTCAGGAAGAAATAATCTCTGAAATGTTTTAAACTCTTCTGGATAATTAAGTATAATGACGAAGATTTTTCCAAACAAACTCTCAATGCAAGGTATTCCACTGTGTTGTTCTTCTGTAGAGACTGCCAGTTTATTTCTTGCACTCTTTCTCTCACATTGTTCCGTAAGCACATGCTGTTACCTTTCTTTGTGCTGCTTCATATTCCCATTATTGCTTCTTCACTCAGTCAGGCCATTCCAACATACACATTGCACCTGCTTGGATATCTTTAAAACTACCTCTACAAATCCCTAAATCCATTACAGATGCAAACGAGAGCCTCTCAGTGAGACAGTCTGTCTTTTGGACACCAGGTTGTCATCAGAAATCTCACCATCACTTCTTCACCTGCTCATGTGGTACCCAGCTGTGCCTTGCTGGCCCTGCTTTTGCCTGGAGTGTGGGATTTGCTGTTCAGAGGTGAGATTCCCACTTCTGAAAGACTCCGTGTCAATCTCTCGTTGGCCTCTCCCTGTTCTTCCAGAGAACGTACAGAATTAGGTTTTGGTGGGGGAGAGGGGAATGCTTTAGTTCTTTTTCCATATGCACTAAAATATAAGTGCATATTGGAAAGAAAATAGAGCTGCTTAAGGAAGCAGAGTGGTTAGAGTGAAAACTTCCAATAACTCTGGAAGCCAGGATCTTTACATGTTTTACATTACAGCTCTCTGTGTTAACACTTGGCCACGGTGCTGGGCAGCTCCTAATGCATCAGAATTATGGAAACATCTGGGCTGAATAGCTTCATGCCGATCCACTGAGAAAATTCACCAAGGATTCAATACTTTTAAAGATATTTCATTTTCTATCTAGGATAGTAGGTTGCATTATGCTTCTATGCCGATTTATGAAACATGCTGGAACATTTTGTTTCTTTTTTTTTTATTATTACTTGAGTCTTTTAAGTGCCTACAGGGCACATCTGTGCTTTTTTTATTAAGAGCTACGTTAGGGCTGGGCCTTGCATGGCTGCAGTGTGGGAGAGGGAGCAGAGAAGTTCCTTTTCCCTTTGCACAGCCCATCCTGACGCTGCCAAAAATTACAGACCTCTCCAGAGCCAGGAGTAATCCTTTGAAAGGAAGCTGTTTGTGCTGCATCTCTGTCCTGCTGGCCAGGAGAGCTGGCTGGCCATGTGGGAAAGCACCACGTTCTACTGTGTTGCAGCACAGCCGAGGTGCTCTCCTTGGAAGCCCCTTTGCTGCAAGCATTGCTTCCCCCTCTGTCTGTCTGTCTGTCTGTCTGTGCCTGGCACACCCTTCTGTGGGACTGCAGGAGCAGCACAGCCCTGGCATGCTCTTCCCCACCTCCCTGAAAAGCATTATATATTATATAAGCCTTATAAATAATAATAGCAAGGTGTTGTTCCAGGTATGTTCTCAGTGGAGAGCATCTAGAGGTCTTGAATTTCAGTCCAGCAGGTGATCGGTGTGGGGCTCGCTCTGACACCCTGTAAAAGAACTGCCATTACACCTTTGTTATTGGGCAAACCCTACAACCTTTTTCTTAAAGAGGTGAGAGATACATCTTTGAATTGCTTCCTTCTGGCCCTGAAAGCTCAGCCTTGATCTGGTGTTGAGGTTGGACTGCAAATGAGGCGAGGCAGGTGTGAGGACAGAGTTAGTCTGCTATGAAGATGACACCTATCTGTGTGGAGAAGAGAATGTTATCATCCTTTCTGTGTCAGATAAAGCAAATTCAGCCATGTTTGTGCAGCATGAAGAATACATAAGCTTTTTTTTTTTTTTCCAAGTCAGATCCTTCAATTTTACTCACATTTGAGAGCAGGAAATTAAACTACTTCTCATGGTGTGACTTTCTAAATAGTCTGATACCAAATGTTTCTTTTGTCTCCTCAATTAATTGGGATGTCTTTTTTTTCTTCTAGTGAGGGGAATGATTTTCACTGACTTATCACTTTAAGCTGAGGTGATAAACTCGTGCTTTGATGGAAAACCAGTTAAAAAGCAGACCTGGGAGCAGAAATAGCAGCTTGTCACCCAACACTGCTCTCCTTGAGTAGGTATGTGAATTTTAGACTCCCTTCTCCCAGAGGTACACGTTTTGTGGAGTATAAATAAGGACCTTTCTATGTTGTGCTGACTTTTTCTTCACCGGGCCAAAGAAATGTAAATATAGAGCAGGAAGTATTCAAGGCAACCCATGGTGTGGGGAGTTAATCTGTTTTTTATATGCGTGTAAAAAGCTTTTACAGGGATGATCATCAGCACAAGCTCTTGTCTGTAGGTAAAGTTGTGTCCCAAGCCTCTAAATCTCAGCAGCCTGGGCTGCTCTGAGCATCGAGGGATAGCTGAATGCTGGCACGTCAGGCCTTGGGGAATTTCCCAGCTTTAAACTGAGCCCTAAGGTAAAACTCTGCTCGGAGGCCTCTGTGAGCGTGAGCTTCCCTGGCTGTGCTGGGATGAGAACAAAGTGCCTCTGTCTGAGGGGACATTCTGGGGTTCTTGGGGACTCATCTAGAGCTGCACACTCAGCCCCAATAGGAACTGGCTCCTCTGCTCTGGGTTCCCACTGCTGGGCACAGTTTGTTGGCTTTGCCCTCTGCAAAACTTGTAATTATACTGTATACTTAAAGGAAAAAAAGCCTACAAACTTGACAAGATGAAAGACACCACGTCAGAATCTTCCTCCTCTGAGTAAAGGAGCAAAGCACCAATGTGCAGCCATGATTATATTTAATGCATTGTTACAAGTACTCTGAAAATATATTGAGGAGTGCTCTGTGCTTTTTGTATGTACTGGAATATAGATGTGCAAAGCTGAACAGAGCTTCTTTTTCTTCCTGTGATTGGTGTTTGCAATGACTGCAAATCTCTTAACATGTTTTGCCTAAGTGAAGCACATTGCCCAGTTCAAAAAGGAATAATGATGCTGAGTATCTATTGGAGAGTTAGTGTTTTGTTTAAGGCTCTTTGGTTTTGGGTTTTTCTCTTGCTTTGGTTTGTTTTGGATTTTTTAAAATTCCGATTTGAAAAATAAAGAACAAAAACCTCTTGTAGGCGCTGCAGCTGGGCTTGCTCAGTTGGCATTGCAGAGGTTTTCAGTACTGGTGAGCACACTGGTGTGTGTCCTGACATTCAGGAATGTCAGGAAACTCCACGTGTCAGTGAGAATGAATTTCCTGCCATTCCTGCTTTGCTGCAGATCCCCTTTTCTCAGCTATTCACAGTACTGAAAGTGCCAAGTATCACATTCACACTGCTTAAGGAAATCGTTCATGAATTGAAAACATATTTTCCTGGGCATTTATTGGCTGTGTGTCCAAGGGGATCCCATCAGCAGCCCAAGAGGGAAATGCCGTTCAGAAAACCATGGGATGATGCCTTACAGCTCTCACTTGTTCTGAGGACATCCATGATTTCCAGCAGTTTCCTCAGGTATTTTCAGGTGCAGAGGGATCAATTGGCACAAGCTGTTGTATGGAACAGTTCTTTCTTTATTTAAAAATATTAATTCAAACTTACTCCTTTTTTTACTGTTCTACGTGGTCTTTACTGAAATTGGTGCAGTGTTTATTTACTCAGTGTAGTTTATTTATCTTTTTGGCCTTTTTAATGGGAAGAAATAAGGTAAGGTTGTCAGCATTCTCTGCTTTCCTGACGGCAGGAACTTCTGTGGAAAGTTGGAGGAAGAAATGGATCCCACAGTACAAGTTTGGCACATCCCCATAGCCTGGAGATGCTGTTTTCCCTGGAAGCTCTGAGGGCACCTAAAGGTAGGTGATGATTGTTACTTGTGTTTTACACTTGGTAAAATTAAACCACTAGAGGTTTAAGTGGTTCACCTGAAGATCAGATAATAAATCCAGAGTGTGTTAAGCACCAAACTCCCCAGCTCTCAGCCTCTGGCAGCAAAGCTCCACTTAGAAAAGGAAAAAAAAAATCCCCAAACCCTCTAATTAGTCATGGAAGGAGTGAATGTGCAGGTCAATCACACAGTTCCTTCTCATTGGTGTAAGGCATTTCTGGGGTATGAGTTCACAGGGAGAAAGGGTGACTGAGGTGAGAAGTGTTCAAACAGCTGAACAAACCACACATGCACTTGAAATTACTGCAGGGTTTGTAAGTTCATAAAAGCCTCATAACTGTAAGGTTTATTAGGCAGCATAATAATTTTCCATGGGAAATAGGGGGAGTTGTGAGTTAATTGTCCCTCCATTTTGCTGCATGTGCTGTAACACCGGAGAAAAAGAAGATTTTTCTTTTTTTCCTGCATGTGGTTGACCAATATAATGGTGATACAGGGAGGTTATGTGGCTATAAAAGCAAAAATCCCCAGCAAACCCAGGAGTGACGCTGGGGTGTGTCATGTTGAAATGCCACCAGGAGAGAGAACTCGTTCTTGATGCTCCTGCACACAACAAGGGGAACATTTGGGGAACATTTTTCTGTATGACTGTGCCATGTTTCTGTGACTTGCAAAAAAGCTGTGTTCACACTGAGAAATGAACCTGGCAGATCCGGGGAATGGATTTCAAAGCAAAATCCACAACTTCTTGGTGGATTGCTTTATTTTTCTGATGTGGGTTTTGTTAGGATATTGATCTTGAAAAGTGTGATTTCTGTGGTTAGAGTAATATCCTTGGTGGGCTTCCTCGCAGCTGGCAAGTATGATTCACTAAAAGTTTGTATTTTACAGATTTTTAATTTTTTTTCAGGAAAGGTAATTTTTTCCACAAGACTCTGAAAGAAATTTATAATGCATATAAATTGAGTTTATTAAGGCTTTGGCAGATCGTGACCCACGTTAATTTGTAAAACACGGTGTCTCATAGCAAGTAGTCAGCTTTAGTATCCTTGGGTTCAGGTAATGATTCCTGGCTACAATTCTCTGATCCTGACCTCAGGCAGCATATTTTCTTGGACAAGAACATGTTTTTTTTCCAGTAGGTGTGGGACAAAAGCTTGTGCATTGATCAGAGCAGCTGCTTCCTGCTTGAAGTATGAGAATAACTCAGGTCCGAAGTGGGTAGCAAATACAAAAGTATCTCAACAGCTGCATGAGCTAAACGGACATTGGAAAATAATGCTATTTATTAGTTCCTAAAGTCTCCAAAGATTAAGGATTATTGGTCAGCCTACTAATTTTTGCAGTGAAGGAAGTACCACATGGAACACTTTTCACCATTTTTATTTGCTGATGAGAAATCAAAAGCACTGGGAAGAAGCACTGAGAAGTCAAAAGCACTGGGAAATCCCTACAGTTGGATTTTTTTTTTCCAAGTGCAGATTGTTATGCCACTTTAAATAAACATGGTAATCTACCAGAGCAGTATTAAGATAAATGTTTTGTGGCCTCAGCTAAATCCATTTCCTGCACTCATTTCTCAGCGTGCAGTTGAGAACTGCAATAGCTGGAGCACTTGGGAGGGATCTGGACAGACACTGATAAAGTACTGGGGAAAAAAGAAGTAGTTGATCACACCCATGGGTGGTCCTTTGCCATGTTTTGTTTACAAAAAATCTTTGAGATGATTTGCAACAAAAAGCATTCTTCTGACAGGAGGCTGTTCTGGTTGCTCTGAAGTGTTCTGTGTCAGTTAATAGGCTGAGGTCTTAAAGAGGGAGATGGAGAGGGCTGGGATTGAAATCCACTGATGGAAGAGATGGTGCATTTCTCCTGTCTGTGAACCAGGATATTTGTCATTTAGAAAGGTCACTGATTGCTGGCCTCGTTACCTGAGCAAAGGAGCTGAAAATGGACTGCTCAGCTGAGTGGGTTTATCCTGAGCAGATCCCAAAGCTTGCTGCTTTGGGAGACTAAGTGATAATAATAACACATGGCAGGGCTTTGGACATTTGGGATATGCATAAGGTTGAAAGGCCAGGCATTCAGCAAGTTTTCCTTGGGACAGGAAGAGGCAAGGCAGGTCTGGCCATACAGAGTTGTTTGCAGGCTGAAGAGAGTTCAAGTTTAGCAGAAGGTGTTAAATCACTCTTAATGATTCTAAAAAGTTTCCAGATAGTGACAGGAGGCTTGAGAGCAGAATACCAGCAACAGCAAACCAGCCGAAACAGCCCTGGAGTCCCCTTTTTTGCTTTTAACTTTCTCTGCAACAACTTTTTTTTTTCCAGTGAAACTTTTGTAACTGTAAGGTACAGCGGACAACGATCCCTCGGTGGCAATATTTCTCCTCCTGGGCCTTGAAGGAATACTGATTTGGCTTCCAGAGCTGAATTACTGGCATTGCCTGTGCTGGCTGTAAGGAGACCATGAGGGTGTAGTGCTGTGAGTAATGGGGGCCTGATGAGCTCCCAGCAGATCAGACGGAGGCTGATGCCACATTCCAGGAAACTTAAGAGAAGCCCTTCAAATCATCAGGTACTTTTTCCCTCTCAGGACTTGCTGCTGCAGAGTTTCGAGACTCCCTTTGAGTGGTTTATTGTTCCTCTTTGTGTGCTGTGGGAGACAAGGAGCTGCTGGATGGAGCTGGTCATTATGGGAATCCTCGCAGGTGGCTCACTAGAAATATCGTACGAGATGCCATTGCAAAAAGATGGATTTCAGAATTGCATGTATACAGTGGATGATAACAAAGAAACATCAATAAGAAGTCAGTGTAGGAAAGCACTGACTCGGTCTCCTTCAGTAAAAATGAGTGTGGTCCACAGATTTTGGGTATTCCAGCAAAGCTTATCACATTTTCAGTTTCATTTAAACTTGCAGAAAGGTTTATTGGGGTCTTGAACTCCGCATCAAAACAAGAGCTTTGAAAGAGCTTCAAAACTTTACGAGGATTTTTTCCCCCTCCATTCACTCATTTCTGTTCAAATCCATTTATTCCATCAGCTGAGGACACTGGCAGATGAATTGGTGTCCCTGAGCTAATATTCATTCTGGTGGGACCCCAAACTAAGAGAGACCTTGATGGGTGTTCCCCTCCAGCAGACCTGTGGTTCTTGGCAGCCCTGAGAAGGAAAGGGGCGACACCAGGCAGAGGAAGGGTTTCTGTTTTCAGTGCACCAGCCAGATTTTGGGTGCTGCTGCCAAGAATGCAGATTTTATTAGCGCTGCAAAAAGAAACTCTGTTCAGGGGTCTTTATTTTCAATTCCAGTTTAATTCATGTTAATACTGCAGAGCATATTCTCCACTACCCTAATGCCATTTCACAGCCCCGGGTGGAGTTGCCCTCGTGTTACGGAGTGGAAATGGGTTCAGGGTCTTTAGGGAGTTGGAGTTATTATACCAGATTTAAAGCATAAATGGGCAAATTATGTTGGTGGGGGAGAGATGGGGTAAGGAGAGGAAAGGCCTGGGATATGTGAAGTGGTTTCAATAAGACCCAGTGTGAAATTTCATCCCCTTCTCAAGGAGACACCAGCCTTTTCAAAGCCTCCCCCATTTTTCCAGGCTTAAAGTAAATAAGTAAACAGCTCATGCTCCTCACTGCTGGCTTCCAATGGAACCCAGAACTGGGGGGTACAAAAGAGACACAAGTCATTTAATGGCTTGAAAGGAAATAGTTTACAAATTGCTGAGGATGAGGAAGGATTGGTGCTTAAGAACTATCCCATTTGGTTCCTGTAGCAGAGGGCTGTAGCAGAAGAATTTTATTCACCTCTTCCTGTGTTCACTATCTGCACCAAACAGGCTATGCCAGGTGCTTGAGTGAAGAAATACCTAATTACTGAAACTTCCATTTACATTAGCTCTAAACCCTCATTTTGTTACTAACTTTGATTATCCAAGCCAAATAAACACTGAGGAGTGTGTCTCACGTTAATTTAGGCCCAGGCTCAGCAAGGTAATTTAATTAAGCACCAATGTAATTCACAGCACATTAGAAGTCCCACTGAAACCTCCTTCTGCCCTTTTGCAGTTGTTTGGAAGCTGGTTTTACTTCTTGACGCTCCAAGACAAGCCAAGCTTATTTTTTTTTCATTTCAGCTTGAGTTATGGGTAGGGGAGAAAGGCAATTTGAGGTTAAGTGGAGAAAAATTTTACAGACTACTTGGGGAAAAGCTGAATTTAGGGGAGGAATGACTGCAGAGGATGTGAAGCACGTGTGGGCTGGGAGTTTGTGAAGCTGCAGGTGGAGGGTCCTCGCTGTGGGCCCAGTTCCCAGGGTGCTGCTGGGATGGGTCTGCACAGGAGGGACGCGAGGCCGCTCTGGGTTCAGTGCTCCTTGTGCCCATCACAAGGAGGGCCATGACAAACTTTGGCTGGATGTGGCAGAAACCAGATCTCACCTTGCATGCCTGGGTAGCTCAGAGTGTGCTAGGGGAGCTTTTTCTGCTGGAACTGTGGCAGAGGAATTGCCTGGATGGATTTCTGTTCAAAAGTTCTAAAGAAACCCTCACCTTGGCATTAGCTGGGTTGAACTGCTTTCAAGATCCAGCTTGCTCAGAGTGTGGTCCTGCTTATGTTGGTATGAATAATTCCATTATGTAAAAAAAAAATAAATTACGACTGCATAAATTAGAAGAAACTTGGATCCTGTGCCATTCTCTCAAGAAATTGTGAATGCAGTTGGGGAACTTGCAAATATCTGGAATATTAATTGAAAACACCAGACCAAGTTTTGTATTTCTTGTTATGGCCACAACAGTGTTACAACTCAGTTTCTTTTAGCTTTAAATAATTATCTAGATAATTAAGAATTTTGTTTTAAACCTATTAAAACCACACTATCAAAATTAATGTCAGTTTTATATAAAACATAGAGAAACGTAGCCCATGTCACATGGTTTTTAGTTGAGGAAAGTACCTAAACAAGTTTCTGGAAGTTTGGAAACATTTTGACAGAGCTTGTAATGTAACGATAGAGAAAATGCTGAATGATTAGCATTTTAAACCAAATGTTTATTGTGTAAAACAAGAAGAATCAATCATCTCGTTAAAGGGGGGTTGTTATAACAATGAAGCAGTTTATCAAATGCAAATGCAGTGTTATGAATAGACTCCAAAAAGCTCTTAGCTTCTTGTCCAGAGCTGCTTTCCCACAAAGTTAACATTAAGTCACTGACAGAGTTGCTGGGAAAGTGGGATACTTGCACGTAGAAAATTTGTTTGGCAAATGTTTCTATTTTTAGATTTATCGACACATAATTCTGAAAAAGGCTTTTCTCTTTCTCACCATCCCCACTCCCTCTGTTTGCCCAGAATTTCAAATGGGAATGCTGCTGCCTCAGATGGGTAGTGCTCCTTGGAAGCATTGCAGCTTTGTACAGTAACACTGGAAATGCAAAATTGCTCCTTAAAAAATTAAAGAAATCATTATTTTAAAATAACTCCACTCTCCTTTCAAGCACTTTCAGTTCTTATAACAGAATTGTTTGTTTAGTTTGCAGCACATCTTCTGTGCAGTCTGGCTATTCTGTGGAAACTGCTGGGTTACTCCTTTTCTTTATCTGCTCCGAGGGAAGCGTTCCTGAGCCAGCAAAGGGAACCCAGCACGTTTTCCAGCATCCAGAAGAGAAGGCTCAGGAAAAAGACAGGCAAACTGATGGGCCAGTATCAGTAAAGAGAGAGGAGGAAGAGCCAAGTGGAGCAGCTTGGAAGGAAGGCCCGGGTGGACACCAGGAGGAAGAGCTGAGCACTCTTGCTCTGGCAGTGGGGTGAGAGAACTTGGAGCAAGCACACACAGCAAGATCACAATGAACTTCTCAGAAATCAGCCCAGTTGTATTGCACAAATTTATAATCCCTGCTACACTGGGAGTTACAGCAGGGCTGCTTGTCTCAGTCTTGTCTCTACCACTGCTGCTCTTGGGTGAGTGCAGGAAACCCTTCCTTCCTCCCAGCCACTCCTCCCGTGGCCCAGGGTGCCACAGAGGGGATTGGGGTTCTGCTCCTCACAACAAGCAGCCCTCAGCCTTCTCTAATGAGCCCCTGGTTGGCCTTGTCCCTGCTCTCCAGGTTTTTTGTGTTGTGCCCACATCTCCCGGGCTGCTGGTGCCCAGAGCTGAGCCCCACCGAGCCCAGGCCAGCTATGCTCCATGTGTTCTGCAGATGACACTTGGTTATTCTTCCCACAAAGGGTTTCCATTTTTCCCAGCAGCATGATGTTGTCGATTCACATTTGGGATTTAATATATTATAGCTTAGTAGTGAAATGGTAGAGGATTTGGGGGTTTGATGATTTTTTTTGTCTGACTGCTTTAAGAAAAAGAAAAAGAAAGAGATGGTCTATAGGATCATTGTGAGACTTAATTTATTTAATGTATTGGTTTACTCAATGCTCAGGTTGAAAAGCCACGTTTACAAAAGTACCTGCTGACATCATGAATGTCACTAAGACTGGGCCATCAGAAGAGCTGTACAGCCCCTTTTAATCAGTATCACCTGAGAGGCTTGTGCTCGACTTGAGACTTGTTTGTCTTCACAAAATAATTGTAATCGTATTTTTTAAAATCGGTTCTGAAGTCAGAGTTTGAAAGCAAAGCTGAAAACCTAGTCCTTATTTCTCTTTTGTTTCTGCAAAGCCAAAAGATTGCTGTCCCCTTGCTGTCTGTGTCACAGCAATCTGCACTTGTTTTCAGCCAAAATATTATCTGGGTGTCCAAGCCTTTTTTCTCCTGTCAACAAATCAAAGTGTTGATGGAAGGCTCTGTTTTGTCATTCATGCTTAAAACTGTGGTTTACCTTGCAGCTCTGTGCTGGATAGATATATGGTGTCAAGAGAAGTATCAGAGATAAGAAGTCCTGAAAAACCATAATTTGTGTGCCGGCTTACTTGTTTTGACAGCATGGATAGGGATGAAAAGATAGTTGGGTTTTTTTTGGGATTTTTTGTTGTTGTGTTGTTTTGGTTTGGGGTTATGATTTTTTTTTTTTTAATTTTAAGCATGATTTGGAAATGTGTGAGACTCTTGAAACCAAACATATGTTAGCATGAAGTAGCAAACCTGTGCATTGGTTGCCCATTTCATGACTACAAGCTAAAAATATTTTGACATCACTAGTTGAAGTTTGATAAAAGGTAATTATTGGTGTAGAAGCACCCAAGATGTTTGCCATGTTGAGTCCATCCCAGTGAAGATTGTGGTGCTTTCCAGTCAGACATCAGAGACCATTTCATGAATGCTTACAGCAACCTGGCAGACTTTCCTGCCACTGTAGGTGCACTGGCTCCATAAATCCCAGAGTATTTATTCCTTGGGCTGTCACTTTCTTCTTAGAAAGACCTTTAATACTCAGACTGTATCTTCTGCACGCATTCAAGTGGGAAAGAAAAAAGGGGAAGAAAATATGAGAAAATCTGTCAGTAGTTAATTTTCAGCTAGTGTTTTCTTTTTGTGGATGTTGCAGCATCTGTAGACTCTGCAAAGCAGAATTACTGTTGATTTAGTCTGGGACATGATTTTCCTCCTTCTCCCACTGCTTCCTGAGCTCAGCATGTCCCGGGGGTGTTTGGGAGAGATATGGAGCCTGCTGGCTGCTTTTCCAGGCACCGTTGCTCTCCCTGTGCCTCTCCCTGCAGACAGCAACTTCAGGGTGATAAGGCAAAGCTTTCAGCTCTGCACCTTCATCGAAACACTCCATTCCTCTAGGAAGAGCATTAAACAGAGATCTCTGGTGCATGGCCTGTTTGTCTCCTGCACAATGCCCCGCTCAGTTTGCAGCTTTCATGCAGCAGAGTCAGAAAAAAATCAGCTTTTGAGGCAGGACCATGTGCTGAGCACCCAGAGCAGGAAGCAGAAGGTTTGACAGTGGCATCATTATCTGTGCCGTGCAGACAGAACAGCCCACAGGAGAGCTCTGTATCCCAAGTGGAGTGGTGGAAATGGGATCACTCTTCTCTCTCCCCATCCAGAATTCTGGCAGTATCAATGTGCAGGGCTGCGTCGTTCAGCTTCTGAGAGTTTTGGTTTTCTTTTTCCTGCCTTGGTAGCTTATTCCTCCCTCTTCTCTACAGCATCCTCAAGGCTCATGTGCTGCTGGTAGAACCAGACACTCGTATTCATCCTAAATCTCTTCTGCTTTTTTGCCAGCTCTGCTTCCCCTTTCCAACTTGCCAGGGGAGCAGTGGTTCTAAGCAGGCCGAGGTGCATGTTAGGAAGTGAGAACAGGAGACTGTGAGCCCTTCCCAGCAACAAGAAAAGGCTGCAGACAGCTCAGCAGCCATCAGGACTGGAGATGGATGGGGGCAGAACGCTGTGAGGGCTGCTGGTTCCTGCAGAATTCCACTGGAATGGGTATTTCTGACTCCAGGGGAAAAAACCCTCCCCATAAAGAATAGGGTGGGTTTAGTTCATAGGACATTTAATGATGTACTGGCACATAGTAACTGCACTATAAATATGGTCTGAAAAAATATGAGCTTAGTTTGGAAGCTGCTCTCAGCTAAATTATGGGGTTTTGATCCTGACCTAAACTGATCCCACATGTTCCTGTATTCTCCCAGTGCTTGAATGCACAGTAAATCAACTGTAATTTTTGCTTTTTATTGCAAAGAATGAACAGAAGAGATTGGAAATTATATGACTTTGGCATATGTTTATCACATGGTTCAGGATTGTTTGCTATCTTTTTGGTTTTAAGATTTAAATAAAGTTTTAAACAGGTACAGAGGATCAAAACCTGTTAACTGGTATTAGCTCAGAGAAAGCAGACTGAGGTTCACCAAAGTGCTCATTTCACAAGCATTCAGTTCCTCTACAGAGAAGAATGCACTGATTTTCCAAGTATTAATGAGCTCTGCTCACACATACTGACTGTGAAGGAATAGCACCACAGCAGGGAACTGTAAAGGAGGAGGGAATACCAAGTGGCTTCTTTGGTAATGGTACCCACTGCTTTAGAGCCACAGCCATTGGATTGTGCTACAATCTCCTCTGAAAAATGAGCCAGTTCAGTGTTTATGCTTTTTACCTCTCCCAAGGCCTTCTCTTCCCTCCTCTTCACTCCTCCTTGTTGCACCCACTTCAGGGGGGATGCCCTAAACAAGTGTCTGCTCTGCAGCATGGAGCTTAGCCTGCCCACTTCATCTTTAAAACTCTTTGCCTTTCTGTTCACAAACACAGTTTGTCATCTGATCCCTGCCCTCTAACCGTTTTTGCTTTTAAGATATTCCATAATTTTGTTCTCATACCTTGTAACCTCTTCCAATTCTTTGGCCGCTTTTTCCATTTTTTATTTCTTTTACCTTAAGAGTTGGTATTTATATTTTTTACTGTTACTATTGAAATATGGCTAAACTGTCTTCTTGAACTTGGCTTTCCTAACAGCCTGACTTTCCCCTCTGAAACATTAGTCTTGCAGCATGATTTTTGTGAGCTGAGTGCCCACACAAGTCTGCTGCCATGTGGGCTGTAGAGTCAGCTTGTCTGAAGCCTTCCTCAGTAATTACCAGGTAATAAAAGTTAACTGCCCCATAAAACCACACGGATGAACCATGCTATTGCTGGCTCGCCCTCCTCAGCCATCCTCATCCTGTGTGCTGGCTGTTTTGGGCAGGGGAAAGGACTACCCAGGGTCGCTCTTGGCCCTCTTCTCTGTGTTTCTGATAACTGGTGACCTGGCTGTGGGCTGCTGATGACAGTGCTCAAAAGCACATCTCAAACTAGGAGCCTGAAGCAGCGAATCTGAGCGGAGAAGTTCCCATTTTATTTGTCAGGAAGGGGGGGGGGAAAAAAGAAGTTAAGACACTCCAAAGTTATCCTCCAACACCTAACTGTTTTCTAGACACCTTGAAAAATGTTTCAGAGTAATGCTTCAAAGCTTATCTATGGCAGCAGTAAACTAGCTGCTGCAGAGGGAAGGTGTCTAACAGGGACTCAAAACAAAAAAAAAAAAAAGAGATCAGCTCTGCAACTTGCCTGAATTGGCCATGACTCAAACTGGCAGAACTAGTCTTAATTTTGTAGTTCAGTAGATGTGTATTATAGCTTTATGGAGAATTGGAAATGTCAGGTTTCTGCCAACCTGCTAACAGGATTTATATCGCTCTTGTAACTCGTAATTTTTACTGCTGTGACTCTGGTATCTTCTTTTATCGTGTGTGTCTTCTGCCTCATTTTTTTTACTTCTGGATGAGATAACAATCCCATTTGGGGGTTGGTTTGGGTTTTTTTGGTTGTTTTTGTTTTTGTTATAACTCAGTAACTGAGTTTCCAGTCTTCTCCAGGGGTTGCAAGTATATCTGTCCAGAGCTCCTGGGAGAATTGTAAAGAAGTTTAAAGATTATACAGAAGGCTGTTAAAATACAGGGTGGCAGCTTGGGAGGGGGGTGCTTCTGAGTTGGATATCATCTAATACATGGTTCTGCCCCAAAGAACACTCTTTGTACTAATATTCCTGACAGAGACTTGTCTAAATTGTCCTTACATAATGACAACCCTTCAGCCTCATTAGGCAGCCTTAATCCTTGGGAAGCTTTTCTTAATCTTGAGTCTGTGTATTCCAGGATCTCAGAAATTGCCTGTTTGGGATGGTGCCAAAAGAATTCAGCTGCTCTGGTGCTTGCTGTACTGATTTTCCAGACGTGGAGGAGGGAAGCAAAGTATGAAAGGTACTTTCAGAACCAAGTGGGTATTTTCAGTCTTTTTTGTCAGATTGATTCTTTTTGTCATTAGCATCGCTGGGAACGCCTGCAAACAGTTCAGGGTCTCCCCTTTGCTCACAGAGGGATCACAGCTGCCCTGAAATCAAAATCCTGGGCTTTCTGCAAGGGCTCCATGTGGCCACACTGCTTTTAGTTAAAAACCAGCGGGCTGAGAGCTAGGCAAGGGAGCTGAGAAGGGGAAGCACTTGAGAGGGGCTTGATTAATAGCATCCCTAAATGACAATGGCTGTTTTATGGTTTTTATAAGGACTGTAGCGTTTCTCATACATAAAAATAGACAAGATGTGGTTGCAATTAATGGAGAGCTCTTTGTTGAAGCTGTTGACTGTAGGAAAGAACCCAAGGGTTTCTTAGGCTCCTCAGTTGTAAAACTAACTAAATACATCTAGGGCTGCCTTGTGTCACTCCATGGCATCTTTCAAAGCTGTAATTAGCAGATATCTAATGAGTTGTGCCTGTAGCATGTGGATCAGATGACTCAAATATTTACTTTAGGCCTCTGATTCTCTGTCTCTACACAGGGGAGAATAACTTGGGTATAATGTCTAGAGACTAATTTTTCTTGGGTTGTCTTGCCTAGAAACTTCATTTCTTCCCCATGATCTGTCAGACTGGTCCTCTTCAGTTTCCTCTGGTACATCTAAAGTGTTTACTGGTGAGTCCTTGCTTGTCCTTGCTTCATGAAGACTTTTTTTTTTAAATTATTCTGTGAGAAATTAATCTAAAAACTGTATTTTCACTTGTCTTTTTTAGCAAGATTGTCCTGTTCTTTCCTAGTGCAACTTTTGAGCAGAGGAAACAAATCAAGCCAGAGTACATTTTTAGCCAGGGAGGGTAGGGGCAGCTACAGCCATTCTTCCACTGTTGTCTGCTTGAACAAAGGTTGTTAACATCTCATAGTGTCCAGGAAGAGGTTGTTTTCAGGACAAGAAAAATAACTGATATCTCTGTTAGAGTTCAAACTACCTAGTTTGCAGCCTTCCCATTTTTTTCAGCCCACAGGCATTTCCTCTGCATTCTTTCCTTAGCCCATTTGAAAACTTTGAACATAAGCTTTGACAGTAATTTCATATTGACTGTGCTTGGGCTGACCTTGGTTCAAAACGTGCCCTAATTGCTCCCTTTGCATCCCACCGTAAAGGATAAAGATTCTGAAGAACCAAATATTGAACTAAATCAAAGGTATATCTCTGTTAGCTGTTTGTCTGCACTGCTGGTTATTCCTGAAGAGTGTTCAAAGCCATTCCTTAAAGAAATAACTGCATGAGTGCAGCTGTGAGAACAGCACCCATACCTGCAAATAGAATGTTGTGAGCAGCTCCTGAAATGGGTTTATTCCTGCAGTCAGCACTTCTCAAGGCATCTGTGCCAGGAGACCTGAACTGAACGTTCAGCAAGTCTTGAATAAGAAAGAAAAAGCATAGGGGAGGTCAGCACGTGCTGTAAGAGTGTCTGTTCTGTAGCAGTCATGGTTGTCACAATAAACATGATTGATGTGCTCTTCATCACCAGCCACTCTCTGAATTCTTTAGATGGTGGTGAAGATGAATAGGGAGTGAGCTTCATCCTCCTGGGAAGCTGTGAATTGAAGCAGTGCCAGTGTCATGGTTACAGGCACTTCACTGAATCCCATGGGAGGTGCAGTCAGGCCAGAAGTGTTTTTCCTAACAGGGATTTTTCATGTGCCAGTCTGGTTTGCCCCTCAGCCCAGCTGTATTTCTCTCAGTGATGAGAACAGAAAGTATTTTTCCTTTATCAAATTGGCTGTGACCTGTGGGCACTGAGTAATTCATATGAGTTGTGCAATTTATGGAAGATAGGCATTACTTTGGCTCCAAAATACCTAAGTTTGTAGTTACATCTCTGGCTGTGACAGTGATCTGTCAAAGATATGGGGATTCTTTACATATAAAGCTTTAAAACTAACTCCAGTGACTGGTGGGAGTTTCCATGAGCCATTAGTTAAGTATGTAAATAATTTTTGCTAATGAGATAGCCTGCCTTGCCAGTCTGTCAGGCAGATCTTATTCTTCTGCTGGCTGCTTGCAGACATGTTAAATGGACTGAACTAAAGGAAAATGCCTCCTAGCAAGGATCTTCTTGCTTCAGAGATGTTTGTAATTCTCACCAAAGTGATCTTCTTAGGATAGGCTTAATGAGAAAACCCAGAACTAAAGCAGGTAATGAGAGTCAACTAATGAACTTCAAGCTATAAGGAAAGTAATTCCTGACTTGATGATTTAGATCTAGAGCTGAGGGTCTGAAGTGCACACTGTGGCCCGCATCTGGGAACACACAGGTACAAATTGCCTGAGCATCCCTACTCCACCAGAGCTCACAGCTTCCAGAGGAAACGGGCATGGTCAGGCAAGAGCTGGAGAGAGTGAGCCTGGGAGATGTGCATGGCATGGCCAGACACTTCTCATGAGAGTCTCCCACCCCTTGGTGCAGCCCCTTGGCAAAGGTATTTGTAGTAGTCTGTCCTTTTCTTCCAAAGAGGTGACTCGTGCCTGGGATCCTGCAACTTTTCCTAAAAGGAAAGGAGTGAAGCTGCTGTTGTAGAAGAACTGAGTTCAGTATTTTTCCTCCCTTCAGACCAACATTTTTAAAAAGCAGCCACTGAACTGTTTGTGGAACACATTCAAAGGCTGTTTTACTTCTTTAAACTAAAAATAGTAGGAAATCGAGTTCTACTGATTGTGCTCCTCATGGAATAAACTTTTATTTATTGTTGGACTGGCAGAGCAGCCCCACAAAACACTTTTTGTGAGGGTGAGGTCCCTCTCATCTGGTTATCAGATCAGGTATCAGTTTATCATGTGCACCTATTTCAGTGCTTGTTTTCTCTCCTGCAGAGGGCTTGTTATAGATGCAGTCAGAAATTCTAGGAGTTTCTTTCATTTTGAACACCTTTACTAAATATATATATCTATAGTATTAGTGGAGCAAAGGCATGAGCAGTACTTGTGTACCACTTGTGGCTATCAAAGCATAACCAGACCTGCCTCTTACAAGCAATGTGTATTTTAATATCCTTAAAAATTGTCTTGATTTTGAAGGTGGTCAAAATTGAAATACCAAATAACTGGTTTGAGAACATTATTCCAAGATACACAGCTGGCAAAGATAATACAGTAGTTTAATAACCTGAGCTATGTCTCTGGAGAGTGGATATAATTAAAAATACATAGTTCACAATGCTTGGGTGCTGGGGACAGATGAGTGCATGTAGAACCAAGCTGCACCAGTTAAATCCATCTTTCATGTTGTCAGATAAGCTCGTTTGAAGTCTAATAGCTACTTTTAATTGTTGTTCATTAACCTGATGAATTTTGGCCTCTGAACAACAGGTGGGGGCTGCTGTGACTGATATTTTGATTGTGGGAATAAAGTACTGTCAGACAGAGCAGCCTTGGCCGATGACTGAACTGCAGCTTTTAGCCTGGCTGGGTTTTGTTGTTTATTTGTCCAGGAGAAGGGAATACTGAAGAAATTGTGCATTATTACACCGGTGAGCAGTTGGCCGCAGTTCATATCAAGACAAAGAGAGTCATGCCTAATGACTAAACCAGACAGCAGGTTGCAAATTTGGGCTTTATGATGCATTCCAGCCAGCAACATGAAAGACAGGAAATATCTTACATGTGCTGCCTTTGGGAAACAAGAGAAGATACGGAGGTCAAGCATGGCTCTGCTACGTTTGCTGATAAATCTTCTCCTGGTAATTTTTCCTTTTCTTTTCCCTCCCCTGAGCAGTGGGAAGATGAAGCAGCCTTGCTGCTCAGCGTTGGTCAGTGCCCGCGAGAAGGATGGGCCCATCAGCACGGCCCAGCGCCGCCGTTCATCACCCAGCACGTGCAGGGGTGGCCTCGGGTCACCTTGAGCCCTGCACCAGCAGCCAAGGCAGAGACAGTGGCCATCCCTTATCTCCAGGTGCAATCCAACAGGCAGGGATGGCTCAGGAGCAGTTTGTAACTGGGGGCGTTCGAGAGCGTGTCGGAATTCAGTGTGGTGAGAAATGAAACCCCCGGTGGTGTCAGGGCTGGCACGGCCCCCCGTCTCTGTTCTTTGGCACTCTTTTGGAAAAATAGGATGGCACACTTTGGGGGGTGGTGGTATTTCTGTTAGTAAAATCTGGGCAAGTCACTAGAAAAAAGGTGTGGTCATGAAACAGTAAAATTGTGGGGGTTTTTCTTCATAAATCCTGAAAAGCTGTGAAAAATGGCAATTTTACACTTGCTATCCAAACACACCAAAATAGAGAAAATGACATTATGTGTCTCCTAATATTATAATTATATATTGTTATATATTATATATATTATTGTTATAATATATATAACATATATTGTTATGTATTATATGTATTATATATATAGTTATATATTGTTCAATACATCTTGGCCATAACTGTTCCTGCTAGAATGACAAGTTAACACTGGCTGCTTTTAAGTTCCTGAAGAGCAGGATCCTGCTTTCAAACACTTGTCATTTAAAAAAGAAGTGAAAGAATAAGTTTTATGACTTCAATGGATTTCTCTTTCTCATCTCTTTAATGACTTTATTGTGGTGAGAATGATGAAGATTTTGTATATAATCACAGTAAAAAACCAGCCATTCTGCCTCAGAAAAAATATGTGCTGAAGTTCAGTCCTGTTTCAGCAGAAACTAATAACCAAATTGAGGATAACTTCAGCATTGTAGGTTAAGTGATGCAATCCCTGGGTTAGAGTGCAATAAAAATCTACCGGAAGCCCGGAGAATCGGCCAAGAAACACTTAGAGAAGTCTGGATTTCCTGTGCACAGAGAATTCTCAGAACGTCTTGTGGCCCAGCAAGGTACGTACAAATGAGGTTGTTGGTTTCCAGCTGCAAGTTATTGGTGTGGGGAATGACATGGATCAACAAATGCTTGTGCACTTCCTTATTTCTGGAGTTTAAAGAGCTAGTGACAAGGTAATTGTTTGATAGATGCAATATGTTATGGGACCGCTGTCCAAATAACACCAACATCAATATTTAGCCATATTGTCAGCATATGAGTGATCTGCCCTCAGATTGTGTCTGAGAGCAACAAAACCACATTTTCTCAGGAAAAAAGTCGGGCTTGCATGTTCAGCGGAGAAAAATCTCTGCTGGTGATAACACATTGCGGTCAAGTTGCTCAAAATGGCTGAGGAATTTCTGCCAGATCAATGTATGCTGAATTTATTCTGTGAAAACTAAGCACGAGCTTGGCTGGCAGAGCACAGCCCTACTCAGACATGCTTATTCCCCAAAGGAACTCTGGGAACCACTCTTGAAATTTCAACTCAATCGGAATTCACGCTCTGAGCGACACCACGAGTTTACTCAATTAGTGAATAGGATTGGTGGCTCTCATTTGAGCCTTCCAGAAAGCAAATTAGAAAAAAAACCCCAGATCAATAGCATAGAAAGTGTCTATTTATATATTATTATACATTGGTCTGCTTGCATTTTTCTCCGTAATCATATTGTCATAAACATTTTTCCACTGAAAGTCTAAAATGAACAACCCTTTTATTTTTCCAGGCTAATGAATTTTTCGGAAGACAAGCTAAGTAACATTTTCATAAATCAGAAAGTGTTGCTGGTTGTGTTTCCACACATTGGGGCCATCTATGAAGGAAGCTATTTAGGCAGCTTTTCATCTATGAGGTAAGAAAATGGACAATAATAGGTCTTGAAGCATTTTAGGAGACTTTGACCATAGCAGTGTATGTCATGTTCAGCCAATAAATTAGAAGTGATTCAGCTCTATTAATAACAAATCTAAATAGGCTTGAAATTTCTGTGAAGTGCCGTCAGAATAAATTTCACCTCAAACAGGTTTCATTGTTCTCCAGGTTTTCTCTGGTGTTTTCAGCTATGGGTGCATGTAAAATATTGCATATTATCCGTTGTTCCATGCCATTCAAAAAGTGCATTTGGCTTCTCCCAGGGCAAAAAACCGCCTAAATTGTATTTGACACTTTTTTTTTTTTGTTACAGGGTCTGGCATGCACACTTTTCTCTAGAAAATGGTTCAATGTTATTGGTCTGTCCATTATTGCAATTTTTCTATTTTTATCGTGTTTTTTTTATTAGCATGCCATAATTCATGTTAAGATTCAGCGTGTCCTGCTGTTCTTGACTCTAGATATTGCTCCTTGAAAATGCAGATTTGCTGAAAAACAATACTATTTTAAAAATAAACAGTTTCCTTTTCTCCCAGACTAACACAAAAAACAATCTCTCGAAGCAAATCGATTCTCAAAGTACTCCAAGGAACATGTTTAAAAATAAATGGAAAGACATTTGTCTTTGTAATGGATCATGTATTTTTAGGTAATATAAATTTTATAGCCAGTCATAAAGTTTTATGAATTTTAACAAATGTCCTCCTCAGAATAACTTGGATCTTACTGTCAGTGTATTATCTGGGAAAAGGTCACCAGATCTGTTCCTAAAAGGCGAGGAATTTGCAAGTGGGAATTTACAAAGGCTTGGGAAGAGATTTAAAAAATCAGTCCCTGCTTGCTAGTCCTGTAAGCTGCAAGATGCCAAACCTGAGCTTCAGGAAAAAAAAGTCCCTGAAATTGCTGGCACCCAGCCCACAGGTGTGCCTGCACTGAGCTCAAAATCCTCCAGTCACCTTGAGGTGCCTTGCTGAATTTAACTCCAGCTACAGCCAGGGACACAAACCATGTTGTAATTAATGCTCCAAACCCCAGTCCGTGTATGGATCCAGCTTGCAGTGGGATCCTGTGCAGTGACACGAGGTCTGCTCCAGCAGAAACTGGGAAGCAATGAGCTTTACCATTTTTTTTTTCCTGTTCACTCTAAACTGTTGACACGGTGCTAAATTCAGTACGCTGAAGGTGTTTCCTTGTGTCACTTCTAATAGGATACAGGTGTCAGACAATTTGAGATTATTTCAAACCTAATTTTCTTAGAGTGAAGATACAAACAGTTACACCAGAAGCAGATGTTGGGCTTTTCTCACCCCTCCAAAATGTGGCTTGGCATCCATCCAGACTGAGTCTATGGGGAAAAAGAGAAAATTATATTTAATTTTGGCTTGCTTGGTTTCCTCCTTTCAAAATCTACATGAGTGTGTAATAAAAGAACAAACCCATCCCTTTTCCCTCTGCTTTACACAGGGACTGAGTATCTTGTTGCAAACAGATGGGAGTACAGGCAGGTTGGGACGTGAACGCTTTTCCATCTCCACACTATCACTTTGTGGCCCAAAATGGGACATCAAATGCTGGCTTTTCCTTTTTGCCCTCTTAGCCATGTCTCTGCCACTTGCTTTTCTAGGGCACTGATGCTGAGCTGACACAGGAAGCAGAGGGGTGGCGAGGGCTGTGCCTAATCCAAAACCAAGGTCCTGCCTCGAGCCCATCTCCATTGAACAACCTGGGGCTCATCACTGGGACTCAGGAGAGAAGCCCCACAAGAACCTTCTGTCCCTCTGCCTTCCAGCTGCTTCCCTTTTCCCCAGCTTGAAGTAAAATCTCAGCTGTGCACATGGATACAGGAACTACATCACTTGCTGGCACTGGCCTGTCCTGAGGACAGCAGGAGTTCTGCATCAGGACCTTCAGTGAGTTCAGTTGCACTTCATCAGAACTCACGTGGCTGTCAGAAAGTGGAGCTCATCATCTTGATATTGCAACCTTTGTAGAAAAAGACCCTACTCCGAGGTTTGTTGTGTGAATTTTGAGTTCTGCTGCTCAAATACCTCTTTTTTTCTTTCCTCAAATACCTCTTTCTGCAGCTGCTTTTAGTGAAAACGCCACGTGTGCTACGATAGCATTTAAAGCCAGATTACCAGAAAATGCTCCACTTGGACGGGGGATTTTAATCAGCGCTTGTTGGTCACTCAAACGCAGCTGAGCAAGAAATTCTTCAAGAGTTAAGAGCCACACATGCACACTTGGAAGGGAAGGGTATTTATAACCTCCAGCCCATTGTGCCAGAGGAAGAAGGGCACATGGAGAGGACTCCAGGGACAGACAGAGCCAGGGGAGGGATGCGCAGAGGGTGGGCAGGAGGCGTTAAAGGCACGGCTCATCTGCACGGGGCCGGCCCAGACTGCTCCAGGAACGTGATCAACAGCAGGCATCAAGGGCTGGCTTGGGAATCAAAGGCAAACCTGGGGAAATGCCACTCTGCACGTGGGGTCTCGCTGTGCTGCTGCCAGGAAGTTCTCTAGAGGCGTTGGAAGACCAAGCCGGTAACAGGAAATTAATCAGAAGCGTTTTTGAGCGGCTCCTCGGCTGGTGAGTGCTGCTGGGGCTATTTATACCTCTGAACTACAGCAATTTACCCTGCTAAGGAGCTGCTCAGATGTCACACATTAGCCACTGCCAGAACAAGTGACCTTTCTGCACGCTGCATTAAGAACAGAGAGATGAAAATTCCCATTTTCCAAGCATGGCCCAAAAAAACCTCTGTGCTCTTGTTAAACCAGCTGCATTGAAGAGGAGTGATTAGAACAGGGCTTTTTTTTTTTTTTTA